>JBAMNC010001880.1:190000-675000 GCA_037902135.1 Cetoscarus ocellatus
TTTGTGTTTTAAACGAAAAAAAAAAAGTAAAAGTATGGTCCATTAAACAAAAATATCATATTTACCTCCTCAAAGGGGGTTATGTTTTTGACAGCGTCTGATATTTGTTTGTTACTTAGTTTGTGTGTTTGTAAGTTTGTTAGTTTGCTGTTTGTTTATTAGGTTTTTTGTTTGTTACTTAGTTTGTTAGTTTGTTTGTTAGTAAGTTTTAGTTTGTTAGTTTGTTAGATAGTTAGTTAGTTTGCAAGCTTGTTAGTTTGTTTGTTAGTTTGATGGTTTATTTGTTGGCTAGTCTGTTTGTTAGTTTGTTAATTAGTTTTCAGGATAATTCAAAATGTTTTAAACAGATTTGGTTAATTTTTCAGAGATTGTTTTTTTTATGACACATGGACGAGCTGTTTTGATTTTAATGGTGATCCAAACATAGATGTGGATCCCGGATTCTTTTGTTTGTGATTGAACAGTTTGCCACGTTGAGGACTATAACTCACCTGACAGTGTTGGAAAAGCCTTGGTGCTCTCAGAGCATCAGTTTGCTTTAAGGGTGCTTGGTTTAGGAAGCTGTGCAGAGCTGCTTGGCTGCAGGGCCTGATCTGGTCTATTCTTCCATTGAGCCCAAAGTTTCAGGCACTGCTCCTGCCTGTTGGACAAACTCTGACCTGTTTTCATGTAGCATGAGAAGAATACTGTTGTTGTGTTGATTAGAAAAACATCTGTATCAGCTAAAAGATGATTTTTAACACAGGCATCTGCATCGGCCTTTATTTCACAACTGCTGCATCCCTAAAGAGAAACTCCATGATCACTTCCAGGTGCTCGTTCTCAGCTCTTTGTTTCTATCCAGATCCATTTTTGGTGCTTCCACTCTGCCAAAGTCAAAAGTCAGATCCCTCAGCCTCAGTTGTATAACTCTGAACCAGGCCGTAAACATTTTTTAAAGACGGAGCGGGCCGCTTGCATAAGGGTGCCGGTTATATAAACATGTTTCCCAACGAAAGCAGAGGCTGAAGCGTTCCCTCTGAGGTCTGATCATTCTCCAACATCAGCAGCCCGCCGCTGAGAACATGGACGCCGGCCAGAGCCAGAGCGAAGCCCTTCCCATGGTTAAAGGGAGTCGGCCATGTCAGCAGACTGGGCGTGGACCTGCAGGTGAACCACCACACAGGAGCAGGATCAGCTGGAGTCTTCTTAAAGGGCCAGTCCAGGGTTTTTGATGCTGGTAGATAAAACAAATCAACTCTCTCTTGTTCTCCTATTTCTGTTATTAATAATAATAATAAAAATAATAATACATTTTATTTTAAAGCACCTTTCAAGATACTCAAGGACACTGTAAAGGATGAAAAACAACAACGATAAAATCAACAAAACAATACAACTATTAAATAAGCAAAACACAACATACAATGACGGAAAAGTGGATGAGACTGGCAAATTTATGTTAAATGGAGTTTGCAGTTCTGAATAGGTGGGTTTTGAGTCTGGATTTGAAGAGGGAAAGAGAGTTCAGATTTCGGAGGTCTGGGGGGAGAGGGTTCCAGAGCTGTGGAGCAGAGCGACTGAAGGCCCTGCTCCCCATGGTGCTGAGGCGGGCAGGCGGCACGGTGAGGAGGGTGGAGGAGGATCTGAGGGAGCGGGCTGGAGTGACGATGTGGAGGAGGTCAGACAGATATGAAGGGGCGAGGTCGTGGATGGCCTTAAAGGTGTACAGGAGGAGCTTGAATTCTATTCTATGCTTGACCAGGAGCCAGTGGAGCTGCTGCAGGATGGGGGTGATGTGATGGTGGGAGGGGGTTCTGGTGATTATGCGGGCAGCTGAGTTCACCAATAAAACTCATCCGGAGGTCACAGACTCTGAGACGAGGGAGCAGGCAGTGCTAAAATGCTAACTCACAGCTGTCAAATGAAAAAGAAATCATCATTCTTCATTATAATTAATCATCAGATTTCCCTGCCTTTGACTGAATTGGGCGGTTTGACACATCAGCGACCTCCGTGTCACTTTGGACATGTAATCCTGTCCGATCCCACATGTGACGGAGCGTTTTTTAGGGCGGATTATTCCAGAGCTGCCTCCAGCATCATCAGCGCAGCGTGTTAAAGTCCTGATGGAGCTCCACACGGACACTCTGGTTAATCACATTAGAGCAGATGTTCCTGAACACATGGAGGTGCTCAGTCAGTCACTATACTGAGTGCTAACACGTTAGCATGTCCATAATTATATTAATATTTAAAGTAACTATGGAAGATCAGCTTAATCACCTGTTACACCACTCACTGAGATTTAATTCCAACTATAATATCATTATAGTTAGGGGTGGGTAGAAATATCGATTCTACAGTGCATTGCAATATTTCCTCTCACAATTCAATATTGATTCAGCAAATCCTCTGAATCGATTCACCTCCTAGCCAGTGGGGGGCGCTGTGCACTTTTTCAGTGTTTATCCAGCTGCTGCTGGTGACAGAAGAAGAAAGACAGAGTGTGAATGATTTAACGGTGGTTTATTAGTATTATCTGTGTAATAATGTAAAATATTCAAAACAATAGCATTAGTATCAACCTGGAGTGTTTTCTTTCCGTACTTTTGCCGTATTTTCCCTGTGTTTTGCCGTATTTCCAACGTATTTTCCGCTTGTTTTAACGTCTTTTTTGTCATTGATTGTCTTTTTCATCATAGTTAGTTTTTTATGGATTCCATAAATATTAATTTTAGAAATATTGGAGGAAGAAATGTCGAGTTCTCTGTCTTCAGCTGGACAGGATCTGGCTCAGGGACTATCATCAGTATAAAAACACCTGGACATGGTCTAATATAACAGGCTGTAACATGGACACTCAATGCTGTAGGCAAACAAAAATGTTTGAGTTTATGTAAAATGATTTAAGTGTATTTTCGGTCATTGTTCATGTTAATGAAGAGAATCCTGCTGAAAATTCAAAGCCATTTTTGTTCTTATCTTGTAATTACACACTGTTTTAAGCATTTATAGCATAATAATGACAAATTCTTACCAGAACCGTTTACTTTTATTTCTCGTGAAAAATAGGTGAAAAAATGTATTCAAAGGACAAATCCTGACACATTTATTGACAAAAAAAGTCCAGATGGACATTTATAATTGTAGTGTTAACTGTCATGTTTTTTTTTTTGTGCTCCAAATACACAAACAAGTTATTACTGTGCAAATTTGTATTTTCAGATGTGGCTCAAAAATATAAGGTGACATACCACATATCTTCACTTGGCATCAAAATAAAAATTCAAAACTTGTCAACAGGTACTCAGATTATTTGTGTATTTCTACTTCTTACTGAATCGATACTGAATCGATTCGCCACCTAAAGAATCGGATCGAATCGTGAGGTTTTTTTTTTTTGTTTTGATGCGTGTGTTTTCTGATATAAAAATGTACCTGGGGTGGCACGGTGGCGCAGCAGGTAGTGCACGTGCCTCACAGCAAGAAGGTCGCCGGTTCGATTCCCGGGTCGGGCAGGGTCTTTCTGTGTCAAGTTTGCATGTTCTTCCCGTGCATGCGTGGGTTCTCTCCAGGCACTCCGGCTTCCTCCCACAGACCAAAAACATGCTCGTTAGGTTAATTGGTGACTCTAAATTGTCCTTAGGTATGAGTGTGAGCGTGAATGGTTGTCTCTTTCTATATGTTGCCCTGCAATCGACTGGCGACCGGTTCAGGGTGTACCCCCCTCTTGCCCAATGACAGCTGGGATAGGCTCCAGCCCCCCCACCGCAACCCTGAAGGGGATAGTCGGTATAGAAAATGAATGAATGAAAAAAGTACCTTAAATGTTGTCATCGAGCTTTGAGTTAAAAAGAAAAATGCCATAAAGTAAATGATAATTATCATTTATTCCATAGTCATGCCCCAAACCAGAGACTCGTGTTGTCAGAAAATTGATTAAAGCTTCAGTTTATTTAGACGACAGTAGAGTTTAATATTCCATATTTTATCTTCACTGTTCTGTCACCTGTTGGGCCATCATCCATCCATCCATCCATCCATCTATAATAACTGAACCTTTCTGTCTTCAGTCTGACTTTGTTTGAGCTTCTGTTTCCAAACCATCTGCTGTCGATTAAGACAAGACCACGGGACAGTTACACAACCGCCTTCTGCTGGGTGTGTGACCTTTGTTGACCTTGTGTTGGTGTCAGACTGGACAGCATCTCACACACTTCAGATGTTACATAACCCGTCATGACTGAGGGTCTGGATTTAGCCGGTGGTCCACAGAGGGGTATCAGATGGATGTTCTGGTGTCGGTCTTATGATTCTGAGTCATGCTCTGAACTTTGACCTCAGGCTGACTGTGTGCTCTACTTACTGTGTGTGTTCATGCTGGGCTCATTTAATACCTGCAATTTAGTAACAGGCTGTGTTTTGAACCTGAGGAGGTGTTCGCCCTTCATTTCAGAGAGGGACGCATCACATGAGGAGTGGGGGGGCATGTACTCAGGACTGCATGCACATAAAGGTCACCAAATAAAATTTAATTTGAAAAGTGGACTCAAACAGTCGAGAAAACACTTTAATCCATTCAGTGTTGAAGCAGGCACACGATGGAACATGACATTGGACGCCCACCTTCAGTTAGGACTCAGTGCTAGAGTGGTGTTGTACCTGAGATGCTCTGCCAGGTAGCCTAAATAAAGGTGACTGCATTTCACACAAAAGTTCAATTTGTTTCTGTTCATTTATACATTCAGACTTTACTATCATTCAATAAAGGGTTGTTAGATGTTTGATTTTATCCAAGTGTAAAACATGACTTCAGAAATTCAAGGAAACATCAAAAATGTCTTACCCTTTACACTTCATATTTTAGTCGACTACATTTAGAGATTTCATCGACTAAAACTAGACTAAAATTAAAACTATGTCTATGACTAAAACTAAAAGATATTTTAGGCAGAAGACTAAAACTAAAACTAAACGAAAAAGTGCTGTCAACATTAACAGTGCACCAAACTGCCCCCCACCATCCTGCGTGACCATGACTGCCCTGGCTAATATTCAGACCCCCCCCCCCAAAATCAGCTAATCCTCCAGGAAATGAAGCCGGCTCAGTGACTCTGACCTGGATGTGTGTGTTTCACGGACCTGCAGAGACCAGTTAAAGCTGATTATCTTATTAAAGCTCCACTGCAGCTCCATAAATATGAGTGAGCACAGTCGGCTCATTAATAAATGTTGGCTCAAGAATCTTATGTAAGGCGTATTTTTAGCTCAGGGTGAATTCTTCAAATATCTGACAGGATCTGTTATCCAACAGAATTATGATCAGTCCTCACACAGGATCCTGGTCTGTAGACACTGTATTTGGTCAAGTGTTTCAGGTTAATGAACAGACTAAGGCCATCGCACACCTGACCGTGGTCGTGAAGCAGCTGCAGCTCCTGGATTACGAGCTCGTTTACACGACAATGAAAACGTCAGAAAACGGAGAGTATTCATTGTGTTTGCTCCTTCTCTTTACGCTAGAAGGGTGCCCGGAGTGCCTGAATACACAAACTTTTGAAACTGGGGTCCAGAGTAAAAGTTGTGAAATGTTTTTGTTGTCGTCTCTGTGTAAACAGGGATCGCCGTTGTGCGGTGCATTCACAGTACTCTTTCCGATAAGGGATGTGCATGCGCCGAGGAACGGCAACAACAGCAGCTATGAACATTTGGTGGCTTTGTAGTTGAACACCACCTCCAGAGCTGCCCCACTTCATTGTCGTCGATATTGGTGAATGTATAATATATTGGGAGTTTGTAAAACACCAACATAAATATGTCGTATTTAGCATGATGCTAATTTTAATCTGTAGTCCCCTATACGAAAGAGAAACATGAAACCAAAGGTACAGACATAAAAACAGTTACACGCTGAGTTAATTTAATGCATAAACCAACAATATTTCAGTCTAAAATGCTAAAAGTGTTTGAAGGTGCTAAAGGTCTCAGTGAGGTAGAATGTTTCACTTCAGTGGTTCAACTTATTTTCTATTGTGGTTATGTCCTGTTTTGATTTAAAAAAATGTTAAAATGTTAAAATATGCCACGATCGCAAGTACAAGCGGCCGAAATGAGTTTCCTTCGCAGGGTGTCCGGACTCTCCCTTAGAGACAGGGTCAGAAGCTCGGTCATCCGGGAGGGGCTCGGAGTAGAGCCGCTGCTCCTCCGCGTTGAGAGGAGCCAGATGAGGTGGCTCGGGCATCTGGTCAGGATGCCTCCTGGACGCCTCCCTGGCGAGGTGTTCCGGGCACGTCCCACTGGTAGGCGGGTCCCGGGGAAGACCCAGGACACGCTGGAGGGACTATGTCTCGCAGCTGGCCTGGGAACGTCTCGGGATCCCCCGGGAGGAGCTGGACGAAGTAGCTGGGGAGAGGGAAGTCTGGGCTTCCCTGCTCAGGCTGCTGCCCCCGCGACCCGACTACGGATAAGCGGAAGAAGATGGATGGATGGATGGATTAAAATATAAACCTAAAAAAACATTTTCCAACAGAATCCAGTCCTTACCTGCCTTTATGTCAACATAACTCCCACTTCTAATTAGGCAAACAGACAATCACAGAGCAGATTTTTGGATTAGCACCTGAGGTGGCCAAAGAAAACTCAGGGGACCCAGGCCCCAGTGTGGCCCCTGCCCAGACAAGTCACACCCCACTATTTAATAACCACTGCTCTAATTGGCAATGTTTTAGTTAAACTTGTGTCTGAAAATCTGAATTTATTAAAATATTTAGTGTTTTTTTTTTTTTAACTAATTCTGGTCAAATAAAGGATGCGTGATTGTAAAACATTTCATATAAAATAAATTAAAATATTGTTCTTATAGCTCCATTTTTAAGTCATAGCACATCTACTCTGATCATAAATGTAGTCGACTGTTATTGTGAGAATCCTGTGTCCTTTAAATGACAGCGCAGACACAAAGACACATTAAATAAGTCATCTATATTCTGATTGTATGTCCCTGCAGTGAGTCTGAGTGTCTCCATGTCTCTGTCTCTTCATTATCAAAAACAGAAAACCCCGACAGATTCTGCAGGGAAGAATAAAAGCTCTCCTCTTATCATGTCGCGGCACAAAGCCTCCAAAAACATCCATGTGTTTTAAATTTATGCATTAAGATGCTGCGGGCTGCTCTCTGCACACACAGCAGCTATTAGACAAATGGGATTTCAGACGGATAATAATCAGTTTGTTCTGTGAGGAGACACAGATCATGAAGAGGAGGAGACCCTCTCTAACATGGAGGAGGAGGAGAAGGGGGGAGGAGGGGGGAGGGGGAGGAGGGGGAGGAGGAGGAGGAGGCCTGCTCATGGTTTATTCATCAGTAAGCTCAGCCTGTGGCCTCTCGGCTCAAAGTAGTGAGATTACATTTGTTAAGTCGTTTGTTCAGGGTGAAGCCGGATGAGGCTCGCTCAGAAAGACTCAGAAATCAAAGATCTGTGTGTGGAGGTTGATCCTGAGCTCTGAGCTCAGGTGATCCTGTTTCAGAGAGAGACACTGCAGACCTCTCTGTTTTGGGCTAAAAGTTGTTTTGGAGACTTAGGACAAAAGATTAAAAAGTGGTTCACTGGACTGCTGATTTAGATATGAAAAAATGACCACTCACTGATGCCTGATTGTGCATTAGTGAGCTGCAACATCCTGACTGACAATGGAGTGGCTGCAGTACCCTGAGTGTCCACTAGAGACTGGCTGCAGTACCCTGAGTGTCCACTAGAGGCTGGCTGCAGTAACCTGAGTGTCCACTAGAGGCTGGCTGCAGTAACCTGACACCTTCATGATTGTGTGTAGGGAAAATGTTTTTACTGCCTTAATAAACATCTTAACAGCCTGGGTCAAAAACCGGCTTCAGTCTTACCCTGCATTCACACCAAAAGTTACAAAATCACCTGTGGATGCTCATGAAAGCCAGTAGGAAGCATGAATTTGCTTGTCCCTTTAAGCAGATAAGGCTTACTAGTTGTACTAGTAAACATTTTGAAGTTAAACACTAGTTAAGCCTACTCATGCACTAGGTCAGCAAAATTAAGTACATGTACTCCAAATCTGAGTACTAGTAGAGCTGAAGTACAGTTGATATAACTGATATCAATTTTATGCCCAAACGATGCTCCATATGTTACAGGCTAAATCCTCAGGTGAAATGCTTTATCCCTGTCTGTTATTCTTTCACTGAGACCACAGTAAGATCTCTTTTAAAATTACAATTGTTCAATATATCTATATATTATATACTATATTTATTTATTTATTCTTGAGAACATCTTTTCTGTCTTCTACAAATCCTCTTTAAGGAGATGCACATTCTTTACTTCAATCTTTATATTTATTCTAGGGCTGTCAAGCGATTTTTAATCAGATTAATAACAGGCTTGCTGTGGATAAATTTAGATTAATCACTGTTAAATATCATTTATTTTTAATTTATATTAATCATGTGAGGATGGTTTGTTGCAAGCTGGATGACGCTTTAGCCAAAGTGCGAGCAGGATCCGCGACTGACACATGCTTCGTGTTAATGTGGTGCTTTAAGCTGAAAGTGCTTCGGTGAAAAGAAAACTCCTTCCTGCAGAGTGTGTATAACTGTGTGTTGTTGACTGTTCTGACTTGTGTTTTTCTGTATTCAGATTTTCCACAGCCAGGGCCGCTGGGCTGTGTAACGTCTTTCAGTTCGAGTTGGTTGGTTCTGCCGGGTAAACTGCCCATTTGTGCATGTGCGGCAGCATGAGCTACGGCAAGCCTACTGGGACAAACTGCCCGAAACGCATTGCCAGAGACATTTAAGGGATTTTGAGTCATTCTGCGCTGGAGATGGGTTAATTGCGTTAAAATTTTTTAACCATATTAATCATTATGATGGATTAATCCACGTTAATGTGTTGATTTTGACAGCCCTAATTTATTCACATTAATCTTCATTCCCTTGCAGAAATGAACTTTAAATAAAAAGCAAACAAGGGCCCAAATATTTTGATCATTTGCCCTTGAGATGGACTTTATTTAAACTGACCTAAACTCTTTATTCCTTTGGGCTTTTGTCCTGTAATTCTCCCACAGATGGTAAATTGCCTCTGTCAGCGCTCAGAGGTGTAAGCAGCGTTTTTTTTTATTATTATTTGGCAGCTCTGCAGAACGCCAGCCACGCTGCTCTCATTGATTTCCAAAGGTCGAGTGTTTGGCTGTTTTCAGAGCGTAATAGGAGCGATTGTTTTCTCCCTGATCCACAGGAGCGCTTTGTAAAGCTGCCACATAATAATGAGAGAGTAATTAGCAGCTGCATCGTCTCTGCGGGCCGATTGTTTTCTTTTCTGGAGGTTTTGATTGACGGGCTGGTCTGCAGGAGGAGACCAAATCTGCAAAACTATGAATTAAAAAAAAAAGAATAATAATTTGTAATAAATTTGTGGAGGCAAACTGATAAATTTGATAAATGAGGCTGAAGTAAAGCTGTAGCATAAATAAGCTTTATAAAATGTAAGTAAAATGTCTAAAGTCACAAGAAAGCAGCTAAAATGAAGACATCACTGCCTCCAGCTGCTGTGTTTTCCTCAGGAGTCTTATTTCTAGTCTGAACTATGCAACAGCTTCGTTTACTCAGAGGCTTTAACATGTCCCTAATTAAAAGTATGAATGGTGTATTAACATCTGCAGCAGGAAGCCCTCACAGCCGTCATTGTTGAGTCACTATGATGCCTGCGTTATCTCAGCGTGCAGAAGCTTACATGCCTGTGATGCTGACATACCACCGATATCTGCTGTGGCCTCCAGATTACTCGAGAATCCTTGATGCACACGCCTCCTCCTCCCCAATGCGAAGGACGAGCCTGCTCCTGCGAGCTTTATGCTCATATAAAGAGGTGACGCTGGAGCGTTTCTGGTAGTTTAAAGGCTTTTGATGCACCTTTGAACATAAAAAATGAAAGGAGTTAAATATGAAGTGATTAGTAGTGAGGAAACATTCACGCCGACCCTGCTGGAGCTTTAGTAAGCTCATATCACATATTATGCTGATGATACTCTTGTGTTTGTGTGTAAGCCTCAAAGAGCTGGATCACTTTTTAACGGGACAGAGGGTGAAATGGCACCTTCAGTTTGGCCTTGGAGGTCAGTATGTCTGCATTGCAAATTAGATATACCACGGGGAAAGCCCCCTTAAGTCCAAACTTCTGCTCAGGAAGCTAAATGATCTACAAATTGAATTTAAGAATTCACGATTAGAGCTGGTGTACCTGGAGTGTAACACTGCTGTATCGTGACAAACTGCACTGTAAAAAAAAGAAAAAGTCCAGAAAACTCAAAATTTATAGGTAACTGTCTGCAATAGATCTTTGAGTTTTGGGTCAAAACTCAGAGTTTTGAGTCAAGAGGAAAAACTACTTAAAACACAGATGATCTCAGGCAGGATTCAAACCCAGACCAGATACAGCATATCCTGGATATGCACTGCAAAAACACATATGTGTGTGTGTCTGTTTTCAAGTCAGAATATATATATAGAACACTTATTTTAATCTGCATTCACTTCATAAGTCCAGATAAATATCTTACTTTAAGGAATAAAAGGCGAAAATAAGGCATTGAACTGCCTTTAATGAGAAGAAAATATCTGCCAATGAAACAAGCAAGTTTTGCTCAGTGAGGGTCGAAAATTCAGGCTTAAAATCTACTCTGGATAAAAATAAAATCATTTCAAGACACCCTTTAAGTTAAATTTGTCTAATCTTATTGGCAGATTATTTATCTGGTGACAAGCAATTCAGGCTGAATTTTTAGTTTTTGTATCTTCAAATAAGATCTTAAGCCAGACATGTCAGGACATTGTGGCTTAGAATAAGTCTAGTGAGACAAACACTCTCACCTGGATCTGAGTTTCTGCAGTGTGCAGTGATTACTTACCCCTGTGCCAGTCCTGCACTCCTAAAGTTTTTGACTTTATGCAAACCCCGTGTTCAGAACTTTGCCTGACTACGCCTGACCTTAAACTGTTTTAAGTTTTGCCAAATTAAGTTAAGAAATTAGACCACCTTTACATTGAAAAATAATAATGACAGTTGAGATAACAAATTGAATTAAGTTCGTCACACAGAAAAATATATTTTGTTTTGTTTATGAAAAATGTATTTATTGCCAGCAATTTCAAGGTTTTGTTGTAACTGTGCGTGTATGTGGTATTGAATTAGTTTCTTTTAATCAGGCAAAGAGTTAAGGATTTTTTTTTTTTACCATGACATGTTTTGATTGAGTCTCTCCTCCAAACCAGCCTCCGAGCACCCTGTTAAAAAGAATCTGCAGACAGACGTCCCAGACAGGACTCTTTGTGTTGATATTTAGGGATTTAACTGAGTTAAGAGCTGCTGAAGTCCTTAAGAACAAGTGAACTTGTCCTTCAGATTCCTCTCAGTGAGGACATCTCCAGCAAAGTCTGATCAGTGAAGTCCTCTCAGATGTGAACATCTTGTCGTGCGTCCTTGTTCAGTAAACATCAGCCTCCCCTTTGAGGTTGATCTCATCGCTGGATTCAGCAGAACATTCCTGACCCTCCTCTGACACCGTGTCCTCGTCCAGATACAAACAGAAGATAACTGCAGATCATATTCTCTGGAAGAGATTCAGGAATGAGCGCCTGCTCCTCTTCCTGAAGTTATGTGAGGATAATTTGACTTTGGTAATTAAATGAAGTTCAGTTTCAGAAGCTGAGAAACAGTCCGACACTTCTCATTTCCTACAAGTGCACACTGCAAAAACTCAGATTTCAGCAAAAGTGTTTGTCTATATTCAAGTCTAAACTATACATTAAACACTTATTCTAATCCACATTCACTTCACAAGTCCAGATAAATATCTTACTTTAAGGAATAAAAGGCAAAAATAAGGCGTTGAACTGCTTGAAATGAGAAGAAAATATCTGCCAGTGAAACAAGCAAGTTTGACTCAGTGAGGGTCTGAAATTCAGGTTTAAAATCTGCTCTGGATAAAAATAAAATCATTTTAAGACACCCTTTAAAGGTGCAGTGTGTAGAAGCTGGCATTTTAACAATGTCTAGTGTTGGAATGAGCCCGTCTGTTACTAAAACATCACATCACTAAGCGACGAGGGCTGATGAAGACCAAAAGGGATCGTGAACAGGGCATCATTTACAACAGTTACAGGTGAGGGTTTTTTCATTCGTATTTGTAACTATTGTTTTTGTAGATCATAGGTCAGTTAAGATGATAATTAAAGGTTTTGTACGTACAAATAGAGACATTATATCCTATGTTCACCGTTTCTGTTTGGCGAAATGCTGCCAACTTCTACACACTACACCTTTAAGTTAAATTTGCCTCATCTCATTGGCAGATTATTTTACTGGTTACGAGCAACTCTGGCTTTATTTTTAGATAGACAGATAGATAGACAGAATTCTTTGTCTTTCAAAATATACACCACAGGTGCACACATGAACTCATGTGGCCCAGAGGGTCATGTTAACTAAAGCGACAAAAGGAAAGAAAATGGTAAACTGGTGAGCTGGAAACAGCTAAAGTAATTTAGGAATATACGAAATGACTTCAGCTTATTTTGTCAACATGATAAGGAGACGATAAGACAATAAATAGATAATAGATTTATAGATACATAGATAAATAGATGGCAGTTGATAGTTGACGGCACCACATCAGGAAGATGGAAAAGAAGAGGGCAAATAGAGAATGGATAAAAGAGAAAAAATAAAAATAAATACATAAAATAAAATAAAAATTATAATAATAAAAAGGAGTATATTTAACCAAGAGAAGATGGTAAAAACAGGATTAAAACAATGAGAAAAAAGTGAGGGGAGTAAAAACAGCAGAGATTAAAAATAGTTTAATAAGTAATTGTAAAATAAGTATGTAGATAAAATTGAATAAAAAATAAATTACCAGGGTAATAAACAAGTATGTAAGTAATAAAAAGCATCATGCAACAACAAGTCTAAAAATAGAGAGTTTTAGGTTGTGATTTAAAAGATGTCCCTGACTCAGCGTGCCTTATCTTTCTAAAGTCGGCCCCCTGTTACAGCTGTTTGTCTCTGTTGGTGAACGCTGGAGCCTGCCTGTACTGACATGTTCATCCCCGTTTCTCCAGCAGAGCAACAGCGTCCCTCTAAAGGCCAGATCCTAGTTCCTGCTCAGTTCTAGCCTCTCATCCTGCACAAAACTCAGACAATGTTTGACACAGCGTTTGCATATCAGACCACTAACTGAGATGAACTTAGCACAATGTGGATCAACTCTGCAGGGCTGTTTTCAGGCTTTTACTGGTGATAGTGAACAATTATAGCTTTTAAGCATTTGGTAACTTGCTGCAAATGTTCAATAGTGCCAATGGTACGTGCTCTATAAGAGGATGGACCAGCCTGGGGTGGAACAGGGTGTCTGCACATTAAGGAGTCTCTTCATTCAGAAAGTGCTCTCCACACCGCAAAAACTCAGATCTTAGCAAGTTTATTTGTCTAATTTGAAGTCTAAAATATCCCCAATACTTACTAAAATTTCATTTTCATTTGATGAGTCCAGATGGATATCATATGACAAGGTATAAAAAAATAAAGCACTGAATAACTTGTAATTATCAGAAAATATCTGCCAATGAAAAAGCAAAACTTTGCTCCTTAAGAGTCTGAAACTCAGGTATAGAAACTTCTCAAGATAGCACATCTTACTTCTAAGACATCATACAAGTAAAGTTTGTCTTGGCACATTGGCAGATATTTTAATTCATTACAAGGAATTTAGGATTTATTTTTTGTTTTTAAATATAAAAACAAAGCTACACATATGATGTGTAGCTGGACATGTCAGGCAAATTTGGCTCACAGTAAGTGTTGTGAAATTTTTAGAATTGAAATGAGAGGAATAAACTTCCTCAGATTTGGATTTTTGCTGTGCACGCTGTGCATTTACCTGTCAGCAATCCATCGTTGGCATCAGGGCAATCTTGCGGCACGATGCTTTGGCATGAAAGCGTTGGTGTGCTTCGGTCTATAAGAAGTCAGGGGGCCATCGGGAACATGTCTCAATCTGCTTTAGCTACGTTGACCTGCATTAAACAGCAGAATTGACCCCAGGAAAGTACTTTCACTGAAATTTCTCATTGTAGTTTAACATCATTTACTAAATGTTGATGTGTGAATGCAGCCTCAAACTAGTGATGCATCAACTACGATCGGGGCAGATGTTGATACAGATGTTTTTTAACTGTCCTCGTAGTGCTTAAGAAACTACTGAGTCTTTTAGCTCCGCGTTGACTTTATTTTTCAGCACTTTGTCTTGCTGCCTCTTTCGTCTTAAAAGAAACAAAAAACACCTCCTGCCTTGTTTCCTCCCCCCCCTAAAGTCAGATATCACCATCAGTGGACCTGATCACTGTACATGCACAGATCTATGTGTCCTCCTGCATCTTGAACACAGACATCTGTTGTTGAAACTCTGGGTCGATGCTGGTCAATTTAAGATAAGTCTTTCTTGCTTTCAGCATGTCAATACACCGTGGCCGCGTGATTTGCATCAGGCCTGTTTCTCCTACAAAGTAACCTCTCCTCGCCCTCTCAGTGAACTCCTCATGTTCTCCTGGTTACACAAGCTCCCATTAACATGATATGATCTCCTCTGATCAGGCTCTATCTGAAGATGAGGTGGGTGTAAATGTGTGCGAGGGTCTGAGCTGCAGGCTGTGGGTCATCAAAGAGGGCTTACATAAGAACTGGGCCTGCAGAGGGTGACCCAGTGGATGTTTATCTAAGACGTGATCCAGGCCATCGTTATGGAGAAACTCCTGGAGCAGGCGGCGTGTTCACAGTCAGAGTAAGTCAGAGAGACGAAGGTGGAGTCAGACTGTTTGGGTCGACAACAGTGGAGGAGGGAGGGACGGCTCGGCAGGTCACAAGGGCAAATTTGTTAGTGTCTCTTAAACACAATAAAGCAGCAAGAAAGTTAGACTTACACATTAAAATAAGATGGAAGTATATATGTCCATCCATCTATTATCTATATAGTTTATCCTTTTCAGGGTTGGTGGGCTGGAGCCTATCCCCACTGACATTGGGCGAAAGACAGGGTACACCCTGTACCAGTCACCAGCCAATCACAGGGCAACTTAGAGAGACAGACAGCCATTCACGCTCTTACCTAGGGGAAATTTGGAGTCACCAATCAACCCATGAGGGAGGCAGAGTTAATTTTGATGGCAATTTTTAATTTAGTTTTAGTTACAGTCTTCTGCCTAAAATTAGTTTTAGTCATAATTTAGTCATCTAAATTCTTTCAATTTGAGTCTAGTTTTAGTTGATGAAATTTCACAACAGTTTAGTCGACGAATTCTGCTGTATCTAAATAACCCTTTATTGAATGCTAGTAAAGTCTGAATGTATAAATGAACAGAAACAAATTGAACTTTTGTGTGAAATGCAGTCACCTTTATTTAGGCTACCTGGCAGAGCATCTCAGTTACAATACCAGAACTGACAACAAACAGTGAACCTGCTCTACATGAATATATCAATTCATAAAGAGAGGAGCTCTGATTGGATCGCTCCACAACTTATCCCACCACCACCAAGCTAAGGCAGCTGTGATTGGATGTCCCTCTTAACTCATCCAACCTTTCCACACAACCAAAGTAGCTGTGATTGGATATATTCCTAACTTGTCCCTACTTTCTACATGACCAAATTAGGTCTGACTGGATTAAGTCTCTGTCAAACATTTTAGTCTAGTTTTTATTTGTTGATGAAAATGTCAGTTCATTTAGTTTGAGTTTTTGTCCACACTGGTGGGAGGAAGTCAGAGTATCCAAAGAGAACCCACCCATGCACGGGAAAACATGCAAACATCACACAGAAAGGCCCTGACCTACACGGGGACTGAACTAGAAACCTTCTTGCTGTGAGGCACGTGCACTGTGGTGCCCCACATTCACAACAGGGGGGTACTTTTTGGATATTAAGAAAAATGAGAACATTTTAAAGTTCAACATTAAAATGGAAGAAAGTCCTCCTGTTTGTCCTGATTCTGGTCCATCTGAGCTCTTTCTTTGCTGTGGTCCCTCTCTGCCACCCTTCATGTCATCTCTTGTTATTGTTTGGATGTGAGCCTCACGCTGGTGGAGCTAAAATTCAGGCCCAGAGACGCTCTCACCTGAAACGCAAAGGTCTTTCCTTTGCGTCTTCAAAAACAATCTGCGTTCAGACGGAGACTCGAGAACGACTGAAAACGCTGTAGCGTGCATGCCAGTCCAGTAGATTGTGATGTAGGTTTGCAGAGAAACAGCGCTGTTACAACATACGTACGAAGAAGAAAAACTTTTCACAAACAACAATGGCGAGTGGACGCACGAAGACGCAGGAGTTTCTTGTCTGGACAATAAATCTGTCGGGATAGTTTTGTCTGGATAACAAACCGAGCACGGTAAGCATCACACATGTTACTCGGTAGACGGCTGAAGCTCTTGTTGTTCCTAGTATGCGCGCGCAGCCTTCATGTGAAAGAGTACTGCGCATGCGTAGACGTCAGTGTTTCCCCCTGAAACGATGAATCCTGTTTACATGAGACCGGGTGGCGATGCGTTTTGAAAACTCTCCGCCTTGGACCCTGGTTTCAAAAGTTTGCGGATTCAAGCACTCCGGGCACTGGTCTCATGTAAACAGGAGGCTAAAACGCAGTCAAAGCTCTTCGAATAAGGCCGAAAACTGAGTTGTGTAAACAGGGCCTCAGAGTCTCCGTCCTCTCTCCAGCATCCGTCCTGTTTTATGTTCCCAGAATCTAAAGCATGTTCCTCTTTCATGTCTTACTGACAGCTGCATATTCAGGCCGTACTAATCGAGCTCAGAATGAAACGTTTCAGCCGGCTCGGCTCTCACTGCCCCGGGGTGAGGGGAGCTGTTTGATCTGCAGAGGACATTGAGACCTCCTGCTGTCGGTTTTTAACACAATCACAGCACGAGCTGACCAGAGGGTCCAGGAGAGCAGGGCCCGCACCAGAGATCAACCTCCACATTTTAGTTTAAAAAGTCAATACTCAAACCAGGGCAACAAAACAAGAAGTCTGAGGCATCACTGTTGAGTCATTTCTAGCTTTAAACAATGAAAAGTGCACACACACTATCAGTGTCTCAAATATGTCAGCAATGCTTTGGTCTCCTGAAGCCTTGGTTTCCAGAACTAGGGTCCGAGGGTCTTGGCGGGGCACGAGGCTCTGTCAGCTTTGAGGTTTGCAAATTTTGGTTTACATAGACTCCCCAAACATTTACACACTCACAGCATAAAGTCTTTACGGGTCTTGTTCTCGTCTTGATTGAATCAAATTGAAGTTTATTTTTCACAGATTATATGCACGCATGGAGCGATGAGTTGGGCCTCCTGACTAAACTTCCTCCTCCTGAGCCCGACTCCAAACTCAGACAACAGCTAAGTTTAACTTGTCCTCCTAATTTGTACGATGTCAACATCATGAAAATAAAATTAAAAAAAAACATTTCAAGTATTTGAAATAAAGGAGTTTCACCCCCATCCCTGCAGCCTCTCCTGCAAATCTGCTCAAAGTTCCTGACATATTTATGGAAAAATGAAAATATGAACAATATAAAGGACAGCATAATCTGTCCTGATGACCTGATTCTGTCTGCAGAGCTGAAGGTTTTTCCTTATTTACAGTTCAAACAGACGACAGCAGCATGTTGACTGTAAGCCGAGGAGACAGAGCTCCAAAACCTGCACAACAAGTAGGAAACTATGAAGAGGAGAGGACGTGGATTTTCAAGACCAATGACATGAAGACAACCAGGAGGCCACGCCATGATCATCAGAGTATTTTCATTTAGGAAACACATCCACTGTCAGGCCTCCTCCACTGTCAGGACACCCCTACTGTCAGGACACCTCCACTGTCAGAACACCTCCACTGTCAGGACACCCCTACTGTCAGACCACCTCCACTGTCAGCCCTTTTCACTATTACCAACCTCCACTGTCAGACCTCTCCACTATCAGAACACCTCCACTGTCAGGCCTCTTCACTTTTACCCACCTCCACTGTCAGACCTCTCCACTGTCAGGACACCCCTACTGTCAGGACACCTCCACTGTCAGAACACCTCCACTGTCAGGAAACCCCTACTGTCAGGACACCTCCACTGTCAGAACACCTCCACTGTCAGGACACCCCTACTGTCAGGACACCTCCACTGTCAGACCTCTATACTGTCAGACCACCTCCACTGTCAGCCCTTTTCACTATTACCAACCTCCACTGTCAGACCTCTCCACTATCAGACCACTTCCACTCTCAGACTTCTCCACTTTCAGAACACCTCCACTGTTGTCTGCAAGGCCACCTCCAATTTCAGACCTCCACTTTCAAGCACCTGAACTTTCAGACCTCCTCCATTTTCAGACCACCTCCACTGCCAGACCTCTCCTCTGTCAGACCTCTCCACTATCAGACCACCTCCACTGTCCGACATCTCCACTGTCAGACATCTCCACTGTCAGACCTCTCCACTATCAGACCACCTCCACTGTCAGACCTCTTCACTGTCAGACCTCTCCACTATCAGACCACCTCCACTGTCAGACCTCTCCACTGTCAGACCACCTCCACTGTCAGACCTCTCCACTGTCAGACCTCTTCACCATCAGACCAGCTCCACTATCAGACCACCTCCACTGTCAGACCTCTTCACTGTCAGACCACCTCCACTGTCAGACCTCTCCACTTTCAGACCGCTCCACTGTCAGACCTCTCCACTATCAGACCTCTTCACTGTCAGAACACCTCCACTGTCAGTCCTCTTCACTGTCAAAACACTTCCACTGTCAGACCCCTCCACTGTCAGGCCTCTTCACTTTAACCCACCTCCCCTGTCAGACCTGTTTACTATCAGACCACCTCCACTGTCAGACCACCTCCACTGTCAGACCTCTTCACTATCAGAACACCTCCACTGTCAGGCCTCTTCACTTTTACCCACCTCCACTGTCAGACCTCTCCACTGTCAGGACACCCCTATTGTCAGGACACCTCCACTGTCAGAACACCTCCACTGTCAGGACACCCCTACTGTCAGACCACCTCCACTGTCAGACCTCTATACTGTCAGACCACCTCCACTGTCGGCCCTTTTCACTATTACCAACCTCCACTGTCAGACCTCTCCACTATCAGACCACTTCCACTCTCAGACTTCTCCACTTTCAGAACACCTCCACTGTCGTCTGCAAGGCCACCTCCAATTTCAGACCTCCACTTTCAAGCACCTGAACTTTCAGACCTCCTCCATTTTCAGACCACCTCCACTGCCAGACCTCTCCTCTGTCAGACCTCTCCACTATCAGACCACCTCCACTGTCCGACATCTCCACTGTCAGACATCTCCACTGTCAGACCTCTCCACTATCAGACCACCTCCACTGTCAGACCTCTCCACTGTCAGACCTCTTCACTGTCAGACCTCTCCACTATCAGACCACCTCCACTGTCAGACCTCTCCACTGTCAGACCTCTCCACTGTCAGACCGCTCCACTATCAGACCACCTCCACTGTCAGACCTCTCCACTGTCAGACCACCTCCACTGTCAGACCTCTCCACTGTCAGACCTCTTCACCATCAGACCAGCTCCACTATCAGACCACCTCCACTGTCAGACCTCTTCACTATCAGACCACCTCCACTGTCAGACCTCTCCACTTTCAGACCGCTCCACTGTCAGACCTCTCCACTATCAGACCTCTTCACTGTCAGAACACCTCCACTGTCAGTCCTCTTCACTGTCAAAACCCCTCCACTGTCAGACCCCTCCACTGTCAGGCCTCTTCACTTTAACCCACCTCCCCTGTCAGACCTGTTTACTATCAGACCACCTCCACTGTCAGACCACCTCCACTGTCAGACCACCTCCACTGTCAGGCCACTTCACTTTTACCCACCTCCACTGTCAGACCTCTCCACTGTCAGAGCACCTCCACTGTCAGACCTCTTCACCATCAGACCAGCTCCACTATCAGACCACCTCCGCTGTCAGACCTCTTCATTATTAACCACCTCCACTGTCAGACCTCTCCACTGTCAGACCTCTTCACTATCAGACCACCTCCACTCTCAGACCTCTCCACTGTCAGGCCACTTCACTTTTACCCACCTCCACTATCAGACCACCTCCACTCTCAGACCTCTTCACTATCAGAACACCTCCACTGTCAGGCCACTTCACTTTTACCCACCTCCACTGTCAGACCTCTCCACTGTCAAACCTCTTCACCATCAGACCAGCTCAACTATCAGACCACCTCCACTGTCAGACCTCTTCACTATTAGACTAGCTCCACTGTCAGACCTCTTCACTGTCAGACCTGTTAACTATCAGACCACCTCCACTGTCAGACCACCTCCACTGTCAGAACACCTCCACTGTCAGACCTCTTCACTATCAGAACACCTCCACTGTCAGGCCTCTTCACTTTTACCCACCTCCACTGTCAGACCTCTCCACTGTCAGAGCACCTCCACTGCCAGACCTCTTCACCATCAGACCAGCTCCACTATCAGACCACCTCCGCTGTCAGACCTCTTCATTATTAACCACCTCCACTGTCAGACCTCTCCACTGTCAGACCTCTTCACTATCAGACCACCTCCACTCTCAGACCTCTCCACTGTCAGGCCACTTCACTTTTACCCACCTCCACTATCAGACCACCTCCACTCTCAGACCTCTTCACTATCAGAACACCTCCACTGTCAGGCCACTTCACTTTTACCCACCTCCACTGTCAGACCTCTCCACTGTCAAACCTCTTCACCATAAGACCAGCTCAACTATCAGACCACCTCCACTGTCAGACCTCTTCACTATTAGACTAGCTCCACTGTCAGACCTCTTCACTGTCAGAACACCTCCACTGTCAGACCTCTTCTCTGTCAGACCACCTCCACTGTCGGACCTCTTCACTGTCAGAACACCTCCACTGTCAGACCTCTCCACTGTCAGGCCTCTTCACTTTAACCCACCTCCACTGTCAGACCTGTTTACTATCAGACCACCTCCACTGTCAGACCACCTCCACTGTCAGAACACCTCCACTGTCAGACCTCTTCACTATCAGAACACCTCCACTGTCAGGCCTCTTCACTTTTACCCACCTCCACTGTCAGACCTCTCCACTGTCAGAGCACCTCCACTGTCAGACCTCTTCACCATCAGACCAGCTCCACTATCAGACCACCTCCGCTGTCAGACCTCTTCATTATTAACCACCTCCACTGTCAGACCTCTCCACTGTCAGACCTCTTCACTATCAGACCACTTCCACTCTCAGACCTCTCCACTGTCAGAGCACCTCCACTGTCAGGCCACTTCACTTTTACCCACCTCCACTGTCAGGCCACTTCACTTTTACCCACCTCCACTGTCAGACCTCTTCACTATCAGATCACCTCCACTGTCAGACCTCTCCACTGCCAGAACCCCTCCACTGTCAGGGAGCGCGCTGACAGCAGCAGCTCCCTGATCATGAAGAACAGAGCAGATCAGGTGTGTGGATGTGAGGCCCCCTGGGACCCTTGTTCAGATCCAGTCAGTCACACCTCCTCCCTCTTGAACCCACAGCAGGTCTCATTGACATTCTGGTCTGACTCCGGTTTCTCGCTCAGTCTGGTTTCTTCTTCTGTCCTTGGTTTTCTTTGAGGCTGACATTGAGCGAGCAGAAAGTGGGCTACGACGGCATCTGAACTCTGGAGATGCAGGAGCTTTCTAACAGGAGAACACTCACAGGGGGAGGAGAGCTTCATTTACACACATCACCATGGGCGGGAGCGAGGACGAGGGGAATCATTGTCCCCGCAGACGAGGAGACTCTGGAGCTTTCTGCAGGAGGAGAGGCCCACCTGGGGGGGCATGAAGAAGATTCTGGATATGAGGACTGACGCTGCTCCATCAGTCTGAGGAGTGACAGTGACATTAAAGCATCTCTGGATTAGATCTTTATTCTTCTCGCTGTCATCAAAGCTACATATCCATGAGGATCTAAACCAGAACAACGAGGAGGAGACCAAACTTTATACGAACATCTAAGGAGCTCTGTGACATCACACAGCGTCGCATTTAAATGGTGTGTATGGAAAGCTGATTGGGCATAAAACTGATATCAGTGATATCAACTGTAGTTCAGCTCTACTAGTACTCAAATTTGGAGTACATGTGCTCAATTTTGGTCAACTATCGCACGAGTAGACTTTACTCCTGAAGAAGAAAGTGTCACTAGTACTGCTAGTAAGCCTTATATGCTGATACGGTGACGGGGAAAAGCAAACGCACTTGAAGAGAGCCGTCCATCTTTATCCATCAGAGAACCCCAGCCTCAGACTTGGAGGTGCTCACCCTCCCCCATATGCCCAGCCCGAGGCCTGCTGCAGGTCCCCAGCTGAGAGATGAGACTCTGAGGTCTCCACACCGAACACCTTCATCCCCACGGCTGCACAACAGGATCAGGGATCAGACTGTGTTGAATCAAATCCTTCAGGAGGAAGCTCTAACGTGAGCAGATGCTGGGCCCTGAGTAAAAGAACCATCTCACACATGAGATAAAATGCTGATGACAGTGAAGCCTTTGCAGACTGAGATGAATACGAGGCCCGAGGTTCTCTGTCACATCCATAAATGATGGTCATACATCATGTGTCTGCAGCACAGAGGGAGTCAAACATGGAGAGTGAAGGATCATCTGCATGAAATCAAGAGTTTCTGCTTCTTCAGACAAACTTCCTCCTCAGAGGGGGAAACCATCCAGTCGGCCGGTTGGTTATAATCAGCCTGTTTTTGAGCTCTCTCTGGGCGTGTGTGGTTTCATCTCTGTATCGCCTCAGTTCAGCGTGTACATTTCTTTACAGCTCATCATGTGTAGGGACAGATCGTCTGTATAATCCTCTGTGCTCTTTAACGCCCTGCAGCTGACGGTTATATAAGTTAGACAGGATTAACTCTGCAGAGCAGCTCCTCCTATACCATCACATTCTTGACCCTCTTTGTTATGTCACTGTCCCAACACATGGAAATCACAGCACACTCTGAAAATGATCAGCTCTTAAATCAGTGTGAAGAAAAGAGCTCGCACATCCACAAACCTTCAGTGTTGAGTGCTAACCACAAAAACAGCTGAAAAAGAGAGAAAAGGTCTGAAGATGCTCTGAGGTGTGACGATGTATCAGACCGTGACCTGCAGCTCTTACTGGATCGGTTCACAGCCGAGTGTGATGCGGCTGGGATGAGAATCTGGACCTCCAAATCTGAGTCCATGGTCCTCGACTGGAAAAGGGTGGAGTGTCCTCTCCAGGTCGGGGAGTGGAGGAGTTCAAGTACCGCGGCCTCTTGATCACGAGTGAGGGAAGGATGGGGCGGGAGATGACAGGCGGATTTAACGCTCCATCTTTGTTCCTACCCTCACCTATGGTCACGAGCAGTGGGTAGGGACTGATGAACAAGGTCATGGGTACAAGTGGCCGAAATGAGTTTCCTCCTCAGGGTGTCTGGTAGGGCTGGGTATTTCCAGCAACCTCATGATACGATGCATACCCGACACTGAGGCCACGGTATGATATGTAACCCGATAGACGTAAAATGTGAACACTGACTACACTATTAACAGAATTCTGGACAAGTTTTGTTTTTATTACAAGAAGAAAAGGAAAAAAGAATCAGTTTTAAATGATTCTACAACTTCAGAAACTTAAATTCAGGTCCTCAAAGATGGTAGACTTAAGTTCAAATATGGAGCATGTGCTTCATCATGTAGTTTGGCTTCTACTTTGAACTGTGCCATTGTGAACATTACCCAAAGAGTATTGACAACTACTGTCTAACACTGAGGCCAAATCAGTTCTGTAGAATCCATATTGATACACGTATCCCCAAGGAGTGAGTGACCATATCGATATCTTGAGCACAGGCCGAGTGTCCGGGCTCTCCCTGAGAGACAGAGTGAGGAGCTCGGTCATCTGAGAGGGGCTCAGAGAGGTGCTGCTCCACCTATAAAGGAATAGAACTTTACATCCAAACATCTTAAAAGACAAGAAAAGAAGTGGATGATAATAGAAACGATAATAACAATATTAATAAAACTAAAAGATAAAGAATAATGAAGAACTTGGTGCTGCACCCATACAGCAACAACAGTAAAAACAACAAACATCAAAATATCGAATGTCACTGAAGAAAACTAAATTTCCCTCTAAGTGTCTGCAGTAACTTTGGTTAGTAAGTGTGAATGGTAAACTGAGGTTTGGATTAGAGGAGGCTTTTCTGCAATGACACTAAAATCACAAAACTTTACCTCAAAACTTTATAAGCATTTATTCCATTTGTGCTGTTCGTGCTTGTTTGAAACCATGATCCAAAAATGAAGATCCTGTACTGTCCTACAGAAGTCGTCTTCATAAAGATAACAGAAAGTAGGGCTGGGTTATGTTCATATATTCCCATATTTGTGTTAAGCTCAGACCTTTAAAATAGGCCTGTGCCTGAATGATTTCTGAATCAGTTCTTTTAAGAGAAATGAAAGTGTTCATGATGTTTCCCTGCTGCAGCCATCATGATAATGACTCTGTTTCCTCGAGTGTTTCTTTAGCTGGAGGGAACGAACCAAAACGAACCAAAATGTTTGTTGGACTTGGTTAAGAGAGTTTTCATCAGTACCAGAGCACATTGCCCATCCCTAGGCCTTAAACTGGAGCTAAAGAAGCAAATCCACATCATTATCCCTCCATATTTTACACGCATCAGCTCCGGGTCTCCTCGTCTTACATCCCCGCTCTCTCCTCTCTGCTGCTGCTCCTGTGAGTTTTAACATGTTCAGAGCAGAAGAACATGATTGGCTCTGAATTATTAAACTCCTGGAGTTTCTCCTCCATGCGAGGCAAAGTAGGACATGCTGGAGCTGAGGCTGGGGGCTGCTGGGAGTTTTTAAGGTGGAGTGTCTTCTGTGCGAGGAGAACAAACTGTACTGAAGCTCCGTGCAGCAGAATGTTCCTCAGCAAAGAGCCTCCTCTAAAACATCCTGTCTGTGTTCAGGAGTGTAAACCGGCTTGTTATGTGAGGCCACATGTGGGTCATGCTGTCATGTTCTGTGCTGTTGCAGAGTGAAAGGAAGCCTCCATAATGTCCAAACACATTCAGTCATTCTGTTACATAACGGCTGAACAAAAGGTGAGCTGGAGAGGCTGAAACTGTGTCACTGTAATAACTGAATGTCTACAGCGTAGAGAAGTCTGCACCGTCCTGCAGAGGTCTGTATCACAGCTGATGTCTGCATTAAAGGAGAAGACGTCACTAAACTTCATGCAGTCTCTCCTCAGACTGAAGTGTGAAAACACAGTCATGACTTTATGAAACCAGCATCACTGTCATTAATACTTCTATGTTCGATCAAATCAAGATCATATTTACGTTGTGAGGGTCAGGGCTGTCACCTTATACCTGGTATTTAAGTTAGCATGTTGTCTTGGGGGTAAAAAGTCAAACTGTAACTCCTTATTGAACGCGTACAGGGCACTGAGCTGGTCTTCAGCGTGTTTGTGAGTGTTCGTCCAAGAATCTTTTTTTCCTAACAGCAAAATAAAGGAGGCTTATAAGCTTCAGCTGAAGTGCATCAGGAGCAGGTGGACATTTGAAAATGAGTCTTCATTTCTGTTTCCTGTGGTCTCTCCTCGTTCCTGCTGCCTGGTCTGAGTGGATCAGAGCTGGAGGGCTGTGATTGGTGCAGCTGGCTGATCTTAAGCAGAGAGTGCAGATGGAGAGCTGCTCCATCAGCTGCTGTTTGCTGTGGTCCACATCCCTCCAGTCTGTCTGTCTGTCTGTCCTCACACTGAAGACATCTGCTGCCTCCTCAGCCCTCCGTCCATTCACACAAACATGTCCCCCAGTCTGAGTCCATCTGGACCTGCTGTCCTCCTTCGTTTGGTGTCCTGAACACCGGCCAGCACCACGTCGCCATCTGTGCCGCGCTCTGTTACTGAGGTACCGATGAGGGCACACGCCATCCATCCAATCGTCCATCCATATTTCTGTTTATCCATTCATTTATTTAACTCATCCATCCATCCATCCATCTGTGTGCTGCAGTCCATCCATATACTGATTTTTTCAAATATGTTTTTATTAATTACTTGTCTGTTTTTCATCCATCATCCATCCATATCTCTGTTTATCCATTCATTTATTAACTCATTCATCCATCCAGCCATCCGTCCATCTGTCCTGGTAATCAATACCTCTATCCTCCGTTCATCATCTATCATCCTTACACAAGACAAGACAAGACAAGCTAAGCTAAGCTAAGCTAAGCTGCAGGATCCAAGAGAAATAACAAAAGAAGCATTATAAATGAAATAAAAATAAGAAAGTATATAGTATATAGTAAGTGGTATATTTACAGTCCTTATGTACATGTTTGTTATTTTACAGATGGTTATGTACATGTTGATATTTAACAGTTAAGATGTAGTAGTACATCCATCCATATTTACCTTTATCCATTTATTTATCCACTCGTCCACTCATCCGTCTGTTTATATATCCATCTTTCTATTCATATTTACATCCATCCAACCATCAGTCCATCTTGTCAGTACTTTTTCTGTCAGTCCATCCATTTATTCTGGCATCTTTGCATCTATTCATCCCTCCATCCATCCAGTCATCCATCAATATTTACATTTATCAATTATTTATCCACCAATCCATTCAACCGCCTGTTCATATGTCCATCCATCCTTTCATCCATCCAGTCATCCATCAATTTATCCATTGATCGAACAACCATCCATCCATCCATCAATCCATCCATCCATCAATCCATCCATCCATCCATCCATCCCCTTTTCACTCTATCCATCCATTCCTCCATCATTCAGTCCATCCATCTATTTCACCTTCTTTACATCCATCATCCATCCAATCCTCCTGTCAGTCTGTCCATCTAACCATCCATCCATTTATTTTTACATTTATCCATTCACTCATCCATCCAACCGTCATCAATTGGTACATCCATCCATTCTCTGCCCCTCTTCACGTTAAAAGAGTTCAAAAGACTGAAAATATTTTGCAGGAATTCCTCTCCAGTTGACTTTTCGTCCTCTTTGTTACATAAAGTCTCATCTTATGTAATCTTGAACGTCTTGTCCACTCTTCCTCTTCTTCTTCTCTTCTTTGTGGGTGTTTTCATCTCTGCAGGCGGGATGGAGGGATGAAAGGATGAAGGATGTAGAGCGTGTTTCCGTCCGGCACAGATTATCAGGCTCCTGTTTATCACACAGTAGCCTCTCCCTCTGTCTCTCTCTCGCTCTCTCTCTGCAGCAGTAAAAACTTCTGCTGTCTTCACACATGTGCTACAGAAACCTTTGGGAGAGCTTCAGACGAGCTGCCTCACCTGAGTTTTTCTGCCTGCATTCATAAACTGGCTCAGCCTGGCTTCATCCAGACATTTTGCTTTAAGTCTTGAAAGGAAAAATCCAGATAAAGATCCAGATTTGGTGCATATGCAGGAAACGTTCTAGTCATTTGAAGGCCTTGGCTTTTAACCCCGCATGAGACTCTGCTCCTGTTTTAGTGTTTTATGGTTTTGTTTTTAGTTATTTGTTTCCATTGTTTTTAAATTGTTTTTAAAAACAATGAAACAATTACTTTAGTGTTTATATCTGCTTCATCCATTGTTTTAATTGTTTTTATGTCTGCGTTGTTTTTTCTATTATGTACAGCACTTTGGTTCGGCTGCGGTTGATTTTAAAGTGCTTTATAAATAAAGTTGAGTTGAGTTGAGGTAAAGACCAGTTTGAGGCCTCTCCATTTCCAGAGGAACTTAAATGCAGTTTGCTTGATATGGAGACATTTTGAGGCTTTTTTTCAGGAGGATGACCTTCCTGCTGGGGCTGAAGGTCAACTCAGGTGATCATTAAATCTGTTCTCATGCTTTTTTCTTTTTTTTGTTACCCATGTCGGCTCCCTGTGTTCAGAAACAGATCAGATTGCTGTCACTGTGGCTCATGATTTTTGACTTGTAAATTATACAAAATCCCAAAGCTTGACTCACTGAGGACTGCTGAGGGGGTGAAGCAGGGAAACAGGGATCTGAAAAAGTCTAGCTGTTGGGTACGAAGGTCCACCTGGGGACTTTTTTAGGATCATTTCAATCTGCTCTGATGTTTCCCTCTTAACTCCTCAGCCCTTATTTACTGAGCCTTTCAGAGATGCTCCTTCTATACCTAATCACGACCCTCGCCTGTTTCCTATAACCTGTTCAAAACAGGTGTTCAAATATTCCTCAAATTCCCCCATCTTGTGTCACAGCTTTTTGAACATGCTGCAGGCATCAAATTCAAAAATAGAAAGCACTCGGAGACTAGACAGTGAGGAGGAGTCTCAGTGCCCTGCTCTCTCTCCATCATCATCATCATCCTTTGGTCCAGATGAAGATGAAGATGAAGAAGCTGGTGGGTGTCCTGCTGGACTCCTCGCTGTCCTGTCAGACTGCACGCACACAAACACACACTTCAAACACACGGAGGAGACGTGATCGTGCAGGGTTTCCGTGTTTATCGCCATTTCCTGGCGTGCGTCAGCAGATCAGTGATCCTAACAGGAAGGGAAGCTCCGCCCGGGCGGCGCGGACGTGTTCAAACAGCTGGAGCTGCTGCTTCACGCCTCTTCTCCCATGAGCCTTTGGGGGTTAACAGGAGGTAACAAACTTACTCACAGCTTCACTTTAAAGGGACAGTTCACTGTTTTTGAAGCTGAGCTGTATTACCTACGTGACATCAGTCAGAAGTGTCTGAAGGGCCCCCAGCAGTACTGTACCTTTAAGAAGAAGCAGCTGAGACCACCTTTAGGGTTCACTGCTGTTGGCAGGTGCAGGTATTTCAAGTACTTTTGTGAAAAAAGGAGCCATAAAACAATGTTAGGTCAAATGTTTGATTGGTTGAAAAGTTTCAGAGAGCTTTATTTTTCTCTAGGTAGCGTCTGTGCTTGGCCCTATTTTACGATGCAGTTATTCTGCTAGAAACTTCAGAATCAATGCCCACAGGCGGAAGGATACATAGGCATTTGCTTCATCCTAAAGTAGTCCCAAACCCAGAGACAACCATGGGCTTCCATCAGGACGGATCATGGCCTTGTGAAGACCATATCCCAAAAAAGTCTTCAGCCGATTTTTGTCATATTTTGAGCGCATGTCCAACTAGATTCAAGGATGAAGCCGACAGAATTTAGGGGTCATAGGTCATTTCAAACAAATGTCCAACATGACACAAGTATGAGAAGACTAGCTTGTTGGTCATTGGTCAAAAGTCGTGGAATTGTCCAGTCAACCTCTGCACATGTTCTTGCGCTGAATTATGGACGGGGCCTCCTCTCTCACCCTGCTGTCCTAACATGGGGGGGGGGGGGGGGGGTCATACAGGGAACAGACGGGGAGGAGGGTGGAGCTGGGTGGAGTCAGTTTGTCAGGGCAGAGGCTCATTGTTTCCCTGGTTTCCTCGACTCATTTCCTCCACGGAGCAAACAAACGGAGAAACAGAGACAAAGATAGATCCTCTGTGACAACGACAATCTGAGGAAAACATTTTCACTGTTTGGGACAAACTGAGGCGGAGACCTAAAGTGTCAGAGAGCGACATGGTGTTCGTCAGACTGGATTATTTAACATGTTTACGCCCTTTAGGTCCTTCTAAAAAATACAATAATGGACAGAAGATGAAGCCCACACTGTAAAAAGGTTGTTGTAAATTTTGGCAACAAGATGCCAGTAAGTTAATGTAAATGTCTTCACAGTAGCCTTTAATTAACAGGATTATTGTATTTTCTATAAATATTTTACTACTGTATTTTTATTCAAGGTATCATTACTGTCTTTCAAATTTACAGCATTATTACTGTGTTATCATAAACAGCATCCTCATTATTTTTTATTTACAGTATCATTATTCTACAAATTTTTCATGCATTTGATTTACAGTGAACTTGCTATATTCTATGTTATGTTACGATATATTTAACTTTTTTTTACTGACCTTTTAAAAGCAAGATATCATTTGTAAAAAAAAAAAAAAAAAACCACATGCATCAATTTTTATCCAATAAAATACATTGAATCAAAAAATTGTTTCACCCAAAAATTTGAAACATTCTCAATAAAAAAAATCTGACCTGCTAGTGGTCAGTTTTCCTGGAAAAATGGACTTTTCTCTTGATCCATTGCCCTTTTCAGTAATTAACCGTATGAACATTTTACAGTAGGAAACTGTAGATTTTATGGAAAAATGCTATTAATTTTGCAAAAATCCAAATGTTTTTCACAGTCTTTTGCCATTTACAGTAATTTATTGCATAGATTTTTACATTAGGTAACTGTAGATATTACGGTAAAATATTGTTAATTTTACAAAAATCAGTTACAGTGCAAGTTAATCAGAGCTCATGTGATGATGCAGATTTCTTTCTAACTTTCCACCCAGAGTGTAAAGTTAGAAAGAAATCCCAGATATATTCTCGATATTTTGAGTCCACTTGAACTGAATAAACATGAGGCTCTGTTACTTTGACCTTCAACCTAAGACCTCCAGGATAGAACTGGTTCATCCATGTTTACAGACATTCAGTCAAAGTTTAAAGAAAATCCCTGAGTGTTTTTGAGTTGAGACATAAAGACAGTAAACATTAATAAGAAGGAGAAGAAGTAACATGAAAGATCTAAAAATATGAAATGTACAATCAGAAGAGGGGAATATTAAAAATCACATTTTTAGAAATTTAAATCACTTAATAGAATAATATACTGATGATACTAATGATACACATGGTTTCTGTTCATAGGGAATATTCATGCAGCATCATAAATACAGCTGTTCCTCGCCGTCTGTTTGCTGAAACTCTGTCAGGACTCCATTTCTGCAGCTGCTTCCTGTGACGCTGCTGAAATCAGAGTGTGATGATATAATTGTTGGCAGAGGAAACAGTCTGAGTGTCTCATGTTCCTGTCCAGACAGATGAGAAAACTCCTCTCTTCATTATGTGTGTTTATACATGTGAGAAGATGTGCTCCATAAACCAGGTCAACACCTACAGCAGGTTACTGAAGGTGAGGTTTTTCTACTCAGTCCAATCCCTGAGCATGAATCATCGATTTCCTCTGTTTGTTTGAGGTCCTTCAGTAATTATCCACTGAAACACTGTCAGCTACTGTTAGGCTGCCAAACTCTGACCATGATAAAGTTTAGATTAAAAATAGCCTTTCCATTGAACACTTAATAAACTAAAATAAACCAATTAAGCTGCAGTGCTGGTGGTGATATAATATTCCATTTCTGTAAGACCTCCAGTATCTTTTTATAAAACCACGTTAAGAAACTTGAAAAAGTAGCAGGTGCCACACAATGATGCTCTCAGAATAGTTGTCAAATTACTGGGATGGTCAAGTGAAGTGAGTTGTTTGTCACTTATGTCCCCACTGTTCATGCTGAGCTTGGAAATGTAATTTACTGATTTATGTGCCGATTTACGGCTTCAGAAAATGACTTTGATGTCACTGACTCAGCCCATTAAGTGATACAAGATATTTCTCTTGTTACTGGAAAAATTTATATTTTAATTAATTTTATTGTATTATTTTATTTTATTAATAATATTTATACTTTTATCTTTTGATAATAGGGATCTTTGAGTCTGGAGTAGTGTCTATCTATCTATCTATCTATCTATCTATCTATCTATCTATCTATCTATCTATCTATCTATCTATCTATCCATCCATCCATCCATCCATCCATCCATCCGTCTATCTATCTATCTATCTATCTATCTATCTATCTATCTATCTATCCATCTATCCATCTATCTATCTATCTATCTATCTATCTATCTATCTATCTATCTATCCATCCATCCATCCATCCATCCATCTGTCTAAACTAACACTTCGGGGTGTTGATATGAAGGTAACTTAAACAACTTTTAAAAAGTCTCCATTGAGTACATTCTGACACTGGTTGTTGTTGCACTGTGTTAAATTTCACTCCAATATCAGTCAATAATTACACTTGATTAGTGTTAAACTCTCCAAAAAGACCTAAAGGTCTCATGTCCTGCTAAACCATGTAACAGGACTTGTTGTGACTGTTTTTTTGGGGGGGCTCTCTCTTTTGACAAGCCAAATTTTCTTGTTCTGTTTGCAGATAATTTTGCTTCATTTAAGTAATATACCCCCAATTTTTGTATTTTTTTCTTGTTTTTGAAGGCTGGCTTTTGCAGCGTAGACTCTGAAAGAGGGAGAGGGAGAAGAATATTCACATCAATGGGCCTCAGGTTGGACCTCAACATGGGCTGCCCCCCCCCCCCGAACGAGAGCCTCGATATGCTAACTGTGTTGTTGCCACCCGTCCAGCCAAACAAGCTCCCCTGACCCAAAGTTTTTAAAAACAGGATCGATCAACTCATCTGATATGTTTTGGATTTATTCCAGACTAAGAACTATTGCTAAATCTGCCTCCTGACTTCAGTAAACATGGTCACGAGTTAGTCCGTTACACCGGTCGTGTGGTTGGAACAGAATGTACATATGGATGAAGATGTCTTTGTAGACTTCTTGTTTGTTGACGGGATTATTTTGTAAAAATATAGAAAACTTGATGTTATGAGTGAGTGCACAGAAACACCTGAAGTCCCTCTGTCCTGTAGACGCACTGAGAGCAGAGTGAGTTTGTGATGAGGGTCATTAAAAACTGTTTAAAGGACAGTCTGTGGGGACAAATGTGAGGACAGCTGAGGAAACAAACTGAAGGACAGACACACAGACTGTTTCCCTCATTATTCTGCAGCTCTGCAGCCTCCAAATGTCTCATCAGTGGTAAAAAAAATATCTAAAGCTTATCAGGAATGAACCGAAGGTTTCAGAGATTTAACTTTAGACAGGAAGTCAAACAGAGCACCAGAGAGGATGACACACTGTGCCGCATGTTTAATAAATCTATTAAATCTTCAGTTGGTCATAAATATAACCTAAAGACATTTTACAAAGACAAACTTTAATTAGGACTGCACACGACCAGCCATCATCTTCATCCTCAGTCCCAGAGCTCCTCTCACTGATGCTGTTTCCAAAGCTTCCTTCCTCTCGCCTCTGTATGACCTGTACCACCATTTCAGCTCACCGCGTGCTTTATGTTCGCCTTATCCTGAAAAATCACCAAAAACATGAAAACAAACTCAGGCGTGTGATATAGTGATGTCTCCCTTATGGGGGAGGTGAGAGCAGAGTATTAATGTTTATGCTCAAAGAAGCCGAAGACCAACAGATCATATTCTCCCCACCATCTTTGTTTGCATCCAAAGCCCCGCCCCTTCTTGTTTGTGATTGGTCAGTGAGGGCGAAGCGATGAGTGCAACGCCGCTCTTAAGCAGAACATCATCACCTTGTCTTGTCCTCTATTGTTCTCAGAGAACTTTTGTGTCTTTCTTCATGGATTTGAAATCCTCAAAATCGTCTGAATTATCATTTTCATAAATCCCCTGTTGTTTTTGTGCAGGTGCGTGACTCCCCCTCTGGATCAATAAAGGATTATCATATTTAACTTGAATTTTTCTCTCAGGTTTTAATCCCAGCCTGAAGATGATCTGCAGGGTTTGGTGACAAATCCAAAAACAGGTTTGGATCAGAAAGTGGAGTCACAGGGAGGTCAGAGGGTCTTATTCTCGGGCGGACCCCCCACCAGGCTGCAGGCATGTTCACATCAGGCTGTAAATTATTCTGCGTGTTTGAATCAAAGCTTAGACTTTTGTGCAGATTTTGATCAGGATTCATATTTTTAAAACATATTTCTCATTCAGGCTCCTGTAGTGTGTCATAGGTGCTTCAAAGGCAAAGATTAAAATCATAATTACTGGATAAATTAGGCGTGTTGTTGTTGGCTGAATATTAAAAGGCTTGATCGTTGCATAAGTTGATGGGTTCTGATCTGAGGCGTTATATTTTCCTCCTTTTGATCGCCGTCCTTCTGAAGCTCCACGGCTCATTTTCTCTCTTATATAAGCACATTCCTGCAGAATTAGAAGCAGCAGACGCCCTCCTGCACGTGGTTCCCATCAGCTGTGTTCAGAGCAGGATGGCGTTGATTGACAGCTGTCGGGGGGGCTCCCTCCTGTGTGGTCGGGATCACTTTACCAGTGGAGATGTGGACGCTCGTTTGGGCTGTGAAAACAGACGGCGTGGCGAAACGCCCGACATTCTTCGGCCACCAAACAGGGGTCGCCCCGGTGACTGAGGTGGGACACATTCTTCACAATCCAAGGACGGGGGAGGAGGGGGAGGAGGGGGGTGCAAATGCTGGAATTTGGGGCACTTAAGTGAAGGAGGTTGAGGGTCCCACAACAAAAGTCTGTAGATCAGCAGGTCCCAGGACAGACGGGCGGCTGATGGATTTAAAAGGAGCCAAAAAAAAGGAATTATCTTTAATTTGATTAAAGTTTGTTTATGTGGCAGCTCTTTTCTTAACACCAACTCCACCACAAAAATACTTCATGAATCTGCTGGAGATTTTTGTTGACATTCTCACAATATGCACGATGTTATGGTCTCTCTGGTGGACCAACAACAGCTTCCCGTGGTCAGAAACAACATACTCCAGTTACCAAGGAGACGTTCTGATGTCTAATGACAACAAACAGCATTTTAATAATTCAGTGTAGGGGCATGATCTCAGCCCTTTTCACACTGCAGTTAACCTGTGGTGAAGCTCTGCAGTATCCATTACTTTGTGACAGTGTTCATGATATGCATCTTTTTTTCTTTTCAACTTTAAAGCACTTTTAACAGCAGCATCACTGCACCTCGAGGGCATGATGACTGTCGATTCACAGGGTGATGCAGCTTTGGAGGAGCACAAGAGAGCACGACACTACACATGTATTTCATTCACACACATGCAGTACAACACACCCACACTGCTGCTCTCCCCTGCTGGCCTGCGTGCTCCCCTGTCCCCTTTACAATGCCTCCAATTCCACCTCTGCAGATGGAGCAGCCATAAGGCCACCTCGCTCCTCCATTTCACCCCCACGACCTTCATAGTGCAGGGGAATGACTCAGGGGAGTGAATAATACAACCTGACATGAGTCTTAATCTTGCAGTGCAGCTGGATCCTCCTGTTTCCGTGTATGTAAATCAGATACGTGATTCTGAAACTTCTTCATGACAATTGATGCTGGAATAAAAGGTTGAAATGGCGATGTGATTGGCTGATGCCCGTGCCAGCTCCCTCTCCCTTTCATACCAGGAACTTGTTTGGAAATTCAGAGAGAACTTCAGAAAATCTCCTCACACCGAATTTCTTGAATGACTTGTGAAGACTTCAGATTCTGTTTGAGTAAGTGGATGGTTTAGATCTTCTCTGTGACATATTCTACTGCTGTGGACACACATACCAACTGGATTACTGTTTTTCATTTTTATGCTGTTTTAAGAAACAGGCGAGCCTCCTGTTCTCGCTAACACTGGCAAACTTAAAGCTGAATGCTCCCAGAAATTAAAACACATATACAAGCAATGTGCAGCCAACGTGAATCGACCCTGATATATGAAAATGAGTAAAAAGTAAGTTTGTAAGTGATGGCAATTAAAAAAGGGTCGAGGCAGATGGAGGCTGCATGTTTTCCGCTCAAAACTCTTTCAATAATTAAGGCTTCTGTAGAAATGTTATGGCTTTAGGATGCATCATTTTAAGCCTTTATGGAAAGACTGCACACAGCCTTATATGCTTCAGCTACCTTCAAGGATGGCGGGGGCCTGGTCTGTGTTGACTAATATAGCAGCATTGCCATTAAAACAGGTTTAACTGGTCTGAAAGTATGAATTTATGTTAAATTATGTCATTTTTGTTGATGGTTGATGCAGGATAGAGCACATGGAGGTCATGCTAATATATGTGTGCTGTTTGCAGGAACTACGATGTATTTAGTTTAGTTGATCTCTGTGAAGTTAATATCAGGCACTGTAATGATGAAGGAATGGGGCTGAAGGAATGGACACAGAATTGTAATTGTAGTGTATCATGTTGAAGAAGAGACTCTGGGATCATTACGGCCATCACCAGTGCCAATTCTTTCCCCTGACTCCATCGTGTAGATTATTTCATGTATCTCTCAAACAGCCTCTCCTTCATGTCTTCATCCATGTTAGTGTCTGTGTGCTGAAAATTGAGGCCACAGTGTTCCCGCTCCTCCAGCTAAACGATCATTAACCACACTGGGACCACCGTGTCAGGCCAACAGTGTTAAAACATGACAAAAGAATCATTCATCCAGCCGTGCCCATGTTCGGGGCTTCCTCTGGCTCGCCGAGTCACGCCGACCCCGTGATGTAACCACCGCGCTCCGACTCCCAGGCTGGAGGTCGGACGCTCTCTCGGAGGGAGCGCTGACCGACTTTGACCATTTATGTAAAAGCTGGGAGCTCGCTTTCTGTCTTATGTAAGGATTTGCAGCCCTTTGTGAGAAATAACAACTCTGAGGAATGTGACTCCTGATCTTCAAGGTGCACCGACAGAGAGGGAGACAGTTTAACTGTTTGTTCCCCTTTTGGCTCCTCAGTTCCTGTTTGTATCTGCACGCAAAGAGAGAAGGATTGAAGGTGGAAATGCCTGCAGAGATGCACATGGGCAGATGACTTCGACTGCATACAGGAAGGACAGATTTAGCATGACGGAGTGGGAAACAGAGTTAGTAGGTCTTTACACTAAAGTGACATCAGCCTGTCTGGTAAGTTACAGCATTACAAGCACCAGAACAGAGGAGAAAGGTGATTTAAGAGGCTCTGAATGTGGCATGGGTTTGCAGAGGATGGTATGAAGAAGAGAAAATATCCAGTGAGCAATAGTTCTCTGGGCCAAAATGCCTCATTGATGTCAGAGGTCAGAGGAAGGCAACAGGAGCTACAATAACCACTCACCACTGGATCTCTGCTCCACATTCAGATGTAGGCTCAGAGTTTGGTGTGAACATCATAAAGCATGGATCCATCCTGCTTTGGACCAATGGTTCAGGCTGCACTTTGGGCCCCTTAGTCCCACCTGAGCATGGTTCAAACCCCACAGCCTACCTGAGGATTGTTGCTGACCATGTCCATCCCTTTATGACCACAGTGGACCATCTTCTGATGGAGACTTCAGCAGCTCCATGTCTCAGAGCTCAGCTCATCTCACACTGGTTTCTTCACTGTACTCCAGTGGCCTCCACAGTCACCAGATGTCAATGCAGTATAGCACCTTTGGGATGTGGTGGAGCAGCAGCTGTGTAAAGGTCTAAAATTACTGACCAACAGTTGATGATGATGCAGCTATCAGGGGGATTTTTTTCTCATTTATGGCCACAGAAAGGCATCGATGAGGAAATTTGCAAGTAGATTTTAATATTTTAATTTGCTGCAGTCGATTTCAGAGGTTTGCCCTCACCACCTGGACCAGTCAGAGGGCTTCTGACCTTCATTGCTTGGACGCAGTTGCATTTTTGAGGAGGTGCACGTCAGGCACAGACTGAAGGCAACTAGAGAGGCATAATATTATCAGTACTCTGTAAAAACACAGATCTAGGTGAGAGCATTTGTCAGATTTCAAGTCAAAAAATCTCCTTAGACTTATTCTAATCCACAATTTCCTGACGTGTCTAGGTTAACATCTTATTCAAGGTTTTAAGAACTAAAAATAAGGCCTGAGTGGCTTGAAATAAGTAAAATAATCTCCCAAATTTAAATTGAAGGGTATCTTAAAATTAAATGTTCTATCCAGAGTCAAACATTGATTTAAGACCCTGACTGAGTAAAACTGTGCTTGTTTCATTGGCAGATATTTTCTTATTATTACAGGCAATTCAATGCCTAATTTTTGCTTTTTATTCCTTGTTGTAAGATATGTATGTGGACTTGTTGAGTCAATGTCGATTAAAATAAATGTTTTAGATTTTTCTGGCTTGAAATTAGACAAACCCACTGAAATCAGTATTGGCAGATAATTGCTACAAATTTGAAATATCGTATCAGCAGATATGAACATTAATGCTGATATTTCTGTATTTTATATTATATTTATAGAGTTCATAGAGTTTCTACATATTCATTTGAATTTGAAAGCATAAGCTCCAAAATAGAGACGATTTTCTGGCAGTAGTTTGGTCAGTCATGTTTGTTGCTCTTAAAAGGGCAGATGAAACATGATTTTACTGTTACTGTTCAGACCTTATTTAGCATTTCAGGAATTTTTTAATACATCAGTATTGTTGCCTCACACCAAGAAGGTTGCTGGTTTGAACCCCGGCCTTTCTATGTGGAGTTTGCATGCTCCCACTTCCTTCGACAGACCAAAAACATGCTTGTTAGGTTAATTGGTGACTCTAAATTGCCCTCAGGTGGGTTTGGGGGTGTGAGTGTGAATGGTTGTCTGTCTTTCTATGTGACCAATGTGAGCCGAGTTAGGCTCCAGCCTAAGGGGATAAAAAAAGGGGATAAGCAGTATAAATGATGGATGGTATCCGTCCAATTAGGTTTTGAAGTTTCAGCATATCGGCAAAACAAATCCAGTATGGTGCATCCGTACACAGAGTAACACTGCAAAAACTCAGATCTAGGTGAGAGTATTTGTCCAATTTCAAGTCAAAAATATCTCACTGGACTTCTTCTAAACTACATCTTCCTGACATGTCTAAATTAAGATCTTATTTGAAGGTTTTAAAACTAAAAATAAGGCCTGAGTTGCTTGTAAGGAGTAAAATAATCTGCCAATGAGACAAGACAAATTTAACACTGAGGGTGTCTTAAAATGATTTTATTTTTATCCAGAGCAGATTTTTAACCTGGATTTTAGAACTCACTTGTTTCATTGGCAGATATTTTCTTAACATTGCAGGCAGTTCAGTGTCTTATTTTTGCCTTTTATTTCATGTCGTAAGATATTTATCTGGACTGTTAAATTAATGTGGATAAGAATAAGTGTTTTAGATATTCTGACCTGAAACCTGACACTTGCCCAGGTTGGAGTTTTTGCAGTGAATAAATCAGGTGTAAGTCCACAAAAGCTGCAGCATGTTGTGTTGCAGGTTTTGGGTCTGAACTGGTCCGTATTGTTCCAGTAAATCTCTGAAAACATCAACACCATACGCTCCCCTGATGTTTCCCTCTCTTGATACCTCCCAGTTTCTCGTCAGAAACCCTCTGAAGTCCAGCTGCTCCGTTATGAGTCCTTCCTCGGTCAGAGCGGCCTCTGCTAATTGGTGGCTACTATAAAAAAGGAGGTAAATTAGAGGGCGTCCGGACTCCTGTGAGCGATTGAAGCGGCTGCAGAGAAGCTCTGAGAGCAGAGGAGCCTTAAGCTTGGCAGCCCACGGTAAGGTCTGATAAATGACTGGCTGCTGCGCGTTGGCGTGATCGTAGACTCTGCGGTTTCATCCTGCAGCAGGGGCATGTGCTGCACAGCTGCAATAAGATTTCTGCAGTGCAGGCTGTGATATTAACACACAGTGAGTTAAAGATCACTGTTCAGAGATGTGAGGCTGTTTCCAGCACCACTCCAGACTCAGGTTAACCTGCTTTATGAAGCAGGGTGACCGTATTCTGAAAACCCAAAAGGAGGACATGTGTTTCGTCATGCCAGTGGCCCAGCGCTGCGCTTTATTATAAATATTAACCCTTTTACTTCTATGAATATAATTGAACGCCTGGTCTTCTTTGCCTTTTTTGTGAATAAATGTGTCAGAAAATGCCCTTTGAGTCAATCATTTTGCACCTTTTTTCAGGTAAAAATAAAACATTCTAGCAAGTATTTGTCATTATTAAGTTGTAAGTGCTTAAAATGGTGTGTAATTACAAGAAAGAAAAAAAGAGATTTGAATTTTCAACGGGTTCCTCTTTATAAACAATTCTAAATGACCATGTACAACAGAAGACAAAACCGAAACTCAACTTATTTCATATTTTTTATTGTTATTTATATTATTATATTATTCAAATATTTATGAAATCCATAAAACAGGAACTATGATAAAAAGACAATGACAAAAAAGATGGACTAGGTGAAAATACAGCAGAAGAAAGGCAAGAAAACACTCCAGAATGATACTAAAGTCATTATTACAATATTTTTACATTATTTACACAGGAAATACCATAAACCACCGATAAATGACTCACATGTTTGTCTCTGAATCCTCTCTCTGCTCTCTGGCTCAGTCAACTCACTTCTCGTCCCTCCCCCTCAGACAATCCTTTACCGTAATGTACCGTATATCAGTGCAAAGCTCCATTTCTCAGCTTTCAGAATCCATAGGAGCTACGGCAGTTCAAATCATGCGTGTCTTTTTCTGTCACCCGTGACAGCGTTGTCTGTAGAACAAGCTGAGCAAAACCCGGACATTTTAGGGAATGTTCTAAAATTCTCCCGGACATAATTTTATGAACACGAAGGAGGACATGTCCCACCTTATCATTACCTTCGCCAAGGAGGTTATGTTTTTGCTGGCGTTTATCTGTCTGTCTGTCTGTCTGTTTCTGTTCAAAATAACTTAACAAAATAACTGCGCTCTCTGAGTGCTTTTCTAGTTGCTGTTTAAATTACAGTGAACTTGCTGTAGTTAATATTACTATATCTTTAACTATTTTACTGATCATTTGCTAGCAAGGTATAATATTGTAAAAAAAAAAAAAAAGAAATCACACACATAATTTTTTCTCCAATAAAATACATTTACTCAAACTCAAACCCAAAAATGTGAAACATTAACTCAAAGAAACCTTACCTGCTATTTTTCAGTTTTCTTGCCCAAAAGTTTTTTCTTGATCCGTTTCCCTTCTCAGTAATTAACTGTATAAACATTTTACAGCAGAAAACTGTTGATTTTATGATAAAATGCGAATTTTACAGAAATCAGTGTGTTTTCCCAGATTCTTTTACCATTTATGGTAATTTACTGATTAGATTTTTGACAGTAGGTAGCTGTAGATATTACGATAAAATACTGTAAAGTTTACAAATATCAGTTACAGTGTAACCAGCTCTGCTGTCTCTTCCTTGTTACTGCAGCACTGTCAAAAGAACGGAGTCTGTGTGCTTGTCATGGACTCAGGAGTGAGGCAAGACAAGAAAAGAATAAAAATGTTGGCGATTCTCTTCAAATGTCTTATTTCCATGTGTGAGTGGTCTCAAATGTTTCAGGAGCTCGTGGTCTGAATGTCAGATGGTCAGATGTTACAGTCTGGATGTCTATAAGTGCGTTGCAATCATAAATTGTTAATTTTAGTTTCTTTGTCTCTGCCACCTCTCTTCCTTCACCACAAACAGGAGGAAACAACGGTTAAATGGTCAAACCGTAAGGCCAGAGAGAGCCTGGTGAATCATCTCACTTTGGACAAATAACAGACACAGAGTCAGAGCTCATAAATGCTGCATTTAAACCAACCTTTATTGCACCAAAAGTTTGACTCAGCCATCTTTAACATCTTCATTATATTTAGTGATTTCAGAGGTGATGACTTTATCTTCAGACCTCTTGCGTGAGTCCTGTTGCCCTCCTCTCCTCACCCTGGACTGAAGGCTGAGTTATGGGAGAATATCTGAAGTCCTGACTGCAGAGCACATTCCAGTCCCATGTTGAGTCTTTGTTTGTGTCCTGAGTGAAAGTTTGTGAGCCGCCATCCAAAACAGCCACGGCCTCCGCAGGTCGCCGGGAGACATGAAAGGAGGGAAGAGGGAGCGACGCCAGCGAGCAGCGTGCAGAGAGCGCGCTCAGTGGGATCCTTCAGTTCTCTCACAGCTGACGTAACCGTCTCCAGCCTGTGAGCCGGCTGTACCTCGCCTTACCCCACCGCGTGCTGGCTGACCTGCTTTTCTGCAGCACAGATCACAGCGAGGGGGAATCTACGAGGAGATCTGAGCTTTGAGGAGATGAGGCTGCAGCCTGCTGCTTCTCTGAAGACTTTCTGTGCACAGTGGAGCAGAGAGGTCCTGGGTTTGAACCCTCTACCAGAAAATACTGTATCCATGTGCTTCTCCATGTGTAATTGGCCTGCACAAGATGTATTTGAGGTCAGGATTAAGAATAAAATCACTGATGAAGTGAATGAAGTCAAGCACCTTGGCATCATCCTGGACAAGAACTTAAACTCTGATAGTCAGGTTAGGTACATCTGCAAGAAGGTAGGACCAAAGCTGAACTGCTTTGGTTTTATCAGAAGGAACCTGTCACATCAAGCTTGCATCACATCATGGTCACAAGCTTCTCCAATCACATTAAAACCCATAATCTCAACATACAGGCAGGCAATAAAACTCATGGACCAGAAACCAATGAGATGGCGTCACTGCTGCATTTTAAGAAAACACAATCTTCTCACCTTTGAAAATCTGATGATTTTAATACTCTTAAGTTGTTTTTTAAAGCAGCACTAAGTAGTTTTTCCACCCTAATATAATATTTCTAGAATCATTGTGATGGTACATCACCTTACAACAAGTTGAATGACACCTCTGTTATGGTCTGAGGGGGTCTGTCTCACCTTCACTGGCACTAAGTACCTTCGATGTGGATGGTAGGAACACTTCCACACTAAAAAACTACAAATTTTTACTGCTTTGACTGCTTCACGGCATACAACACTTCTCCCTCCTTCCTGATTCATTTAAAAGACGGAGGTCGAGGTGAAAGCTAAACGCATGCACTGACTAATCAGCGGAAATTAAAAGAAGAAGAAGAAAACTAAACATTGAGTTGTTATCAAGGCGGAAGCAGCGAAAAACCCAAAGAAAAGAAAAGTTTTATCGGAGGAGACGAAAAAAGAAAGCAGGAGAGTAACAAGCTAAGTGCCCGGACAGGGATAAACACTGGCCCGGCGTTCACTCGCTGGCGTGAGCTGAAAGACGAGGAGGGATGTCCGACCAATGCTGATTTGGCCCTGTTATTTTTGGACTTGTCAGTACATGTTTCTAACAACTGACAGTTGACGCTTGAAAAGTGATTTATTTGAAAAGAAACATGATCAGACTGAATCTTATCAGTCCACATGGTTTATTTGTCTCTCAGGACGTCCTGTCGGCTCGCTTCTCCTCCCTCTGTATGTCAACAAATGCACGTTGGTGTGAGGCGCTCTGTTTTACGACCGTGCAGTTACACTCAACGACCATAGAGGCCCCTAGAGAGCTGAAAGCCAGAATTTTACATAGTGCGGCTTTAAATGTCTAAACAATCATGTGTCACTACTGTATTCTGAACTGGCCACCAGGCGTCAGAGCTCTCAGAGCGGCCACACGATCCTCCACCAGTGGTGATCGTCTTGTCCCGAGATACAAGACTTCACTCCGTCAGTCTGCTCTTTCTGTAAAAGGGACAAAACTTTGGACCTCTCTACCCATTAATCTAAAACTGGAGACCAACAGTAATGCTTTTAACCAAGGACTCAAACAATGGCTAAACTCAATCAACAGTGCTCACATGATTAGTTTTAACTGGTTGATTGCTTGACCATGTTGCCTTGGCTTTACAGATATGTATATATTTAATCTGAAAAACTGCTTCTCTTTCATTGTTGTAATGTTATTGTTCACTGCATTTTTTTCTCTATTTTCTCTTATTACTTTTATTATTTCATCATCTGAAAAGCCTCTTGTGGACAAGTGCTGTGAATTAGTACCTGTGCTAAAACAAACAACTGGTTTGTCCAAAGTAATTGTGATGTCCACATCAAATAAACAATAAATAAATAAACAAATAATTAATAAAAATCTAAAGCATCCACAGAGACATCCTGTTCCCTTTGCACCCTGTTTAGGTCGGATGAACTACCTTGGTGAATATTCAATGATACCAACCGAGAGGGAAAATGAGCAAAAAAAGAAATTTCACTCAGTGTGAGGTCAACATATTAATAGGTGGGCACAGAGTGGGCATCACTAATGCTGTAAAGGCAGCAGAGTGAAGCCTGTGGCTAATGCTGTAAATAAGGCTGCCTCAGAGGGTCGGACTGTGGCTGAAGGAAAAAAGAAATGATGTGACATTAAAGTGGAGGCGAAAAGGTGAATTGCTCTCCATAGAAAGAGTGTCAGTGTGACAGGTGGGGGAAAGGGCACACCGGAGGCTGCACGCGCATACCAGGAACAACAACAGCTTCGGCCGTCTATCGAGCAACATGTGTGCTGCTTACCGTGCTCGGTTTGTTATCCAGACAAAACTGTCCAGACAGATTTGTTGCCCAGAAAGTTTCTCTTCACCAGAAAGCGTACGTGTGTTGTAACAGCGCTGTTTCTCTGCAAACCTACATCGCCATGTACCGGACTGGCATGCACGCTTTAACGTTTTCAGTCGTTCTCGCATCTTCGTGTAGACGCAGATTGTTTTTGAAAATGCAAAGGAAAAACCTTTCGGTTTCTGGTGAAAACGCTGTGTAAACGTGGCCTAAGGTGGTCCTCATAGATGTGTCTATGGGGCATTTTTGTAGTCCTTGTTAGCACTTTGTTAGCGACCACCCTATTAAAAGCACAATACTGCTTTAAAATGCAAATCAGATGCATATATGTTGCTAAATTAAACGTTTGAATCTTGTTTGCATGTGTTCATCACAGACCTTATTTCAGGTACTTATCTGAAAAGCTCCTCTGAAATCTCACAGACTCTCAGTCTGGGGAATTGGAGGTGCTAAAAGGCTAACTCCCTCTGAGGGCTCATTCATGCAGCTCTCTGTTACTAACCTGACACTCCAGATACTGTTTCACACATCCATGGGATATATTTCACATCCATCAGGGAGGGATTTTCAAGACGAACTGGAGGGTGAGTGCATGAATGTTCTGGCTGTCACGTTCATTTTGGACCAGTCAGAGGCTCGAGGTCTCTCAGCCAGGTTGATACTCCTGACTGTTTGACCTAAAGGATGCTGAAAAGTGTGATCACTCCCAGACTGAGCACGACTGCTTCAGCCCTAATGCACCAGGTACGATCCCTGCAGAAACAAAAGCAGACTCCGGCGGGGCAGCACCGTGGAAATGCCCCATTGCTGTTAATTGGTGCCTCCGGGGTGAAGTGGCCCTCAGTGGACTGGAGGCTAAAGAAATGCAAATGCAGCCGCAGGAGCCTGAATCTGCATCAGCCGCTCCTTTACTGCTGCGGCGGTGGATGAAGGAGTTGGAGGATAAGGAGGGTTTTATGTATTCAGCTGACATTCAGGAGAGCTGTTCTCACCTCACAGAGCTGTTTCCTCCGAACGTTCCTGTCTTATTATTCAGACTGAGATCACCTGCAGCCTCACACCGAGCCTCGAATGTTGCTGACAGTGATTCAGCATTTAGACGACTGTAAATACAAGAGAGACCGAGGCTTCCAGACATGAGAGGAATGTGATTCTTTTATTCAACTTTACTTTTCCCGAATAAAAAAAACATGTGCTGTTTGTTAATTGTTCCAATTATAGACTTTTTGGCACTTATAGTTTGATTAAATTCAATTTGACAGTTTTCATGGACCAAACCCACAAAAAAAACAAGTAGTCTGGACTCTGGACCATCAGATGTTGAAGTGAGCTTAGTTTTGAGTCTTAGTCCAAAAAGAATGAATTTAGGAGAAACTGGACCATTAAAAATGTAAGAGATGCACGTTTTCACGAGCGGAGGAAGGATGGACCGGGAGATCGACAGGCGGATCGGTGTGGCGTCGGCAGTGATGCGGACTCTACACCGGTCTGTCGTGATAAAAAGGGAACTGAGCCGCAAGGCAAAGCTCTCGATTTACCACTCGATCTTCACTCCTATCCTCACATATGGTCACGAGCTTTGGGTCGTGACTGAAAAAACACGATCCCGAGTACAAGCGGCCGAAATGAGTTTCCTTCGCAGGGTGTCCGGACTCTCCCTTAGAGACAGGGTCAGAAGCTCGGTCATCCGGGAGGGGCTCGGAGTAGAGCCGCTGCTCCTCCGCGTTGAGAGGAGCCAGATGAAGTGGCTCGGGCATCTGGTTAGGATGCCTCCTGGACGCCTCCCTGGTGAGGTGTTCCGGGCACGTCCCACTGGTAGGCGGCCCCGGGGAAGACCCAGGACACGCTGGAGGGACTATGTCTCTCAGCTGGCCTGGAACGTCTCGGGATCCCCCGAGAGGAGCTGGACGAAGTAGCTGGGGAGAGGGAAGTCTGGGCTTCCCTGCTCAGGCTGCTGCCCCCGCGACCCGACTACGGATAAGCGGAAGAAGATGGATGGATGGATGGAGATGCACGTTTTTTCTTTATTTATTTGTTTTTGTTTGATGAATTGATAATTTTTCCATAAATAGAACACAAATGAAAATTCTTCATTTAACATGTAGGCCTATGTTTCACTTATTTAAAATAATTTTAAACTGAACATAAAATACAGTCTGGAGGAGGGCATTACTGTACATTTGTTGAAGTACTGTTCTGGTATTGATGTTTGAGGGGAGTTATTAATACCAAAAGACTAGTTGTAAAAGTATCAATGTGGATACCTCCATCCTTACTGAGAGCTGTGGCCCAATGAAAATTACATTTCCTCATAAAATAGAGAACCTGGTGGCACAGAGGTTATTTAATCTTTACATGTTATCAAGTTAAAATAAATCTTGATTAATTTCAATATTATTATTATTTTTTTTCCCCAGAGTGTAATTTTAAGAGGTCATTCAGAAAAGGTTTCACAAAGAGGGTTATGATCAGATGAAGTGCTCTGATTGTTTTGTTTTTTTTGTGGGGTGGGGGGAGGGTGGGAACAAAACATAAAGGAAACAAGCCAGTGATATAACTATTTGATTGAAGCACTATAATGATTTATTTATTTCAGTCATTCATTTTTGTCATATATATATATATTATTATTATTATTATTATTATTTTATATTATATGATATATTCATTTTTTATTGTCAATCCATTTTCAGTTTTATTTTATGTTTTTACTTTGTCATTTAATTTTATACATATACTGTATATCTTTATGTTATTATCAGTATTTACTAATATATGTTTGGTTCAACCCGTTAAATTCATTTCTACTTTAGTTTTTATCGTCGTTTTTTTTTTTTAATTTAACGTTCTAACGTGACGTCACGCGCAGTCTGCGACGTCACCCGGAAGAGAGGACCTTCCGCATCCCCGTGTGCTGGTTGTTTACCTGTCCTGCCGTCGTTCAGGATGAACCCTCCGCTGATCAACTCCAGCAGCTCCGTGTCCACCACCAGAAGTAAGACCCGCGGGGCCGCCCGACATGTTTCTTTGTTGTTTACGTCCCGGCACGAAGCCGGAAATCAGTGTGAACGTGACAGTAGCTAGAAGTGCTAAGTGTTAGCCGCTAAGTGTTAGCCGCTAACTTAGCTGTGTGCTGTGATGGAGAGAGCACTGAGGAGAAGTTAGAGCCTGAAACCTGACCGTGTTTCAGGACAAGACGAGTTTTTAGCACTTCACACTCTGAAATAAACGTTATAGCACATTCATTAGCCTGCTTCAGTGTCCTTCACGTTATTGTTCTGTAGTTTAAACTTCATTAAACCAACATTAACTGACAGCAGTTCAGCAGAAGTTAAGAAATATTGTGAAAAAAAGATCAACCAAAGGCACAAGCAGGACACCAAAGGACTTTGACATAATTAAATATAAAGTAAAGGATGTAGAAAAATATGCTTCTGACAGCGTTTAATTATTGATTAAGATAATTTAGGCCACAATGGCTCCTTTGTCATATTGATAGATTAATGTACTTCACCTTCAGTTGTCTCACTGTTATTGTGCAAGACCATTTACAACAGTGCTGATTCAGTGATCAATAGTTCTGGAAATTATGTTAAAACTTAACAGCATGAGATGTGTTTTTTGGTTTAGTTTTTTATCTGTTATTTAAAAATGCAAAGAAATCGACAAAGAAAAAATTATACTGTATAATCAACATGATATAATGCTTCACTGAAACCATTACTCTATAACAGAATTGCATGCTGTTGTGTAGTTTACAGGTCCGAAAGAAGTGTGAAGAATGATTTACTTTTTTTTATTCCTCCTCTTCTCCAAAATAATTTACTTATTCAGCTCCCCTTTAAACCATACTGATAATCAGAACACATCCTTATCCGTCTGATTTGTCGATAGTCTTGACATTACAAAAAACAAATTATATCCAGAGTGACCTCAGTTATTCTTACACTCTATGCCTGAATGATTTCAGGAAAAGATCAAATTGCATTTTGATTTCAATTTGATTCACAATTTTCTTCAAATGAAGCTTTAGTGCAATGTTCACTATGTGAACAGTAACATTTACAAACATGACAGAAAATAATATCATACTATCAAATATTGAAAGCTGTTACTCTAAGTAAAACCAGTAAGAATCGCTTTCAAATGTATTTATTAACAAGAAACATGCATGTACACTCTTTAAAGTCCTTGACCAACGGCAGTTATTACAAGAGCATCTTTGACTGTCGTCACTTAAAAAAATGTCGTGCAAAGAATTCTTAATTGTGTTAATCTAAAAAAGTTAAATTAAATGAAAGAAAACACTGTTGAATAAGTAATAATAAGAAAAACTAAATTCACCAATTCCAATGAAGGAAAACAGGATCTTGCCAAACAGTCTGACACTCAAGTAAGAAGGTCAAGGTCAGTCTTTATGGCTCATGAAAGCTAGCTTATGTAGCAGCAGTCAAAGTACTTTATTCAACCCTGGGTTAAGAAACCTGGACTGTTTCTTTTAAGTGAAACTGAAAAGAAACGGTAATACAATAAAACTCTTACTAAAATAAAATGACCCTTCTGAAAAGTCAGTCTGACATTGAAGTAGGAGGGTCATTCATTAACGGCTCAGCAGCAGACTAATATTCTGTAAACAACACAGAGTTTTTCCTGAAACACAGAAAAAATATTTTTCAGACAAAGGCTGACACTACAAGTCAGGGTGAAGTGCAGAACAAATAAAATCTCAAAGTACTTCATCAACAATAATAAGCCACAGTTTGGATTTGTTTTTCTCCCCTCTGCCTCCCCACTGTTCTCCTTTCCTGCAACCCCCATGTGAGTGGACGCTGGCACGACTGGTTGCCATTACCCTTGCACAGCGTCCTTGGGTGTCATGAAAGGCGCTTTAAAAATAAAATTTATTATTATTATTATTATTGTTATTGTTAATATTGTTATTATTATTATTATAGTAGGATCTTGCTCGGCATATACCCAGCTATAAAAGTGTGTTTTCAGGCCAATGTGACGACAAAAACCTTATCAATTATTTTTCATAGAAACTACCAGATTAGAGAAAAAATCCTCTCATGAATCTTCTTCATTCTGTGATTCTTGTGTCATCTTGGTGTAAAACTTTGGAACTGTCTCAGTGGTAAATGAGAACAATATCCAAACATTGAGCACTTTAAGAAAAATATAAAATCATGACTTTTAAAAAGTACAGGGATGAGACTGTAGAAAGATCACGGAACGTTGAAGTAGTTTCTCTTGTTCCTTTTCTTTCTTTATTTTTCTCTGATTACTATTGGTGTTAATATGTTATTGCTATTTTGTTTATGTGTGATTATTTGTATTATTATTATCATTATTATTTGGAAGTGGGTTAATTTATGACTACTTGTGTAAGGTGAAGGGGTGGGACCAGATAAGTTTCAACTTCCTCCTTTTTGAACATGCAAATGACAAATTTATTTTGTGTTTTGGCTGTTGATTTTATTTTTGTCCATTTTTGAAATTCATTATTATTCATTTCTGAATTGCAGACAACAGGACACATCAAATACGTGGAAAAATAATCAAGTTTCCTCTGCAATTCAGTCTTTTCTTTTTCTTATTTAAGTATAAATAACTAAATACAGCATGGAAGAGGTAAAGTGGGCACATAAAATCAACCACAGATACACTGTAAATAGTCTCAAGAGCCAAAAGGTAGAGAGAAAAAAAACACACACACACAACCACATTGTAGTTTTCTAAGATTATATAGCACCACTAATTCCTTAGACCTTCACCTCCACAAAATCTGTCTGAATGGGTTTGACATCTTTTTCCAGAGGTAAACAAAAAGTAATTTATTTTTGTCCTTTGTTTAATAATTTGTTCTTGTTCAAAATAAAAAAGAGAAGAAGAAGATCTTAATGGGTGTTTCTTTGTTTGGTCAGAGAAGCGAGAGGCCGAGCGCTCCCTGAACTGGACGGTGGAGGAGACGCAAGTGCTGCTGTGCGTCTGGAGCAACGAGCGCGTGCAGAAGAGTTTAGCCGAAAACCTCAGAAACCGCCACGTCTTCAAACACCTGGCCACTCGTATGAGTGAGATGGGATTCTCCCGAAGTCCGCACCAGTGCCGCCTGCGTGTCAAAACACTGAAGGCCAACTACGTGAGAGCCAAGCTGCAGCGGAGCGTGGACGCTGCGCAGCCCTGCACCTTTAAGTACTTCGACGAGATGGACGCCGTGCTGGGCCGCAGGTCAGCCGGGGGGGAGGCGGGGTGTGCTGTCGTCACACCTGACCATACGGGAGGGCTTCACCTCAGCTCCTCCTCCAGGACAGGAAGCACCCCCCAAGATTCAAACTCTAACCTGGAGATCAGCGGGCACCATTTTGGCTCCTCAAGGAAGACAGGAAACCATCTTTCAGGGTCCTTAGAGGAGCGAGGAGGCCGTCAGTCATGGCGGCTGGACTCTGGGGTCAAAGTGGAGGACGGGGAGGTCTCCACGGATGAGACTGAGTTCAGCGATCAAGGGTTTCACCCGCTGGAGAGGGACGGGCGGGAGGACTATCGGGAGTCAGCGTCTCATCTGGACATGAACGGTATGTTTGTTTTTGTTTGTTTTTTTATTTCAAACATCTTAAAAATGAGAAAAAAACACAAATATACACGGAAGACAAAACAGAAAGATACAGCAGATCAAGATCAGTACAGAGTTTTCACAGCGAGTCCTCCTTTGTGGTGGTGTAGGATGAAGTACGTCACTTATCTAGTCCTGTAATTTGCGTGCTGTGTTCTGTTTTTGTCGGGGAAACTTTTGTAAAATTCAGCCATTTCTTCAGCCATGTACTTTATTATGTTATGATATTTAAAGGAACACTCCAACATTTTTGTTGTTTCCGTGTCTTGCCTCACTCCCGAGTCCATGACAAGCAGACAGACTCCATTCTTTCGACTGTGTGTGCAGGAACAAGGAGGACGGACAAAGCTCGTCCACCGCTAATTAGCTTAGCTCAAACACTGGGAGTCAGTGGGTAGTGTTAGCCTGCATCTGCCTACAGTCATCAGATAAACTCTTCAGCAACTCTAAACAGTCCTGTGTGTTTGTTGTGACTTGATTTTAGCCCATTATGTTACTTTATCTTTTTTTATCTTCTTCTGCTCCTAAACAGAGACTTTGTTTTGTGGACCCACTTCTTTGGTGTTTTTTGGGAGAGATGTGACGTTCACAAACGAGTCAGGTCCTTTGAACAGCTTTTTAAGTGAACAATGAGAACTGATTTGCAGTTGTGAGTAGAGCTGCCACGATTAGTCGACTAGTCATGACGACGTTGACGATCAAAATCGTCGACAACTAATTTAATAATCGACGTCGTCATTTGTTTGTTTTTTTAAGCATTATTTTCTCTCAAAACTGCCGCTGTACCCTCCGCTGTCTTGTCTGCCTTTCTGTCCTTGACGCACATGCGCAGTAGTGGTAATCGGTGTCAGCCGTGATGTCACCGGAAGAGTTATGCCCAAACAGTATCATGGCTAGCTGGCGACGGAGCTCGAAAGTTTGGGAGCATTTTACCAAAACAAAAGAGAAGAATGCACAGTGCAAAATCTGCAAGGCAGACCTTGCCTTCCATGGCAGTACGACGGCGATGCATGAGCATCTAAAAAGGAAGCACGTCGTGGCTGATTCAATTTCTGACGAAGAGGGACAGTCGTCTCAGTAAGCTAATTGGCTAGTTAGCTGCTAACATGAGCATCAACAGTGAATGTTAACATTAACGATGACAATTTCATTAACCTTAGAACACTTCTGTTATGTGTTTGCTGAAATGTTATAACAGCTGCAAAGTTCATTAAAAGTTAATGAACCACCATCTTTATTGTCTTTATTTTTAGTTAGCACATACCTTATATGCTGGTGCGGTAAGCTGCAACTCATGCATGATGTGATTAGTCGACTAATCGCAAAAAATAATCGTGGACTAGTCGATTATCTAAAAAGTAGTTTGTGGCAGCCCTAGTTGTGAGTGAGCCAACAAAACAGTTTATTAGTGACTTCCTGTTTGATCCGACACCTTATCGCCGTTGATCTTACCAGAAGAAGAACCAGAAGTAAACTGAGAGCCAAAATCAGTAACGGAAAACAAGAAAGCAAACAAAATATCTCTACTGCCCCTTCTGGCTGCCAGTAGTTTGGATAGGACTGATGTTTTTAAGGCTGAATAACACATAAAATGGGAAAAAATAGAAATAGCAAAGTAATAACTGCATGTTTATGGTGGAATTCAGGCCCTCAGAGAGGTGGACCAGTGGCCAAACCTTAACAGGCACTTGGCTGGAAGGGCAAAAATTGAAATGGCTGCATCTGTATGTTGGTCAGACATAAATATTTATATTAATACACAGTTTTTTAAATCGGAGCACTAAAATCAGGCCTTATTCGAATGTGGTTGACGATCTGATCTACAGGATGGTGATCCAGGGTCTGAAGGCTGTCACAGTGTCAGCTTTCACGCAGCCAACATGCAGCCGGTCTGAAACAGCTGATACTGCACGGTCTGCCTGGTTGAATAAATAAATGAACCAGAGGAGCAATGACACTTAAGAAAAACAACACTTTGTGGAGCAGACCAGTGGAGCTTTGGGTTTCTTAATGAGCCATCAGAGATGATGATTCACTCGGTTTTCTTTAACCATCGTTTAAGTTCACCTAAATAGAAACAATCTGTGTCACCATCTCATTCTGCAGACTGTTCCATGATGCTTTTCTGGAAAGAGGAAGTCCTCTTCAAGAGTGTTATACAATCTCCTCTTTCAGCAGAGCGAGTGTCTTCAGTTGTTTTCTGTTTTTGTCCAATCACTAAGAGGAGGAGACGAGCTGAGCCATGACCTCATGATCAGAAACCATGGAGATGCTGATCGGTGTTTTTGTTTTCAGCTCCGTTAGAGGAGGATGATGGGCGTGAGGGTTTAGAGGAAGAGAGAGCCCGAGTTTCAAACTAAACAGCAGGTTTGATATCATCAGAGCAGCAAGATGTTGAAGTAAAACAGTTTATCTTTTGTAAGATTTGTTTTTCAGATGTTAGATCAGAATAAATGATCATGTCCTCTGTCATACACACCTCAAACTCAGTATGAATTTCTGTACACGTCACCTCCGATCCCATCCAGTTGATTTTCATAGTTATTTTCTGATAGATCTCCTGTCCATAAATATGTTGGACTTTGGATTGAGCCAGAACTCACCCTCAAACTACATTGATTACATTGTTAAAAAGGCATATGGCTGTCTTGCTTCACTTTATCGTTCAGTTGTTTCACACTTCATGTCAGAAAAAGGCTGATCTCACATCTGATGCTTCACCTCTACTGCAGAGGTGGAATTAGTTAAATTAAATCTTACCTTATTTTAAGTAGTTTTAGACATTTATTCCAGATACTCTACTCGCCCTACCCTCAGGACTTTGTGTAAGCTCCCAAAGGTGTGTATCATCCCTGAGCTGTCTCCTGTTTGATTGAATTTGGAGCTGATGGTAGAGAAGCAGCCTTTAGTCCGGCTAAAACTCAGACCAGGATGTTTGTTGCTCTGTAATCATGGAGACCAAAACCCTTCAGATCTCTGACCTGCTCTGATTGTGTTACAGGTCCTCTTGTTGAACCACCTCCACCTCCTCCCTGTGTCCGATCAGCCTCCCCGCCGCCCCCTGCACCCTCCGATCCACATCCAAACAGCCTCCCCACCTCCACCCACCATCCCCTGGAGTCCCCCTGCGTGGAGCCGGTCCTCGGGCAGCTGTCGGACTGTTTCCGGGGCCTGGTCTCAGAGACCCGGGGCCTCCTGGTGCAGCTGGAGAGTCAGCGGCAGGAGCAGGCGCGCTGGCATCAGGAGCTCCTCCACCAGTGGCTGCAGAGGGAGGAGCGGAGGCAGAGGGAGGCGGCCGAGCGCGAGGAGAGGAGGGAGAAGGCTCGCATGGAGCACGAGATCCGAGTCCTGGAGCTCCTCACCGGCCTGGCGAAGGAGACCAGGTGTAGGTGTAGAGACGGTCCGAGTGCGGCGGAGGATGTTTGACTCAGAGCAGGATTAAGATGGAGATTAACTAAAACAAAGCAGCGTAACGTTTTAATTATCAGCTCTGAAAATCAACCAGACTCCAAGTTCAGACAGAAACCTCCATCTGATATGAAGCTACAGCGAGACTGAACTAATGAGTGTTCATCATTGAGCTCTGCTCTCACTGATCACTGAATCTGAAGCTGACTGGATGAACGCCTCAGGAGGAGTTTGATGGAATACAAACTCCAGAAATATCCAAAAATGTTAAAATTTGGGGTTCTGGTTCGGCGGAGTGGTAAACATCCAGGCACGAGTCATGTGTATGCTCTCTCTCCTATCAATGAATGCACGAAATGCCCCAAAAAAATCTAAAAAAAAAAGAAAGAAAATTTTGGGATTGATTCACCCACATCCACTTTTGATTTCCTCGTGAGGAGAAGAGACTGTTTTTGTGCATCTCAGGAAGTTGAATATGCGAGCCACACTTCATTTCCTCCAGTCAAAATGGCCTCAGGAGACGGATTTTAAAGTCAGGTTAGGGGGCGCTGTTGGGCCAGTTTCCAGAGCTCATGCACATGACTGATAAAATATTGAATTTTTCACCATTTCTGATGCACAGGGTAGTTTTCAGGACTTTTTGGGTGATTCAAGGCACTCAAATATGGCTGGGCGATACATACAAATAGTTATATCTTGATGTTTTTAAATAAAATGGCGATGTTCAATATAAATCTTGATATTATTTCCAGATACATTTTAAGAAATACAGTAATGAAGCTTAAAGCTTGGATCGTTTCAGTGCAAAGGCTGCAGCTTATGCTGTTAAGGTCATCATATTTAGGGATGCACAATATTATTTTGTAAATGTGTAAGCAGTTCTTATAGTGTAGTTTTAGTTTTATATTCTAGTCTATATATTTATAAGAATGCACATTTTGTTTTTTATACTTGGTCTATTTTATATTAATCATTGTTGTCCCCTTTGCTGCTGCAGCACTGCAGATTTCCCTGTGTGGGATGGATAAGGTTTATTCTAATCTATTCTATATGGGATGGTTCAAAACTTATTTTAGCTGATACTAATACATTAAAATGACTGAAAGTGGTTCTTTTTAAATTCCACCTACATCATATTTAGTGGTGGGCATTAAAAAGATATTATTGATACCAATGCTATTAACGATTCTGCTAATCGTTCTGATTCTGTAACCCTTCCTTCATCGATTACTGCTGATTTTTTGTGTAAAAGAATTGACCTATGCAGGTTTTCAGTGGTGGTGATGTCAAATACAGCACTCTTATGCAATAAGCATCTTTTTGTTCAAAATTAAGACACTTCTGCCTCCGTCTGCCTTATTTTTTTATTCTTTATTGTTGTTTCTGCTGTAAGGCAAAGTGGAAGGAACAGATAAGAAAAAAAACGTATGATATCAATTCCTTGAAGGATTTATCATCGATTATCATCTGGAATTGGTTTTTAATTCCCATGCCTAATCACATGTAAAATGTATTTTTGGCAGTAACAGTAAAACCAAGCTTCATCTGCATGTTTAAAGCTAAAACACTGATTTATTTTACCTGCTGACAGAAAACACTCCATTTAATATTAATGTGCAAAAAACTTCACAGTCTTTTAATGCAAGAATTAAGGCTAAATAAATGGCAGGAAATATTTATATCTGCTGATAAAGATTCTTAGCTTTTGAAGCAATCATCTGCAGATGCTGATATCAAACCAATAATATTGTGCATCCCTAATCATGTTGTGCTTTGTGTTGTTAATGTCAAAGCTGGACAAAATGTCTCATGCTCTGAGATCTTAAACACAAAGAAACTATTTTTCATTTCAACATCCGGCCTCATTTTAGCACAACAGCTATATCTATATACTGTCTAAACTTATATCTTGTTTGATAATATATATCTATAACTCTCAAAAATGTATATGTCGCCCAGCCCTACCCTCAAATATGCAAGTATTTATGTCAAAGTTTGCAGACAGTTTTCTTAGAATGGAGGGAAGGACTCAAAATAAAGAGTCTGGAGTCAAACTGAAGATGAAGAACGATGTGCTGTTCGGTTATTGTTCCCGATTTCTCTGTAAGAACTTCTCAGGCCTCACATTTTACCAAATGTACCAAAAAGAATTGTGCTCTTTTATACATTTAAATCTCTTTTCAGACTGCTTTCTTTGTGTTTTTGGATGTGTTAGCTTCAAAGTTGGCCCTTCATCATGAATGAAAATAACATATCCTGAAGTAAGAAAAGTGAGACAGTGTCTGAAAAACAGAATGATAACTTCACTTTTCCAAAAGTGTCACTTTAGTTAAAACTTAGTCCTGACTTAAACATCATATTGACTGTAGCCGGCACATAGCAGTGCCTCAAAAGCCTCATAACTAACCCACTAATAGGTTAAAACTACTCAAAAGCTTTGTAGGCTCGACGGGAGGATTCAGCAAGATTCTTTACAGCATTATAAACTCTTTAATTCCTCATACAATATGTGAAGGTTGTTGGGAATTTATTTATTTGCCCACATTCATTCCAGTGCTAATGTTGACAGCACTTTTTGATTTAGTTTTAGAGTCTTTTGCCTAAAATATCTTTTAGTTTTAGTCATAATATAGTCACCTAAAATGTTTTTAATGTTAGTCTAGTTTTAGTTGATGAAATTTCACAACATTTTAGTCGATGAAATCTGCTGTAAATTTAGTCGACTAAAATATGAAGTGTAAAGGGTAAGGCATTTTTTATGTTTCCTTGAATTTCTGAAGTCATGATTTACACTTGGATAAAATCAAACATCTAATAACCCTTTATTGAATGCTAGTAAAGTCTGAATGTATAAATGAACAGAAACAAATTGAACTTTTGTGTGAAATGCAGTCACCTTTATTTAGGCTACCTGGCAGAGCATCTCAGTTACAATACCAGAACTGACAACAAACAGTGAACCTGCTCTACATGAATATATCAATTCATAAAGAGAGGAGCTCTGATTGGATCGCTCCACAACTTTCTAGGTTTCCACAGGGGAAAAAAGATTGTTGATGAAAACTATGAGGAAAATAGTTAGTCAGCAAAAACACTGATTCGGCCTCACTCATGGTGATTTCATGTGTTTTTGGAGATCTTATACAAAACATGATTATAAAAGTCTAAGCAAAAGCACAAACCAGAGGAGGGAGGTACCTGAAGGGCGACTACGATATTTTTCATCATTTTAAGTGGATTTTCATACCCTACCATGACTTATTTGGGAATGGGAATTACGGTTTGGTGGATTTTGTTTTGTCCCTTCAGCTTTTGTTCTCATGTGTTTTCTACTTTCCAGCCACCGTAGCTCTGGATTGGTTCAGTTCTGAGATAATAGTCTGTTTGCTTTTAGACGGATCTTCATTTTGTACAATTTTTGCTTTACACGCCACTCAAAACCTGCCCAGTTTCTTTGATAGTTTCTTGGCTGATCCATGGCAGGTCCATGATGGGCCCGCCTACCCTGACATAAACTTTAGGCCACACTTGTGAGAATTTGTGGAGTCAAGTCTGCTCTCTCTTGATTTAGCAGCTGTTCTAATAACTGGGGAAAGGTTGAGGCTTTGTGCTCTTAGGCTCTAGTGGCTGGTAACTGGCTGGTAACTGGCTGAAAGTTTGTTGGCAGCTGGCCGGGAGGGGAAATTGAAGCAGCTGGATGTAAAAAAAGAATCTGTTCTAGAAACTTCATTTCTCTTCCCCATCAGGCATTTAGCTGTAGAGACCCATCACGTTAGTGAGATCGTCTGATACCAATCATGTTCAGTGCTTTGCAGTAACGTCTGGTTGAGTGTTTGCTCAGGAGAGAAGAACAAAAACCTAACAACGATGAGTTTAAACAGCAAGAAATTACAACATAAATGAATCTTAATGTCACTGATGTGACCTTGAATGCATCACAAGTGCCTTTGCTTAAATAAACGTGTTGGTCTGAGCACAGATTTAAACACTGGATTCACATTTTTAAGTACTGAGACTTAAGTTTAGAGGGTCAGGGTGCACTCGGTTTCCTAATCACAGATAATGAGGCATAAATCAGCCAATCATTTGTTTTTTGTAAATATCAGCTGATGATGGTCATTGTTTAAGCCAGGGTACCTTTAAGTCTCGCCTTATCAGAATTCACTGTCACATTTAAGGAGCTGCATGATGACAAAATGAGGGAGAAAAGCTTTTAAAAGCTGCCAGCCTCTTAACTCACAGCTGTTGGTCCCTGCAGGTCTGTGTGGTGTCACATGAGGTTCAGTAGGACATAAACATTCAAACACAATTATCAATAATAATAATAATGACAGCTAAAAATATCCTCTCTTACCCTGAGTTATCATTTATCTTCCTGTTTTTGGTCCTTCAGGATGTTTTTGTTCTCAGAGGAACAATAACGCTGTGACCTCTGCGCTGGAGGAGGACAAATGTCAAACATGTTTCTGATTTTATCGTCTCCGCTGGCTTTTAAACATCTATATGAGGACTGCAGCGCAAACAAAAACAGGCTGCAGGAAAAACGTCTTTATTTTTGAAGTCCGAACATGGTGCTGCTTATATAACAAACAGTAAAAACAGATCAGCCTCCAGAGCGAGCCGTAAACATGATGTCTGACAGCCGGGACAATGGCCAGGACGTGATGTACAGAGACATGAGTGCTCGTATTTAACATCAATCTACACTATTTACAGAATTATGACCTTCATCACAGCTGGAACGCATATAAACAGCCTTTCACATTCGAGTGCAGCCACAGAGCTGCAGGAGCAAAAATACAAACAAAATGTGAAAAATATGAATAATATTGTAAAATGATGGACAATTATCAAACAAAAATCAGACAAATCAACACAGATCAAGTTCAAAAACGAGACGATGATCATGAGGCCTGAGGACATTTGACCTTCAAAGTCTCCCATGTTTGACCTTGGGTCAAGTGGACATTGGTGCAAAGTTTGGAGGAAGTCCTTAGGAGGGTCTTCGAGATGTTCCAGTTACAAGCAGGCGGTGAACATGATGCACGATGACCTCTAACGGGATTCCCAAAACGAATCAGCTCGTCTTTCAGAAAAAAATCCCGTAAAGCTTCCTGGAGATACATCGCTCACAAGCACATTAGGAGACTCCTTGACCTTGACCTTTGACCTATGAGCTTGTGTCATGCTGGACGTTTGTGTAAGTTTGAAGGAGACTAGACGAAGCACTTCATGTCTCAGGTGAGCGTCCTTCAGCCAAGGACGTTTGTGAAAGTCCATGACCTTGACCTCTGACACATGTCCTTGAAACTCTACTAAGGCGGCCCATAACGGGGGGTTACGGGGGAGGCTCTCTGGGGCCCTGGGTCATGTAGGGGCCCATGACAGTTGGTAATATACATTCTGTCCTAAATTTAGATCTCATTTTGTTTTAAACCCATATATTCACTTTTTTATTCAAGCAGGAAAAAACTTTATTTGTTGTTTCTTGGAAGAAAAACCCCCGTCCCCCTGAAACGCTGTGGTTTTATCCTCCTGGATGGGATCATTTAAGAGTGTGGGTGAGGGTGGACCTCGGGGTGACAGGGTGTCCAAACCGACCGTGACACCAGAGGAGGGCCCGGTCACTGGTCCTCAGGGGCCTGCCGATGACCTCCAAAATAAAAACCCTTTGTCCTTGTGCCCAGGTGGACTTGTGGTCAAAGTTTGAGGACTGAATCACATGCACAGGATTTGACTTGAAAATGGCCACAGAGTTCAGGCTGAGGTTTAGATTGTTCAGAACATACTCAATTAACCAATCAATGAATCAATCAATCAAACTTTATTTATTCAGCACTCTTCATACCAGAAAATGTAGCACCAAGTGCTGAGAGAGGGCCTAGTAAGCTGAAAAAATGTTCATATTGATCCTTTATTGAAGAAAAATGAATTCACTCAGAAAACGAGCACTGACTTGCATACATTAAAACCTTGAGAAAAATGGAGTAAATTTAGCTATAGCCATATTATTTTATATATATATATATATTTTTTTTTTATTTAAATTTTATTTTATTTTATTTATATTTTTATTGTTATTATTATTTGCATTTATTAATGTATATATGCGTAGATTTTATATCTACTAATTGTTTTTATTTTCCTGTATCCTTTTATACTGTTGCACAATAAGATGCTACTGGAACCTCAGTTGCCCTGAAGGAGTCTTCCCAAGGAATAAATAAAGTTCAATCTAGTCTAATCTAAATCATGAATACACGCCTGTCACCTTGTGACACAGCATCTCCAACTCAATTTAATCCCAAAAATAACCAATAATAATCCCCAAATCCCCCCCCAAATATAAACACATACCTTAATCCTTAAATGTAGTCCTTCAATGTAAATAATATTCTCAATAAATTAATTCATGGCTCCTACAAATGAGTAAACACTTCATCAAATATCATCAAATAGAATAAAAATAAATTGGAATGAAGTAAAAAATAAACATATAAAGGGGTGCTGTAAAGGGAATAAAAACACTAAAAGGTAATGTCGATATGTTCAAACGGGAATAAAGACTTAAGAAGAACTTAAAAACAATAAAACAGAGGATAAACTACTAAAAAATAATGCTGAGGTTAAAACAGAGTAAGATAAAGCCAGACTAAAGAGGCAGGTCTTAGGTTGAACATTAGGCTCACGGTGAGTGCAGATACTCCAGCAGCTTCTCTAAACTTCATTTCCATGATAATAATCTCCTCGTTCACGCTCTGTTTGGATCTCAATAACAGAGTGATGGTCCCATTTCCTCCAGCCTTTGTTCTGCTGAAACCAGTCTGAGATCCACACCGGTCGGACTGGTGTCTCCTCAAACATCTTTGAGACCAGGGTGTCTCAACTGAAGGGTTTGGGGCTCAAAGAGGTCGCCAGGCTGTGGCCAGTGGGTCATAAAAGGAAACTACAGGGATGTCAGGGCCGTGTCAATGCAACAGACTTTGCAACAGCCAATCAGATTTCAGGGAGCCCTGTTTGGCCATCTACACATTCAGACACAAAACAAGAACAAACTGCACAGATCAGATTAAAAAGGCTGGAACAATGAGCTTTAATATCATCAGCTTCAACTCTACAGAGGAAGAATTAAAACACACTAACCCCAAAATAAAATCCATAAAATCAGATTCCAAAACAGGTTCAAAAATCAGGGCAACAGAGAAAGAGAATTATAAACTCGTAAAATAATTAAAAAATACAAATTAACATCTTCACGAGTAAAGCCAGGGTAAAAACAAATAAAGACATGAATAAGTAGGCTAATTAAATATGTTGGTGCAAATATCACTACAGCCTGTTCAGCTCAGTTACAGAACATAAAATGATAAATGCTTTATAATCCATTTATTCCAACATTTTGTTTTATTTTTCTGTCAAGTACATTTTGGAGTTTTCTGAGTGCCCACTAAAAATGAGCCCCCGGCTACATTTGGCCCACCAGCCATAGTTTGGACACCCCTGGTCTACATTATTCTAAGGTGGACATAAATATCAGAATATCATATTTAATGTACATCTCGGCTGTTCTTTGGAGAATCTGTTCCTTTTTATTTTGTTAGCCAGGAATAAAAACTCTTGTTTCCTGGAGATCTGTTTTTTATGTCTTGAGATTCTTAAAAAGAATATAAAATATTTTCATGAAACAGATTGAAACAGAACTCATGATTCTTCTTCATCGTCCATGTTCATTTTGTTCCAGAAGGTCCAAACAGGATCGTTCAATTATGTGATTTCTTATTGGAGGCTGTCGAGGGTCTGATTGATTGATTTGAATCCACGTTTATGTTTTTTTAAATTATTATTATTTTAATCTTTGTCTCACATAGTCCAAAACCTTGACTCTCCTCCTTATCTTTGTGGTCAAACTGCTGCAGTCTTTTGAGAGAGTGAATCTGGATTAGAGCAGAAACGTAAATCTGCACTAACACCAGATTATGTAACGGCTCTGGATGTTGATGATGAGATTTGGGATGATTTGTGGTTATTTCACTGAGGCTTATTACTCTCAAACATGGAGGAGGAGGGAGTCAAAAACCTGCAGATATATAACTGATAAATCAGTAAAACATGATGATTCACTTTTTTACTTCCATATTGAAGCTTTTGTGTTACAAATTCACGTTTGCTGCATAAATTAAAAGACAGTTTTTCTCATTTCAGGGTCGTTCAAACATGTTTGTGTCCATCGGGACTCTCATTACTAATATATAAATAAACATACCATACTGGCTGCTTTATAAATTAAACCTTAATACAAAGGGATGCACCATATTAGACTTTTGCCAATATACAATATGGTGATATTTCAGATCTCGTTTTGGCCAATACTGACATGCAGAAATGACTGAGGGAAGGGTATTTTTATCACCATGTGTTATATCCAAATATAATTTTGAACAGCAGCAGTAAAATCAAACTTTATTTGCCATTTGGAGGCTTAAAACACTAATTTACAGATCTGTTGACATGAGCTTAAGATTTTAGGTTAAATAATTATGCTTATTTCTATTTAGATTTTATTTAGATTATGGTAATGTTGTAAATATCTTTATTTTGTATTTTATTTTATTTTATTTTTTATACTGTGCTATAAAGTGCAGACTGGATTGATGAATAAAACTCCTTTGAGTCAAACAAACCAAACAAACCTGATCACTAATCCTCATAGAGTCATTAGAAATACGTTATCTCTCCAGTTTATGCTGTGAACACTGGAAAAATTGATAACTAATTCTGGATTTCTATGGCTGATGCTTTTTTAAACTCTTTTTTATCTGTTTTTAACAGAAAATTAAAGGACGATAAATCTCAATAAAATGAAAAATACACACATAAACACATACATGGTACATTCACTGGCGCATATATTCATATATAAATAAGCAACTGGAGATGTTTGGCACAATATATAACGCTAAAAATCACCAAGACATCCCATAATCACTCTCAAATTCATCCCTGCGGTGGGAATTTCCGTCTGAAGTTTAAAATCTGATTGTTCAGGTGATTTAAGTTTATTCTTCCTCAAATCTTTCTGGAAAGTTCGGACGAAATGTAAAAATACAGTTACAATGAAAAATATCAATTACAGTAAAAGGCACAGAGCTCGCGCTGTTTTGCTGATTTCGGTGATTTCCTCTGATTTCTCAGGGATGTCCCTCTGCTTTAACATAAAAAATCCCTGAGGGGAGAATCGAAACGCTGAAGAGGAAGGAGCAGATCAGTGATGAAACAACGTCAGCCAGAGAAAGAGAAGAAAGCAGAAACGAAATCGAGAGAAGAGGGGGAGGACGAGAGGAGGAGGTGCTGTTGGGGTGAGTCCTGCTCTCTGATTGGCTGCTGCCTCACCCTCAGAGGAGTCTTGGGTCCGGGCGCCGCTCAGAGCGCACACACACCGAGGAGAGAAGAGCGGAGGAGCGCGTCGCCGGAGCGCTCATTCAGCGACTTTATCGACTTTACGCGCTCTCTAGATCAGGATACTCCGTTAACTCTGCACTCTGGACCCTCAGTGATGCTGCAGTGAGGTACAGGAGCCGGGAGGGACACTTTGGACCATCGCTTTTGTGTGTGCGTCCTCATGTAAGCGGAGAAAGTGTGCGCGCTGAACGGCAGCTGCTCCGTCCGACCGCTCGTTGTGTTTGTTTGGGACTTTCTGGATCGTTTCTAAAGGACTCTGAGGGGATTCACACCTGGATCACTGCTTCCTGAGGTGAGTGCGGAGGGATTTGTGGTGAATGTCTGGGTTTTAATGGTTTGATTGGATGTTTGGATGTTTGGAGACGCGCCGGAGAACAAATTGCGCGCAGGTGGTGGACGGAGAGCGCACTTTGTCTGCAGCCAAAGAGGATCAGGAGCGATTTTTAATGAGGTGGGAAAAGCTGCCCGGCTGCTTGAATGCGAATCTAAAGCGTGGTGTTGGATTCAAAGGGCTGTGGAGCTCAGAGAGTTTTGGAGAAATCTGTTCATTCAGTTAGATGTTTGTGTTTTTATCGCTCATGTTTGTGCTTCAGGGCTGATGCTCTCTGACTGGATTGTTTATGGCTGGAGACACAAACAGTAGGATGGTTCTTAACCTCATGATTACACATTTCATATATTTAGACTGAGTGAGCAGTGCTGCTTTCTTCAGATAAACGAATATGACATGATTTCAGTCCTGTTTGACTCCACCACAGTGAATTTTTAACTCCTTAACAAGCCAGATTAGTCCAGTTATTGGTTTTAATGATCAAAGTGCAAGAAATCTCGTGAGATGTCCATTACACTGGAGTATTGAGGTGATATTATGAGGAGGGTTAAGTCTGCAATATTCAAACAATTGAATGAATCTGGGAGAGAGGGTTTTGCTCTGAATGAAGCTGCAATGGTCTGATTTTTAAACTCTGCTCCCTCTCAGCATATGACTGAAGATTTAGAAGATTCTGTTTTAGGACTTACAGTTAAGTAAAAGGAGATTATTTTAGCCTGAAATGCACAACATTTTGTCAAATGGAACTGCAGATGTTTTTGTCCAAATTAAACATTTTGTTTGCTTGATTTTTTTCACATTTAACACAGGAAGTGGGTTAGGGTGCCATCACACAGCTGCAGGAGTTTTCCTCCACATTGACAGTTTTCTAGCCTTAATCATCTTTTTATTTTTTATTTTTAATGATAGAATAATAAGAAGAATATCTTTATTGTCATTATTATTGAAAAGTTAGCCTCAGTGTTGGCTCTGTGCCTCAGTCTCAGACTTATTCTTACTGTCTGTCCCAAAGTTCGTCTTGATTTGGTAAAGAAGTTTCCGATGTGCTGCTCCTGCAGACTGGACTCTGCTGCAGGACAGACTGAAGAGCTGCTCTCTGTAAATCGGTTTTAGGGCAGATTGAAGATGCTTCAGGCTGTAGAAGCTCTGACTCTGAGTTTTTTTTTTGTGTGTGTCTTGTTCTGCTGTTTAGGGCGTTGATGTACTGTGATGATGTATTGAGCAGGCGTCAGTCAGTGTGTAACTTTTATTAAAACCAACCCAGATTTTGTAGAGCTGGTTTTTGGGCGACCAGGTATCACTTCACTAGAAAAACATGCATCCTGTTAACCAGTGTTTCTCAGCTAGTCCACCTTCACCCCTTAATGTCGAGCTGCGACCCAAATCCAGGAAGATTTTCAACCTCTCAGATTTATTTGTAGTGGTACTAGAGAGGAAAATATCACTTTTACACTCAGCTGCATTTTAATTTAAACCACAAAGTGCATCTTGGTGACACAGCTTTGATAAACTGACTGAGCCCTGTGTTAACAACATTCAGTGAGCCGTCAGTCATGAAGCTGCTGCACACACTTCAGTCACTTCAGTAACAGAGAAATGAAACAGTCCTGCTACTGAAGAGTTGTTCTAAAAACTCTTGAAAATGTGTGGCTTTAGCTGAGGAAACCACACATTTCTGTTGGAAGTGTGTCTGTTGGCATTACAGAGTATTATCGTTACCTTTAGTTGAGAATCACTGCTTTAAATAACCAATCAGATAAAAGATATTATTGTTAGGGATGCAAAATTTGATGGCAGACAAAAGCTTTAGAGCCAAAACATGTTAATTAGGTTGTTTGGTGACTCCAAATTGCCCTAAGGTATGAGTGTGAGTGGTTGTCTGTGTCTCTATGTGGCCCTGTGATTGGCTGGTGACCTGTTCAGAGTGTATCCTGCCTCTCGCCCAATATCAGCTCTGGACCAACCCCCTCGTCAGTGAAAGGAATAAGTGGTGTGGATAACTGATGAATGGATGGGTGATGGTGAAGGGATGTGAATTTGAACTCATTTGATTCACACAGCTCTTCCCTTTTTGTCATAAATCTATGTTTATATAAGGCTAAAGAGAGCAATGATCTGAAGGAAGAAATGATCATTTTTCATTTTAGCCCAACAGCTGATGTTTTTATCAGCACAGCATAGATGCTGTTTCTACTTTCTTCATCCGGCGCCTTTAGAAACAGATTTAGGACGTGCTCAACAGACAAAATAAGGGGGGAAATCTGGGAACAACAAACCAACAATCTTTTTTGATAGATTATAAGAAGACATTGAATAGACGGTAAATGCTTGGATTGGGCTGGATGACTCCTCCTGCTCAGTGTGCAGAGAGAGAGGAGAGAGAGGCTGCACAGACGACATCAGCTGCTGATTAAACGGGTCAAAAGCAGAAATATGAATATCTGCCTGCTCCGATGATCAGCTGCCTTTGCCTCTTTTTCTTAGACTTAATCCAAATCTCCTGACACAAACAAACAGACGTGATTTCCCAAATTAGCTTCTTCTAATCATCGATCCGTCCTCCCGTCTCCTCCCTCTGACCCTAAAATCTTCCTTAATAAGTGGATTTTTCGATCGGTGTCATTGTTGGACTATTTTTAACCCCCGTACCTTCTGCCTAAGAGGATTCCCCCCTTCGTCTCTCCTGTGAGGCACCGAGGATCAGTGAGTTAATCCCGATTCTCTCCTGTAAGCGTGCACGCCACTGCTCTCCTCGATGCTGTACGGCCGCAGACGTGCGTGATGAATCTGTTCACAAGTGTTTCTGACACAGAGGAGGCCGGGTTATTGTTAAAGTGGATTACAGCCTGTCGCTGCTGCTTGTGTTGGGTCTGTTGTCGGTGTAAATGCAGACTAATGGAGATGTCTGGGAGTGGGAGGCTCTTTAGCATCGTGCATGAGCCGGATGAATCAGGAATTTGGTGCAAAAACTGTGAAAGAAAGGTGCAAAGGCTTGTGCAAGGGTTTCTGCAGCAAAAAGTGATTAATAATTTGACTTTAAATGAGGATTTGCAGTGATTTTTCTGCAGCGATTCAGAGGTAGTTGCATTTATTTGTAGAAATAACAATAATTTATGACTTTTATGGTCTTAAGTGATGGACAGATGTTACATTTGTATAAATGTACATAATATATGACATTTATTTCTTGCATGCTTGAAATAAACTACTACTAAAAAGTGTAATGGCATCACTCTAGGGCATTAATGTTTTCATATCCAGGCTGGAAATGTGCACCAATGCCTAAAATCATCATCTTCGTCAGTCTGACTGAAGTTTAAAACAATTAAATATTGGTAATGATTAAATGAGCCAATGTTTCAGCCTGGTATTAGTCGCTCTGACTCTGAGACAACGTTAATGTATCTTTAAAGCATCATAGGTTGTCCTAAATCTGATAAATTATCTGAATTAAGATGCTGAGTTGTTTGATGAGTTTGCAGATTTCCTCTGAGGCAGTAGCAGTAGTCCCTCTGTGTTGATGATCCTTCAGGGTGGGATTCCTGTCCCTGTGGGGGTGCTGGCTGTGTTTTCATGTGTCCGTCATGGACTGATGACACCAGGTGACCGAGTCCTGAGGTTTTCCCACTCGGAGCAGCAGCTGCGAACGCCACAAGCCGTCTGAGCTGCTGTGAGAGGATGCATTTAAAATATGAACCTGCTGCTGTGGGGTCGTGCGTGGATGATTACAGCTTTTAAGGACCTTGTTCTTTTATTTCTAGGCAATTAAATGTGCAGAGAAAAGTTCAGAATGTGTCCCTGATGATAAAGTCTCCTCATGGAGAGTCTGCAGCACTTGGATGTTGCATGGTTGGACCAGAGGCTCTCGTGGTCGTGGAGAATGATTTTAGTGTCTGGAAATGAAGTTTACAGAGCAGATTCTGGTGACATGTTCTTCAGGTAAACATGCACAAGCTCACAACTCCTGTTTTGGATGCAGCACAACAGTCCACAGTTTTCGTATCATGCTACCCTTGGGAAGCACCTTGATCCCAACCTGAGGTCCAGGAGGGTGCCGGGCTCTGTCAGTGCTGAGGTCCTCAGATTTGGTTTCCATACATCATCTAAAATCAGGACACACCTCCTCCAAGGTCTTTGCACAGGAGTGTGAATTTAAGCCCATTATATCCTGATTTTATCTATTAAAACCATTTCAATTTTAGATTTTTGCACATGCAGGTATCAGTTTATATTTTTCTTGAAGGTCTCTGGGGGGCTTGGCTCTTGGGAATGCTTGGGTGCTATAGTGCTGCAGTGTACACATTTGTCCTTTATTTTAAGCTCAGTAAAGTTTAGGGGGCATGTTAGTGGGCGTGCCTCACAGAGAGGAGGTTGCTGATTGATGAACCAAACCGTAGAAGACGTGAATGTTGGTTATTGATATGAAACAGTCGTTGTGTTTCAGCCTGAGGTCCGGAGTTCCACATGCTTCGTGCTTCAGTCTACGAAGTCTAACTGTGGTTGTAAAATGCCGTCCAGTGGCCCGGCCCTCACATCAGCCCGTCTGTTTCATCTGGTCAAACTGTCGGCGGCAGAGATAAGAAGTGTTTCCATGTTTCAGTCTGATCTGACACGCCGTCTGCAGCCCCCCCATAGGCAGGTGTATTTTTACATAACACTCTCAGCCCCTGCTAAGCCCCCCCGACCACACACCCTCAGTCTAGAGCTCTTCACTCGTCCTCCTGCAGCCTCTCTGTTATCTCTCCTCGTTTCCTGCAGACATGGATGAGTGAGATTCCTCAGGCCGTGCACTGTTTACACAGCAGGACGGGGGGGGGATGACCCTCACCCCCTCCCCATTTGCCTGCACCACATTCCTGCAATACAGGCTCCTATTTCAGCCCCAATAACCCAGAAAACAAACGAGTTTAAGTTTTAATTCCTGCTTTCAGTCTGTGGGTGCAACCTCCACACTGTCCCACCCTCATCAACAAAGGTGAAAGGTCAGGAAAATAACTCTAAAAAGGCAGACTGGACCACCTTTCATGCCTTCCTTTGGATTAGAATTTATTATTGAAAATGCTAAAATGGCAGGAAGACCCTGTGAGCTGCAGTCTCCACCTTCAGACTCAAAACAAGAGCAAACAGAAGGATGTAAATAAAGAATTCTGATCTGATTCTGATCCAACTGCAAAAGCTGATGAATTCTGCTCTGAAGACGGTTACAAGGTTACGACCGACTATCCAGATCAGAGTTTAGGAAGTCATGCAGCATCACTGAGCTGACAACAGGGGGCGCTCATTCTAGTGTCGAGAGCCCCTGACTGGAGGCGATGCTCATCATGTTTATCCAGGATAAATTTGACATGTTAGGAAGAAATGTAATAATGAAACTGTACGATCATCATACCTTACACGCATTTATTAATTTATGAACTTTAAGAGAGTTTCTCATAATTTTAATTCATCACTGAGCTCAATCCAAAACACATCTGTATTTAATATTTCTTCTGACTTTTCTTGTTTCAAACCTCATAATTTATATTTTTCCTTCTCTTAGTTTAGAAAGTGTTCGGATAAAGCAGGAAGAGTATTATTTTCGGCTCGGGTTTTTAAATAAACAATGTCTTTAAATTTAACAAAGAAGATCCAATGAAAAACTGATTAGTGGGTTCCAGATGTTTCTGGAGTTGCTGCGACTTTTGAGGCGTAACTTTCCTGAATGCTCACGGTCACCTCTCTGTAGACAGGACCAGGCTGAAGAAGCTTTCACTTTTTGTGTAATGATCAAATTTCAGTTTTGACTGTTACAAAATACGGTTTATGTACCATTTTCTTTTGTTATGTTCTGTTTCTGTGTTGGCTTATTCTCTCATTTTGGTAAATTGTATGTTATAATTTGATTTTTATATGTTTTTCTTGTATTACTTGGATTTAATGTTTTTTCTGTTCATTTGATCTGTTTTATTCTTCAGGTGAGGTTTGCAAATAAGCCCTCATTGGGTTCCACTTCATCTGATTCACTGTTTTCTTTGACTTTTATCGTAACTATGTGCAAATGAATAAATACCAGTGAAGGAAACTGAGCTGAGGAGGTGCTTTGCCATCAGAGTCTCTGTGTTTACGGCCTCTGATGAGCCGACGGCCCTCATCACGGCGTCGTTAGCGCTGCGGGCGCGGCGGGAAGAGGCCGCCGTCTGCTCTCTGATGGTCCGAGACAAGACCTTCAGAGTCAGAGGTACCTTCATGTTGGAGGCGTCTCTGGTTCAGGCCGGGGTTTTCCTCCGCCTGAGGATGGGTGGAGCTGTAAGGCTGTTCCTCCTCAGGGCGAGAGCAGGGAAAAGTTTGGACTTTCCTGTAACCGTTCTCTTAAAAACTCCCTTTTCTCCAACGCTCTGACTCATATCTCACCTCCACATGATCACGGCTCATGTTTCACTTTCAGTTTTTCTTTGTGGAGTTTAAATTCTGTTTAAAAGAGTGAAATGTCCCTTTAAAGCCTCGGTGAGACATTCCTGACTCAGCTCTGGAGCAAACGGTCTCACTGCGGTGTGAGGACCTGCAGACGTGTCCTGTGAGGACCAAAGACAGCCTGGAGTCTGATATTTGGAGAGTTTCATGGCTGATAGGCTGTGACAGAGACGTTTTCTTTTTTATGTTTACAGAAACTCCCTGATCTGACAATAAAGAGAGCGGATCCTCTCTGACCCGGGTCTCAGATCCACGTTAAGTCTCAGCACTCGTCTGTAGTGCTCTGAGGCAGATGGCTGCTCCTGTAAACACACTCACAGCAGCCGGACTAGAATTAAAACCACCCTCCAAACCAAACACCCCCCCTTCTGTTTACCTTCAGCACGCTAACCAAACATCTACGTGTTAACAGTTTGCTTTATTCAGACCCCACAGCACCCCCCACCCCTGTCAGAAAACTTCTAGACCCCCTGAATGATGATCTGTGAGGAGCCGAGCTCTGCTCCTGGAGGACCTGTGCTCTTACGGCCTGGATCACACTCTCAAAACACTCTTAACTTTATAAATGCAGACTGTTTTCACTATAATACATGCATCTGTATTCATGTTCACTCAAATACAGCTGAAATACTGTATCTGAGTCAGTCCATTGCACATATTTCCCTCGGAGTTGAAAGTGAAAGTAAATCATTTCACTCACCAACAGAAATGGATGCTCTGTCATCTCTGCATGTTTGACAGATCAGCAAGCTCCACTGAGCGGGAAAAAGCCAAAGAAACAATGAAAATCCAAACATCCGCTTCAGAATCCCTCCCTCCTCGCTCCACATCCATGTACGTGATGGCGGGAATAAGAGAGACGAGGCATCGCAGCAGTTAGGACTCTCGTTAATGATTCAGAGTAATTAGCCTGATTCTGTTCAGTTTGTGATAAATTGAGATGCTTTTGTTTGTGGGTGACTGTTAGCCTACTGTACCTGTTGACAAGGGAGTGTGAGCACATGAATGCTGAAAACTCAGATCTCAGCAAGTGTTTGTCTATTTTCAAGTCAAAAATATCCAAAACACTTCTTCTAATCCACATTCACTTCACAAGTCCAGCTAATATCTCACTTTAAGCAATAAAAGGCAAAAATAAGGCACTGAACTGAGGAAACTGAGAAATTTTCATTTTAAAATGACCTTCAGGATAAATTTGTCTCGTCTCACTGGCAGATTATTTTACTTATTACAAGTAACTCAGGCTTTATTTTTAGTTTTTATATCTTCAAATAAGATCTTAATCCAGACGTGAGGAAATTGTGTCTTAGAATAAGTCCAGTGAGATATTTTCGACTTGAAATTGGACGAATACTCTCACTTAGATCTGGGTTTTTAATGTGATTGTTTCATTTGTTCAGGCCGTGTAGGTTCTGAAAACATCTCTGCATGTCGTAGCTGTGATGGTTTCTCTCCTTTAGACTCCATGTTTGTTGCCTCCAACTGAAGGCTCTGGATCATGAAGAGGAGGTGCAGACGGTGTATCATCAGATCTCACGCTCTCTGCTCTCTAAGACCTTTTCTATATATCAGCGTCTCCATTTTCATCTTCAAAGAAAAAGCGCCTGCCCACGGCACCTTCAGATTCATCCAGCGTGCTCCAGCCTTCAGACTTCAGAGAGGGACCTGGAGATTCGACACCTCCTGATGCAATATTAGATTTTATAAATCAGACACTTTCATCCGGACTGTTCTGCAGCCTGAGGTCCAATCAGCAGTAGGATTTACTTTAAACTCCCTCTGCGATGACATTAAAGTCCTGCACGTCCAGTGCTGCACCTTTTCTCTTTAGCTTTAACTCATAAAAGTTGCTCGTGATTTCTTTCATACTTTAGGAAAGCAAAGCATGACATTTGTGTAATGAGTATGGATTCACGTTACGCATCTGACTTATGAAACGAGGGCTGCAGGTACATTTCAGGGAAATCCCAGGCCTGTTTGCTTTCACACATGCAGCTCACCTGGGTAATTTCAGGGTTTTTTCTGCAGGTGTGAATGTGCTTTATCATTTCATATCATATTCTAATTCTAAATACTTTTTTTACATCACAAAATTGTTGATTTGATTTGCCAAGTATATTACCTCCACCAAGGAGGTTATGTTTTTGCCGGCGTTTATCTATCTGTCTGTCTGTCTGTTTGTTTGTCTGTGTTCAAAATAACTTGAAAAGTTCTGAATGGATTTGGATGAAATTTTCAGGAATTGTTGGAAATGGGATGTGAAAGAACTGATTACATTTTGGGACTGTTCTGGATCACCTTGGCGGAGGTCTGTGCTCTCTGAGTGCTTTTCTAGTTTGTTCATTTACTGGTTTGCTTAATTTTGTGTTTTATTCTCTTTCTATGACATTTATCAATGTCACTTAACAGAGCTGTTTAGTACCTTTTTATATATTTAAAAATTATGAAAATAAAGTATATGAAAAAGGTAAAATAGAAAGACAGAAAAAATCAGCGCTGGGATGAATGTTTCATGTCTGAAAAGGAGTGAGAAGTAGTCCAGAGTTTTTAATCACAAGCCCTCTCCATCAATTAATAACCAATTATTTAGCTTCCCAATCTATATAAATATAAACATGGTATTTTTTTCAATTTAAATTTATATATGTCTGAAAAACAAGACTTAATCATTTAATGGAAAAAAACGAAGTGTATTTATTGAATGATATTTAGCTTCACCATCCAGCTCATACTGTATCGAGCTATATGTCATCATCACTGCTGTCTTCTTGGCGATGCACAGCCCTAGTTTTGCAGTATTTGATTACAGAGAGTTGTGCTGAAGCTTTATAACAACCAAAGTTTTGTGCATTCATTGTATTTTTTTAATCCATTTCTTGGTTGTTTTTGTCCAGCATCATCTGAACTTTTTTTTAAAAAACAATCCAATTATCAGCAGATTGCTCTCACATGAACGAGGCCCTCGGTGAGTGAACCACGAGGCTCCAGCTGAGGAAACACAAACCTGATTTATTAGTTAAAAGATTCTAATGAGGCCTCAGGTTCTCCATCAAAGCAGGAAGCACTGGAGTGATAAATTTTACAGACAGTTCGAGCTCCACGTCTGACCAAAACAAACCTCTGCTCAGCTTCACGAGGAGAATCAGAGAACTGTGTCCCTGTCTGAAGGTCTGAAGAAACCCTCTAACCCTGAGGGCAGACCTGAGGAGGTCCGAGGGCCTCTAACTGAGTTAGTCAGAGTCACAGAGGGAGAGGAGGAGGAGGAGGAGGAAGATCAGCTGAGCAGAGTAAACAAGGAGAAACATCTGACTGCAGGGATCCTCCTCTGGATGGACACATGGTGCAGCAGATGCTCTGTGGTCTTTCTCATGGTAATGTGCTCTTATCTGTGGGAACAGAGGACGGTGTGTGTGCACGCCGCTTTAACGGAGAGTGTGTAGGAAGGGGGCGGATTTGGACCCGAGGCCGAAAGAAGGCTGTTTGAGCATAAAACTGTTATCAGTGATATCGGCCGTAGCTCAGCTGTACTAGGACTCAAACCTGGAGCACATGTACTCATTTTAGGTCGACTAGTGCACAAGTAGACTTTACTAGTGAAGCAAAAAGTATCACTGGTACTGTTAGTAGACTGCTTTTAGTCTACTCATAGTACTCGTAAGTCTTAGGGGCTTCATTGGCATTAGGTCTACTAGTACTACTAGTAGAACTTTTAGTTTTTACTAGTATTATTTTATTAAGTCTACTTGTAGTACTAGTGACACTTGTAGCCTCACTAGTAAAGTCTACTCGTGCACCCGTTGACCTAAACGGAGTACATGTACTCACTGATATCAGGTCAATGCTCAGGCCGCCCCCTGAGTCTGGTCTTCAGCTTCATGCAGACCAGAATAACCTCCTCTGTTTGTCAGGTGCTCCGTTTCCTCCTCGTTTCCCGCTCTTGAAGACTTCCCGACCGGGCGTGAAGCCACGGGGCGGTTTGTTTGGAGGGGCTGGGGGAGGGGTGTATCACCCCCCATCGACCCCCGTCCTCCCTCCCTCCCCCTCAGGCATGTCTGCTGGAGGTGATGAGGCTGGGTTTGAGGAGGAGAGGACACGTGAACTCTTAGAAATCAACTAAAATATGAAGACCAAAGAATTTACGTCATAAACGAGATTTTTAAGAATGTTGCTTGACAGGAAAACACAATAATTCACAGATGATTTTAAATATAGAGACTAGTTTTCATTTCTGTTTGCTCATAAAAATAAATCAGTGTCAGATTTTTGAATAATTAAAAATCCCACTGAAAGAAGAAATGACCAACATTTAAAGGTATAAAAACTATATCTAACTACTGCAACAGTGCTGGAACTTTGGACTCTTGTTGTATTTTGGTTGAACCTGGTTTTGGTTTCTTGGACCTTTTGGCACCGAGTTGTATTTTAAAGCCTGGCCTGCAGGATTTGTTCGACAGGCCTTCGGGGCGATGATTGGATGAACGTTAGCTGGACTCCGCTCCGCCTCTTTAAAGGGAAGTGCTGTGATCTTTCAGGCTGATTTGAGGGTGAGATGTGTCTCTGCATGCTGTGGTGAGGTGAGGCCAAGTGGATCAGGGTCTCACCTGCTCCTACGTGATCTACCTGAGCATGGAGCTTTCGATTCTGTCTGCATGTTTGAGCACATTGACGCAGCTTCACTCGAGTTGAGCTTCAGTTTCATTTTGACAGAATTTGGTCTTTTCCAGTAAGAGCTCCCAAACTTGATTGATTTGTGGTTTCAGTCTTGCTATTTCGGGCTGTTTTTAGCTCATAAAGTGGATAAAAGATGAAGAAAAAGGCTCTTCTGACTCGCTTTCACTGCAAAAACTCAGATCCAGGTGAGAGTATTTGTCCAATTTCAAGTTAAAAATACCTCACTGGACTTATTCTACGCCACAGTTTCCTCATATGTCTGGATTAAGATCTTATTTAGAGATATGCAAACTAAAAATAAAGCCTGAGTTACTTGTAAACAGTACATCTGCCAATGAGCCAAGAAATATTTAACTTAAAGTGTTTCTTAAAATGATTTTATTTTTATCCAGAGCAGATTTTAAACCTGAATTTTAGACCCTCAATGAGTCAAACTTGCTTATTTCATTGGCAGATATTTTCTTATCCTTATTTTTATTTTTGCCTTTCATTCCTTAAAGTGAGACATTTATCTGGACTTGTGAAGTGAATGTGGATTAGAATAAGAGTTTCAGATATTAGACAAACACACTCACTGAGCTCAGAGTTTTTGCAGTGTGAGCATGGATTATACTTCGTTCATACAGGAAACCTGAAAACTCTTTGAATGGAAAAGAAAAGCAGCACGTCCTCCTGTTTTAGAGGCTCGAACCAACAGTGAATCAACGTTTCCTTCTTTAAAATGATCTAAAAGCAGCTGATTATCCAAACAGAGCCGAGTCTTCTCTCAGTGAGTTAAACCTTCTGCAGGAGATGGTTCCTCCTTATCAGATGGTCACTGCTGGCCTGAGGCAGAGTTTATAAATGGTCTTGTCATGGTTTTTATTGGTCGAGGGTTCATTTCCTGGTCAAACCTCATGTTTTTAACTGTGATGCTGCTGCCTTTGAGCCTCCTGTGAGCCTCTTTCTGGGTCTTCACCACATTTTTTTCTTTCAAATCATCCAAATAAAAGCCAGAGTGCTGAGAACGAGCAGAGGACGATGAAGGGAGTGGAGCAAACAGATCCCACGCAGACCTCCTCCTGTGTTTGAGTCTGTGTTATTTTCTGAATATTCGTCCGTCTGTCTGTCCTGAGTCAGCGTCTGCGGCCTGTCCGTCTCACTCACTGTTTCCCGTTTGTCCCTGCAGGACATCATGCCTCAGACTCCACCCTTCAGCGGGCAGCTGAGCTCCAGCAGCTACAACAAGAACCTGTACCAGAGCAAAGACGAGGGCTTCCCGGGACTCTATTACCATGACAACAACCTGACGGCGGGCTCCCTGGAGGCCCTCGTCCACCACCTCGTCCCCACCGTCGACTACTACCCTGACGTGAGTGTTGATGTCCCTGCTGGGATTTTAAAGAGATTAATTTTGTTCAGAAGTTGCACTACAAAAACTCAGATCTCGGTGAGAGTATTTGTCCAGTTTGAAGTCAAAAATACCTCAACAGACTGATTCTGAGCCACAGGTTCCTCATACACTGCAAAAACTCAGATCTCAGAAGTGTGATTGTCTATCTTCAAGTCAGAATATATATAAACACTTATTCTAATCCACATTCACTTCACAAGTCCAGATAAATATCTCACTTTAATGAGTGAAAGGCAAAAATCAGTCATTGAACTGCTTGTAATGACGAGAAAATATCTGCCAATGAAACAAGAAAGTCTGACTCAGTGAGGGTCTGAAACTCAGGTTTAAAATCTGCTCTGGATAAAAATAAAATCATTTTAAGAAACGCTTTAAGTTAAATTTGTCTTGTCTGAGATTATTAGATTATTTTACTTTTTACAAGCGACTCAGGCTTTATTTTTAGATTTTATACCTTCAAATAAGAAACTGTGTCTTAGAATAATTCCAGTGAGGTATTTTTGACTTGAAAAATGACAAACACTCTCACCTGGATCTGAGTTTTTGCAGCGTGTCACCTGTAGGATCTTTGTGATGCTGGTGCTTTTACTTTTTCATTTGAATAATTGATCAGTATCATTTGATACTGTCCATATCTTTATAGAATAACAGAACTAAACAAAATCAGACAAAGGTTGTTGTATTTATGCTGTAGTTTTTATGTGTAAATTACCTACTTTTATATTTCTGTCAGGATAAATTTGTCAGAAAAGACAAAGGAGCAGTTATTTGAATTAGCTTCATTTGGATTAATTTGCATATTTCTAATTTGCCTGGATTAAGATTTTATTTAGAGATATAAAAACTGAAAATAAAGCCTGAATTGCTTGTAACAAGAGAAGTAATCTGCTAAAAAGACGAGAAAAATTTAACTTAAAAGGTGTCTTAAAATGATTTTATTTTTATCCAGAGAAGATTTTTAACCTGAGTTTCAGACCCTCACTGAGTCAAACTGTACTTGTTTCATTGGCAGATATTTTCTGATCATTACAAGCAGTTCAACACCTTATTTTTGCCTTTCATTCCTTAAAGTGAGATATCTATCTGGACTTGTGAAGTGAATGTGGATTAGATTAAGTGTTTTAAATATTTCTGACATGATAATAGACGAACACTTTTGCTGAGATCTGAGTTTTTGCAGTGAGGGGTGGACACTGTCCAATCATTTCCTCTTCTCTCCACAGAGGACGTACATCTTCACCTTCCTGCTCAGCTCGCGCCTCTTCATCCACCCGTATGAGCTCATGTCAAAGGTGTGTCACCTGTGCATGGAGCAGCAGAGACTCAGCGACCCTCAGGCCGACAAGGTGAGCTCAGAAATACAAAAGACAACAACAAACCAGGATCTGCACATGCTAGTCTGATCACTGATCTTCTGTTTTTAGATACGAGTCAGAAAGATCACCCCAAAGATCCTGCAGCTGCTGACGGAGTGGACGGAGACGTTTCCCTACGACTTCAGGGACGAGAGGATGATGAGGAGTCTGAAGGAGCTGACGCACCGGCTGGCCACGGGGGACGAGGTCAGTGATCCGTCCTCTTTAAAGATTCACAGGAGTTTTATTTGTCATTCCAGTCTGCAAAGAAAGAGCCAAACTTGTCACTGAGGTCCTGGTATCAGCCATAAAGAAATATAAAAGCTTTACATGAGGCGGTAAGCAGCAGAGTATAAATAATAAAATAAAATGTCATTATTTCTAAAAATAAGATTTTTACAACATAACCATAATCTAAGGCCAAAAAGTCTAAATAAAATCTGCATAAATAAGGATGACTCTTTACAGCACTAACATAAAATAAAATATCAATAATAAAAGGATAATATTTACAACATTGACATAATCTAAGGGCATTAATATAAGGTTTGTTCTCCTGGTGCATGTGTGGGTTTACTCCAGGTGCTTGGGAGTCCTGCCCTCTGGTTTGTTTTTGTACATTTAAGTCTTTATTTTTCTGCTTAAATAATCTCAGCGTGGCTTCTTATCAAATGTTCTTCGCTCTGAACCAACACTGGAAACTTTCCCACCACCTCTGCTCAGTCTGAAGATAATCAGGTTTTTCCTGATCAGAGGCCCTCGTCATGACCTGCACAGGCGTTCGGTGTTGTGCTCAGTTTCGGAGCGAGTCGAAGGCCAAACGTCCTGATGGAGGACGTCCCTTCATCACAGCTCAGTACAGGAAACAGGACAGGCCCACTCGTCCATCCCTCTGTCCTGATGGAGGACGTCCCTTCATCACAGCTCAGTACAGGAAACAGGACAGGCCCACTCGTCCATCCCTCTGTCCACCCTCCATGTCTTTCAGGTCTCGCGTGGCTCAGGATTATTGATCCTGATTTAATCTACAAATCAATACTCTGCTCTCGTGTGGGCCGACGTGTTTAAGGCTCAAAAATATTAAAATCTTTCTCCACAAACTTTCCTGATCTACAGAAAATTTTTGCTTTTTGTTGAAACGGTGTGTTTGGGTAGACATGCACCGACTGTGAAAATCAAGGCCAGAGCTGAGATCTGGATCAGCTGCACATCAACATCGGTTCAGTATCATCAGCAGCAGATATTGTTCTTCTTTAAGCCCTCAGTGATCTGCAAATGAATGTGGAGAACATATCAGTCCTTGTTTTTCTGTTGTCAAACCGGTTGAATGCAGACATCTGATGACCTGACAGCTGATTTAGATGTTTTTTACAGGACAGTAAAGGCCGACCTGTTGGTAGAAGTCTGATCTGTTTTCATAATTAAACGAGAGAGAGAATATTTGGATGGTTTGAGAATTATGTCAGTAAAAGGTTGATCTATCTGCAAAAACTAAAATAAAGCCTGAGTGGCTTGTAAGAAGTAACATAATCTGCCAGTGAGATGGGACAAATTTAACTTAAAGGGTTTCTAGAAATGTTTTTTTTTTAATCCAGGGCAGATTTTAAACCTGAGTCAACACTGCAAAAACTCCAATCTGGGCAAGTGTGTTTATCTGTTTTCATGTCAGAAATACGTAAAACACTTATTCTAATCCACATTAACTTAACAGCCATGATAAATGTCTTACTACAAGGAACAAAAGTTAAAAATAGGCGTAGAAAATATCTGCCAATGAAACGAGCAAGTTTGACTCAGTGAGGGTCTAAAATTCAGGTTTAAAATCTGCTCTGCATAAAAATAAAATCATTTTAAGACACCCTTTAAGTTAAATTTGTCTCATCTTACTGGCAGATTATTTTACTTCTTACAAGCAACTCAGACATTATTTTTTAGTTTGTATATCTTCAAATAAAATCTCAGTCCAAACAAGTCAGGAAATTGTGGCTCAGAATAAGTCCAGTGAGATTTTTTGACTTGACATTGGACAAATTCTCTCACCTAGATCTGAGTTTTTACACTCAAACTCTGGTTCTTTCATTGGCAGATATTTTCTCATCATAACAAGCAGTTCAATGTCTTATTTTTCCTTTTTATTTCTGGTAGTAAGATATGTATCTGTTAGGTGAAGGTGGATAGAAGAAGTGTTATAGAGTTTTTGCAGTGTAGAAATACATTAGTATCTGTGTCAGCATCAGTCCTGATTTCCTCAATCAGTGAATCACCACAAACTGAGAAACAGAAGAACTTCATCCTGCATCTGTCTGCTGATTGCTCGATGTTTGTAAATACACAAAAAAAGGCCAATATTAGAAAATAGGGCCGTTAAGGCGATGCACATATACTTCCTAATTTAGGGGATGCGATGAATTAAAGAAATGGAGTCATTCAGCTGGTCAGTCATTATTTTGAGCTTGCTGAGGAAGAGGCTCCTCCTGCGCTGACAGGACTCATGTTGGAGGAGAGGAGGAGCTCCATCACTGCAGATAAAGGTCACGGACTCCACAAGTGTGCTCAGTGGAAACAAAGAGATCTTTTTATAAATGTAGAACAGCCTGAAGATGATATGGGAGAGGCCACAGCCACGTGGACTCACGAAGAACACGGCGTGACCAGGAGGTTCGAGAGATTCCTGGAGAGTCCGAGGAGCCTGTGGTGATGAAACTGTTGAGAGGAATCGTGAAGAGCAGGACTGTTTCGGTCTTTATGGTTTCTCTCTCTGCAGCTTCAACAGCATGAGGCTCCTCTTAGAGCTTGTTTACACCTGATTTAACATCCATGTAATCAGGCAAACTTTCCAGTAACAGAACATCTGCAGTGACGTCCCTGTAGAGCAGCCAACACCCCACAGGGTTCATCTAATTATACCTCACCATTTCCTTTAAAAAAGAGTCATGCTTATATGAAACTATAAAAACCTGTTTAAGGACTCACCGCTGGCCTGTTGGCTCCAAGGTGAGGTATCCGTGCATTAAAGCTGCTCGGGTGACGTGTTCACAGCTGAATGATGAAGTATAATTATGCTCAGGACTTTAGAAAGGAAGTGACGATCTTCTGACCAATCAACAGACGGCTGCATCGTTTATTTTGGTTTCCATATCGACCCAAGCTAAGGGTACAGGCATACGGGCTGATCACTGGACTCAGTTGGTGAAAGGCAGACAAACAAGCCTGCAGATTTGCTGTGGATGAGGAGTGGACCAGCTGCTTCACATGTGATCGACGCACAGCCCTGTCTTTGTTATTCTGACCTCGGCAGTATACACATCAATTAACCAATCCATCAAACTTTATTTATATAGCATTTTTCATACAAAGTCTTGTGGAAAAAAGGGCTTTACATAAAAAGAAAATACAAACAAATAAAACAAAATAAATAAAAGTCGAAAATTTAATTCAGTGAGAATACAAAACCCCTCGTGATCCACATTCAGCACAGACAGACACGAAGAGGAGATGCTAACAGAAAACAGACCGAGAGGGCTGAGGAAACACTGTCTTACATTAAAAATGAGGAAACACAAGAGCTAAGATTAAAATGACAATAAAAATCATGATAAGAAATTAGATAAAAAAAATACTGTAAATAAATAAGTAAATAAAATAAAATGTAAAATAATGATATGGTAAAATGAGATACCAAATGTGTAAAAGAAAATCAATTAACAGAGATTAAAATTCCAAACAATTAATCTGAAGTGAAATTGAGAAATAAAAGATATTAAGAGGGTTAAAATAAATAAATAAATAAGACTGAATATCAGTAGTGAATGTAATCAGCTTAAAGCCAGTTGATAAAGGTGGGTCTTGAGTTTGCCTTTAAAAATATGAACATGGAGGGGCTTTGCCTGTCCTCTGTTGATGTGCCCTGTATATGTTGAATTCTGAGTATCGAGTATGAATTTTTGCCTTTGTACGTGGATGGATATTCAGTTATCACGTATAAGGACAGCTCTACCACGTGGTCCGTCACTGTTAGAGCCAGTTCAACTTTTGTAACAGCGCTTGGCATGTGGTTGCCACTTCTCCCTTTCAGGACCGGGGCTTTTATACCAGCTTTGTTACTGGCCATCCCGAAAGAGAGAATTTAGCTTCCTGTTCAGCTGCTTGGTTCATTCAAGATTTTGTGATATTTCCATGAATTAAGGTAAATATTAATAAAACAGAGCTGTTTAAAACAGCCTTAGCAGGTGTGTTGTGACCATGTCTGCATGTCCAACACGGTGAAATCTTAAAGAGCAGCTCAGGTTTAAATCTGGCCTGTGGCTCCTTCCCCTCATGTCATTCTGGAGTCTTTGCCCCCTTAGTTTTTGTCAAAAAGGACTTTCTGATTCAATTAAAGGCATAAAAAGTCCCCAAATAAACCCTTACAATACCAAACCGCCTCAATGTGCGGTCAGACCTGTCAGATCTGATCTTCATGCATTCACCCCGAGCGCTGGTGTCCATAACGACAGCTCAGATGTTTCAGACTTTGAAAATGCTCTGCAGCAGCAGGTTTGGTCTGTGCCTCCTGGTTTCTCACGGGCTCCTTGTGTTTTTAGAGAAAGACCGAGTCCAAACCTAAATGACTTGTTTTCCAGCAGAAAGTTGACTGCAGGTTCTCGGACCGCAGCTCTCTGGGAAACACTGTGAGTCCAGAATAGAAGCTCAAACATCTGCTCCAGCTCTGGTCCAGACCACATCCAGAGGCCGTGGATCTGTCATTACAGCCGCGGTCGGATATTTAAGGCAGCAGGACGAGCGCTGTGATCTGACGCTGACCTCTGCGGCCGAGCAGAGATCCTGTTTTCTTCAGGATCTGCAGAGCTTGTTTTTAGTTTTAGGAGTCGGTGTGTAGATTTCCTTCATTATATAACCGTCTGGAGCACTTAAAGCAGCCCGCTGGATAAACATCACTCTGTTTTAGCCTAAATGATGCATGCAGAGCGCTCTTTATGAAGGTGCCGCTGCACAAACAGAGCAGCTAAAGTTTTCTCAAGAGGACTGATATCTGCTCTGTTAATGATCCCAGCAGAAAATGACAGGAAACCCTGCAAGAAATGATTTTAAAGGTTTTTTTAAGACACAGATAAAGACTCAAGTGACTTTTCTTTGCCCAGTTTTGGGCAGAAAATGGTAAAAGTAGAAAAGCACTCAGAGAGCGCAGACCTCCGCCCAGCAGCTCAGTTCAGCAGTGGCTTTTCCAAAACCCCTGTACAAGAGACAATTCTGGATCACCAGATCCAGAACAGAGCCAGGATCCAGACCAAACTCAACACATACATGGAAGCTGTTGTCCTGTATGAACACAACAAGTTTTGGGAACATCACTTAATATTTTGATTTTATATGAATTATTGAATGTCATCACTTGGACTTTCCATGATAAAGTTCAATGTTTTTTTGTGACGCCACTCTGGATCAGATCCAGATGAAATTGACCTTGATGATAGAGACATGGACCCCATGTTATTCTGTCAAATTGGAAGTAAATCTGTTAAAAAAATGGTAGACATAGGTTATTTGTTTAAATTCTTCCCTGTGTTAACTTATGGTATTTTATTTTTAATTTGTTATTTTTGGATCCAGATGAATATTCCTATCATCACCAAAACCTCATAATTTCTAAGTTGGGCCATTACCAACATCTCCAGATAATTTCAGCAAAATCTTTGCAGTAGTTTTTCTGTAATCTTGCTAACAGAGGACTGATAAGGGAGAAGAGCTGGTACAAGCCAAGTGCACCTGAAGATTTAAAACCGGACTGGATTAAAAAGCCTTTATTTAAGCTGAGGGTGAAATGCATTGTGGGTGATTATAGGATGTATCATGATGGATTGCAGTGTGAACTCTGAGGCCCTCCAAAGGTTCCTCGTCCCTCCTGTGGTGAATCATCTTTATTTAGAAGGATCAGAGATATTTCTGCCCCATCGTGACCATCATGGTGTGTGTGGATAAATAATCCCTCTCACTCCCTTTGTTTACTCTCTCTTCATTAATTCTGCTCGGCTGATTGGCTGGAAGCACTTGGCCTTTTCTGTGGGTCAGCTGTCGCTCCGCAGGAAGTGACATCACCCAGCCAAGAAAAACAACCAGAGATGTAACGGCATAAATCGACCGCTCTATCTGTCGCAGTGACCCGAGGTGGGACGCAGCGCCCCCCGCTGGGCCTCCTCGTACGGTCCTGATGATCGGCGTGCTGTTAGCTCACAGATCAGAGGTATTTCTGTCCCGGCTCTCTGTTCGGACAGAAGCTCGGGCAGATGGTCACTTTGAGGTGGAGTCTGGAGACGTTTTTACTGAAGCTCCAAATGTGACCAACCGTGGGCGAGCGTTAGCCGAGTGTTTGCTGCATTTACAGTGAAATACTTTGATCTTATGAAAGAAATGGTCATATTTTAGTGATTTAGGGCAGGGAAATATGGACCAAAAATCATATAACGATATTTAAAGACTGTGAAACATGATCTCTGTCAGTATAGTTCAGAAACAAATGGTTTTATTCTTGTTAAAAATGCTAAATTCATGCCACAGTCATATGAATAGTGGCCCTAGAAATACTATATGTTTGCAGTTTTCCTGTTTGAAATATCAAAACTATGTACAGACTCCTACAAAATGATAAAATTGTTAATATTATTGTATCACGATTTAATGATGCTCTGCTTTTATATCTGTAGCACTTTTGAGATTTGCCTCAAATGTATAGTGCATTAAAAATAATATGTATTATTATTGTTATTTTAATATCTTAAGTGACTGAATGATGGATTTTGTCCTGGAAAAGCATTAAATCTTAAATTTTTTGCAGAAAAGTTAGCAGTAATCCTGCTGAAGATCAACAGTTACCTACATTTATCTTCATTTTCTGTTTTCATGCAGAATAATTCAGAAAAATATCATATAGAAACAAAACGATCACACTGTTTTGGAGACCTTCAAATAATTGTTAAACCAGAAGAAATGAAAAGAATAAAACTTCACTAAACTGATAGGTAAACTCCTTTTTCACAAATGCACCTTCTGATCATTTGATTGCCATACTTAGCAGGACTGGGATCATTTTTAGTTTTTCTGCAGCTCTAAAATCTTCATAAAAATGTTGTCCCTCAATGACTTAATGGCTTTTTTAGAGTTAAGCTTAGTTTCAGAATTTTTCTGCCTATCCTAATTTATTGCCAAACAAAAACCTGATTTGGGAGAATTAATGAGCAAATAAAAAAGGCCTTTATACTGATAACATATTTTGGGGCTTGATTGCAAACCTAAAAGTCCTGCTGTAACATCTGTGGGGTTATCGTTTTATTCTGGACTCTCTTCTTTTAAATCATTTCCCCCCTTCGTTCTCTCTCTGTCCTCCTGTAATCACCTCTCACCAAACTCTAAACCTGCAGCACTGCAGCTGATTGGCTGAAATATCATTTTACGCTCATTCTTCATCACAACAATCTCGACCACATCATCGTCAGACGGTCCATCAGGAGCGGGCCGTGCTGTTTCCAGCTGACTGGAATGACGGTCTGGTTCCACTCCTGATTGCCGTCCTCGCTCCACATCCATCAGGGCTCTGAGAGCCTCTCTTGTTTGTAGGACCTACATTCTGCATCAGGGCGGTCACCGAGTTCAGCCCAGAGTTCGTGGTTATTGTGAGGGGGGGGTTTTCTGGGGCAGCTCGTAACGTCGGCGTGGAACGAGGCCACGATCAGGATCCTCCTGGTTTATACAAACATTCTTCTCCTCGCACACATGTTCCTCCTCCATCGCTCTTATGCAACCCGTGTGTTAAAGTGTGTCAGCGGGAGCTGTTACCTAACCGAGGTCTGCCAGGGTCCACCAGAGGGATGGAGACTGGGTGACCTTTGACCTCCCGTTCAGGAGGGGGGGAGAGTCTCAGCTCAGAGGCCTCATGATCCGAGGAGATGTTTGCGTAACATGAGGAGAAATTCTCACACTGCACCAGCATTGTGCATTATTTTGTTTTTTTTGTTGTTGCAGCCAAACTGCAGCTCCATCATCGTGTGTTTTCCTACAAACAGGGTTATGGCATGAGCAAAAGAGCGATTTGGAAAGTGTTAATCATGCTGTCGTTCTCCTTCTCCTTCAGATGTACAGGAAGGCGGTGAGCCAGATGAGTCAGGGTCTGATCCGCCGGCTGACCGTGCTCAGCCAGTACGAGGAGGCGCTGGTGAAGATCAACTCCACGGCGGCGGAGAGACTGTCGGCGCTGAAGGCGAAGCCTCAGGGGACCATCCAGAGAGACATGCTGTCCATCTGCAACGACCCGTTCACCGTCGCCCAGCAACTCACACACATAGAGCTGGTGAGAGGAGTCCAGAGTTTTTATTTTATTCCTTTAATTTTGAAGATAGAAACCATTTTGATTTGAAGAAACCCTTTGTCTTAATATTTTCAAACAACACCAAGAAAATCTTTAAAGGTAGACCTCCGCCAGTCTACTCAGTGACAGCAGTGGCTTTTCCACAACCCCTGTACAAGATACTATTCTGGATCACCAGATCCAGAACAGAGCCAGGATCCAGACCAAACTCAGCACGTACATGGAGGCTGTTATCCTGTATGAACACAACAAGTTGTGGGAACATCACTTCATATTTTGACTTTATATGAATTATTGAATGGGATTTCCAATTATAAAGTTCAATGTTTTTTGTGACATCAGTCTGGATCAGATCCAGATGAAATTTACTTTGATGATAGAGACATACGTGTCACCACCAAAATCTTATCATTTCTAAATTGGGACATTACCAACATCTCCTGAAAATTTAAGCAAAATCCAGCCAGCAGTTTTCTGTAATCTTGCAAACAAACAAACAAACAAACAAACAAAGAAACACATGCTGGCAAAAACACAACTTCCTTGGCGGAGGTAATAACAGCTCTTTCTCTTGGTCAAGGCAGGTATTTTTATTTTTTAAGATAATTTTGGCTCTTGTTGGCCCTCAGTGATGTGAAGGGACAGTGAATAGACTTGAAAATCGGGGTCGAGAAGAGGAAGACATGCAGCAAATGGCTCCCAGGTTGGAATCACACCTGGCCGAAACGCACGAGACAAACCGCTCCACTACATGGAAACATCTTTGTCACATGAAAACGCGAATGCATTGATGAATGCTGCTTATCTTCACATTTTTCATGCAAAACCTGCTTCATTTCCAAGTCCATTCCAACCTCAAATCTGACCAGTGTTACAGTTCAACTTGTGACCGTGTTAACTGATGTTCAGAGGTGGTTAAAGCAAATATGTCTTTGGTTGGAGATCGATTCAGAACAGATTTGATGAGCTTGGGGATAATTCTGTAATTGTTAAACACTTATAGGTCATCTGGTTGTTTTCAACCACAGACACAGGCGGCCCTGGGTCACCAGTCAACACAGTCACTTGAAAAACGATAACACCAGGTCTTGTCAAAGGTGTCTGCAGCGTTTGTACTTTTGTTGTGTTGTTCAAAGCTGCATTATAGTGAGGGAGTGTGTCGATAGTCCAGTCAGCTGCACTGAAATTAGCTAAAGTTCATCAAAGTCGACTGCGGCACTGCCTCTGCTCTGCCTTGAGCGTAAGGCCACAGTGAGAAGAGAAGAAAACGCCACGTCAAAGTCCAAATGGAGAAGCCCTGAACAAAGATTCTGACATTTTTCACCTTGGCAGGAGTTTTACAGAATGTGTTTTCAGTGGCCTGACATGTTGTTTGCCTGTGGACAGAAGGACAACATGCACGTAAAAAGCTGAATTTTCAAAGATACCAAAGAAAACAAACCGGGTCGATGCTTCAGAGGAGGACGTGTGAGGGAGGACACGGCCGACGCCTGTGATGGATTAAAAATCAACATGGCGGTGGAGGTGAACACGGCTCCTCCCACGACAGCATTGATTCGGAGCAGCTCGGTCTGACTGCTGATTTATTTTATTGTGTGTCAATACGGCATTGATGAGAAGAACCATCAGGAGGAGTGAAAGACAAAGGGTCAGGGTTTCAGCCAAGACCAGAGGGCAGATCTGATCGTTTTATTCAGGTTTAATCAAAGAAGAGAGCATGTCAAAGAAATCCAGTCATGGTTTAATGCAGATTTTAGTGACAAAAGTAATTTATTTCAAGACAACTACACCCTCACTGAGGCAAACTTTTTTCTTGGCAGAACTTTTATCGTCATTGCAAGCAGTTCAGTGCCTTATTTTTGCCTTTAACTCCTTAAAGTAAGATATGTCTCAACTGGTTCAGTGAATGTGGATTAGAATAAGTGTTTTGGATATTTTTGACTTGAAAATAGACGAACACTCTTGCCCAGATCTGAGTTTTTGCAGCGTACTATCCAACAGCATAACAAAGACATCACAACAACAGACAAAACACCAAAGACGAAAACTACCTCGGTTTGAAATGGGGATGGAAGAAGCAAAGCTTATCTATTTCCAACCCCAGTCATCACAAATAAATAACCAAAACAACAAAAACCCATTTAAAACCCTCTTTCCCAAGCAAACAAAACAAACGGTGAAAAAAGGGCATCGCTTCAAATTAGCTTCACATCCCCTCTCTTCCCTCTTGAACCTTTCCAACACTCCTCTTTAAAACTTACTCTTGGACTGATATAAGATTTTACTGGATTTAACCTCATCTTTTAGGCCATTCATTAGTTTAACCCCACAAACAGAAATACCCAGACTTTTAAGAGTGGTTCTTGCACTTTGTTGCAGAAAATTTAAAACTTTGATTATATTTTTTACAACTCTACCTCTCACAATACAAAATTTGGATGTTGCATGGTAAAAAGTTATTTTTTGCTTTCTGAATTATTTGTTCTGTTTTGAATTTTACCAGATCATGAAACTTTAATGCAGATGCTTTCAAAAAAAGTCTTTATCACAGAGAAGATACAAACTATAAAACTGTAACCTCTTATTTCTAATTTGAATCTGATAAATGTGCTTGGAGTTGATTTTCTTCTTTCCTTTCCCTCTCAGGAGAGACTGAGTTACATCGGTCCTGAAGAATTCGTCCAGGCGTTCGTCCAGAAAGACCCTCTGGATAACGATAAGGTAACGTCTGCGATCTTGTGTAAGAATAAATCAGCAGATATGAGCTTATGTAATCTGATTTTTGGCTCTAATCCGGCGTGCAGACCTGATTTTGTCTGGCTGAAGTTTGGGTTAAGGTGAGACGGCCCAGTTTCTGCTCCAGACAGGCCTCGTTTACACAACACACACGGATCAGGGCGCGGGCAGGTCAAACATCAGGACCACGCACACCACGCTCTCTCATCGAGCTCCTCCGATCATCCCGCCGTCCGGATCAGACGTCTGCGCTCGCTCCTCATCTCTTAGCAACGGCTGCGGCCGGAGGGTTTGTTGTGGAAAGGGGGGGGTGTTTGGAGCGAGGGGTTGATTGTCTGGCGTTCGGCTGCCAGGCAACAGCCCCTTTTTTTTGAGTTGAGGTGAGCGGGGGGTTAAGGCGGCTTTTGTGCCTCAGGCTGGACGGATTCAAACCCCCGAAGAGCCGGGATGTGTGAGTAACCCTTTAAAGACAGACCTGCTGCAGGTGCAAACAAAAGTCCTTTTTTATTATCCTGCAGGAATTCTTTTAAAAAATCATCCACAGCCCTCACAGTCTGTCGTTGCTGCAGCTGGAAGCCCAGACTTTTGAGTAATTTGGTTTAAATTGTTAAAATAAAAAGCAAAAAATCTTGAGCATGAATATAACAGTTATGTGTATTTATTTTATTGATTTATTTATTGACCTTTATTCAACCAGGAAAACCTCACTGAGATTAAAAATCTTTTTTTCAAGATCTTCCTGGCCAAGACAGCAGCACATTCAGCAGTTTTAGACAAACACACGCATAATAAAATAAAATAAAACAACAAGCATGTACAACAAGACTTCACTACATTAAAAAAGAAAAGTCACAGCCAATTTTGCCAAAATTATCCATGTGAGAAAGATAAAGTGCATCAGTCAAAACATCTGCAGCCACATGTGTCCGCCTCTGACTCACCCAACATGGTCTCAAAAGTGTCCAGTGAAACCAGATCTTTAGTTTCAGGTCTTTTCTTTTTCGTTCAAACCTGAACACTTTTTTTTAACAGAGGACAGTGCTCATTAATGAACATTGACATGTAAATGTTCCAGATTTTAGCCACGGGTTAATCATTTCCATCTGTACTGATGCATTTGTACAGGTGTGCACAATCTTAAAATAAATATAAAGTACATAAAATGTCAGTGACGGGCAGCAGCAAGATGACAGATACACAAAACATGAACTCTACATTTATTTACAGGACACACAAACAACAGTACAGACAGTATGCTGAAGTCAAAGCAGAACAAAAACACCAGAGCTAAAGTGCTGATATACTGCACAGCATAGAAACAGTGCCAATGTGTGATTGCACACTTCTCCACACCAGTCATATTGCACAGGTTATGCATAAGCAGACATGTTTATGCACAGTATTGCACATGGATAGCACACATAGATGGACTTGTGTGTGCAGAATTACACTTAGGCTCCACACATTAGAGTATTTCTGTCCACACATTAGAGATAGATGATAACCTGAGGCTGTGCAGACCAAACCAATGACTCCAGTCAGAGGAAGACACTCCTCGCTGCTGCAGGCGTCAAAGGGTTAAAATTTGGTGCGTCCGCAGGCGGGAGATCCTTTTTGGGAAGGGCTGAGGGGGTTGCTGAGTGTCGTAACGCCAGAGGAATGTGAGGAATCAGATGAAGAGGAGCGAACACAAAGCAGCAGCATGAGCGCGGTGAAGAGCGCCGTCCACTCGCTGAGCCTCGAAGGCCGCGCCTGATTGGTCCATTCATCACATCGCTTTATTAATTAGGCCAAATGTTCAGTCGTGCAGTAAAGGAGGCAAACATCAGATGAATTTCCTCTCCTTCAGCACATTTTCTGCTCTGTGGTGAATAAATTGAAAGTCTGTCCTCGTTGTTGTTGCAGAGCTGCTTCAGCGATCACAAGAAGGCGAGCAACCTGGAGGCCTACGTGGAGTGGTTCAACAGACTCAGCTACCTGGTGGCCACAGAGATCTGCATGGTATGAAAACTAAGCTGATTTACCTGCAGTCTACCTGTCAGTCAGGGGGCGGGGCTTACAGAACACAATGGTGCATTCTAGGTGATCATGAAGGTCATAAGTTCAAAGCTGAAGAATCTCCCTAAATTGAATTCCAACTTGAAGGTCAGAGATCTCACGTTTTTTTCAACTTTCTTTAGATTTTATTTTCATGAAAACAACACTCAATACAACACGGGACAATGTTTCCTCTTCATAAGCTACACTGCCAAAACTCAAATCTGGACAAGTGTGTTTGTCTATTTTCAGGTCAGAATATATTTAAACACTTTTTCTAATCCGCATTCACTTCACAAGTCCAGATTAATACTCAAAATACATGGCTATGATTAACATGAACCACAGTCTCTCCAACGTGGGATAAATTGGTTCAAATATTAACCTTTGACTCCAACATCCAGCCTCTGAGGAAACTGTCATGCAAATGCTGCGATGGTGCATTCACACGTGCAGCTCACTCTGGTGCCTCTGTGGTAATTTCCAGATCCCTCTGCATGTGTGAGAGGGCCTCATCGCTGCAGGATATGGTCCGAACTGTGCCTGATTTATGTCAGAACATGAGACAGGTGTCTAAATTAGGCTTTAGATTGTTTAGTAGATTTTGAAGCCGTAAATGGATCGAAAAACTTTGGATTTTTGACATTGAAGTCAGAAAGTTTGGACAAAGCATTTGTTAGGTCACCAATTAACCCTGAGGAGACGAGTTTAGGAGTTTCTGCCAGAGGTTTTTCTTGTGTGAGCTTTTTATCACATTCCCACGTGTATTCCCTGAAGGCTGACGTGTTTTTTGTCTTCCAACTCCCTCCATTTTGTTTCCAGCCTGTGAAGAAGAAGCAGCGAGCTCGAGTCATTGAGTTCTTCATTGACGTGGCTCGAGAGTGCTTCAACATCGGCAACTTCAACTCCCTCATGGCCATCATATGTGAGTTTCTGATTCAACAAACACCTTCTAGAATAATCAATAAGCAAAGACGAGTCTTAAGTCTCTTCATTGGTGGCAAATCCTTGATCTTGCAGTTCGTACGAGCATAATTTCAGAGCACCTCAGCCTCGTCCTCTTTAAATATTCACTTTCTTTGTAAAGGATGTTACGTTTATGGTAAATAAGGAGGTTTTTGTAGAGTTTCTGCTGAACTCAGAGGATCATGTGAATAATTTTAGCTGATGTTTAACAGCTAAAACAGATTCTGCCTCATTTGTGTCACACCTTCCATATTCAGTTGTATTTATAACCCTGTAAGTTTCCCCTCGTGGGTCGTCGGTTAATCAGATCAGTGCTGTGAATGAAATTTTTCCTTCAGTGTGAGTGTCCTGCAGAGACTCAGTCTCTGCTCCGGCTGACCTCTGCTGACCTTGTGGCAGTTGATGTCAGTCTTACATAATTTCCCTCGCTCTAATGAAATCAGAGGAAGTCAGACCAGCTCACAGTGATGATTATAAGGAGGTATGTGGTGCAGGACTCCGCTGAAAACTCTGATCTGCAGGAGTTTGAGCATGGGTCTGTGCAGGGTCCTGGTTTTCAGGAAATCAGGGAGAGACAGAGGGAATAACATGCAGGAAAGAGGCCAGACTCAGAGCTGGGCTGTGTGCCTGGAAAATTAACCAGTTAATGAGGCTCAAATAAACTCATTTATACACACAACCTCACAGCTCTTCTGCACGTCCTTCTTGTGACATTCTGGCAAACTGTGTTTGCTTCTTCTTATTCACACGTTGATCAGAGATGGTTTCAAATCTGCAGTGAGAGAAAACACGAGGAAAAACACCCCCTGCTTGATGTTACTGACAAAATTAGATCCTTCAGAATTCAGAAAACATCCAACCATTCAATTCATCCATCCATTAAGCATTAATCCATCAAATATTCCTTCAATCCACCTTTCCTACATCCATCCATTTATCTGTTAATCCCTCCATCCATCTATCCATTCATTCGTCAATCCTCCATCATCCATCCAACCATTCTTTAATCTGTCTAACTCATCCATCCTTTTGTTACTCCTTTAATTTATACTTCCATTTATCTATCCATCCGTCTTTTATTCTTCTATCCAGCCATTCAACCATCCATTAATCCAGCATGCCATCCAACAATTCCCTGCATCCATCCATTATTAAATCAGATAATCCTTTTATACATCCAACCAATCATCATTCCATCCATTGATACATTAATTAACCCTTTATTTCATCCATTCTTTCATTCATCAAGTACATGTTTATCTTTTTGTCAGTCCATCTGTCCATCCATCAATTCTTTTATCCATCAAGTCACCCCTTAGTCCTTCCATCCAACCATTCAACCAACATTCCATCCATCTATTAAATAAATGTATCCTTCAATCGTTTTTTTCCTTAATTTATCCATCCATTAATTAATGTGTCCGTCTGTCTGTCAGTTCAAACAACAATGAATCCCTTAAATTCAACCATTCCTGCCTCCGTCCTTTATGCATCACTAACCCTGAAATTCATCCATCTATGAATCCATACTGTTTTAGTCTTGATTTCATCCATCAGTCCAATCCAACACATCCAACCAAACCATAGTCGGGCTTTTGCTGAGTAGTTCCATCATAACCCATTTATCTTAAGACTCTGGGTAATAAAACAATAAATCTTGTTATTAATTTATTCATCATCTAATAAGGACTTTATTATTTGTTAATTGTCTGATTCACTCACTGCTGTTCTGTGACCTCTGCAACATTAATCTAAAACATGATGATGATGATGATGAAGACGATGATGATGATGATGATGATGATGATGATGATGATGATGATGATGTCCGGTGACCTGTCAGAGGTGACGGCATCTGGCCGTCCTCACAGGCCGGAGGAGGAGGGGGTACTGAGGGGGGCGATCGACCCGCGGAGGCAGATGGTCAGCACTGACCGGAGAGAGTGGGAGCATGCAGGGGGGAGGCGGGGGAGGCGGGGGAGAGGGGAGAGGGGAGAGTCGGGATATTGGAGTGCCAGCTGTTCTCCGTCGCTCACCCCTGAGAGAGGAGAGAGAGAGAGAAACGCCACGGGCAGCTTTGCTCTCCTGCAGCTCGCCGCGAGGGAAACACCGGGGTCCCTGCATGTCTGAGAGATAATTCATCCTAATTATCCAACGCAAATATTAGCCCTGACCTTTGGCCCTCAGTCTGTCTGTCAGGACGGGGTGTTTTTGGGTCTTCGTGGTCATTTTGACAAACTGAGTGAAACAAACTGATGAAGAAACGGCATCACAGGACTAACAGGCAATCATGATCTGGTTATTAACTCTGCTGTGGAGGTTTGCTTCTGCCGGTGTTCGTTTGTGAGCAAGAAAACTTCTCATCAGAGGACGCTGGTCATGGCACAATCAAGAAGGGATCAGGGTTTGGTGGAGGCAGATTCTAAAATATTTAAAAGGACTTGTTTTCAATATTTTCACCAATAACTCAAAAAGTTCTCGAGAGATTTGGATGCAATTTTCAGGGCATGTTGGTTCTGACACAAGCGAGAAGTCAACAGATTTTGGTGGTGATCTGAATCTAGATGTGGATCCAGGAACGGGGCTGAACGATTTTAGGAAAAGATCTCACTGTGATTTTTCAGGCAGATATTGTGATTTCAATTCGATTCACGATTTTCTACAAATCGAGCTTCAGTACAATATTCACTATGTTTACATTTTTGACAACAGTAAGGAAATCAGTGATCAAACGCACATAACACATTATTCATCATCTAATATTGATGATAAATAATCTCTTTTCATTATTTAAGGGATACTCCAACTTCTACTCCTAAACAGAGGCTTTGTGTTGCTGACCTGCTGACCAGCACTTCTGTGAATGCAAACTGCTGAAAATGTGTAAAACAGTTGACACAACAGATCCTGGGTCAGTCTGGATCAAAAAATTGCAGATTTGGTGATGACATGATTGTGTTGTCTGAAATTGCGATTTCGATTTGAAAACATTAAATCTTTCAGCCCTATCCAGGAATTTATAAATTATTTGTTTACACTGCGCGATTGAGCAGTTCTTCACATTTTAGCTCTTCTAACAAAGACAGAAATGTTAGGTTAGGCAGAGTTTTGTGCTCTAGAACTTCTAGTTTTCCCTAAATCGAGCATTGGCTGATATTTTGGTCACTAACTTATGAACATTTTAAAGTTTAGGTGTCAAACACTTCCTGTTTTGAGCTTCTTTAATGTTTGGTTTTGGTGCCCTCTTGAAAATTTAATAACTGAAGGGTTGAGTATTTTTTTTCTTTTGAAAGTATTTTAAAGGATGTGTGTAGGTTTTTATAAGCTCTCTGACAGAGAAAATGATCACTTTTCAAAATAAAAGGAGGATTATTTTTAGAATTTTTGGTATTTTGTCGAACATTTGTGCCAAATCTTGGTTGTTTTATCCCTAAATATCTGTCGCAGCTTTATGAGGCATTAGAGAAATTCATCATAGGAAATAAAAATGTTCACACTAACTCCTGCAGATGGATTTCTGTTAAGTGTTAAATGAAAGACATCCTTGGTCACCGTCTCTCCTCTTCTTCAGAGACTGAATTTAAGAGCTGAAAAGGAGGAGAACCAAACCAAATACGACCGCCCTCGTAAAAGTAGAGATGAGTCCCAGTGGGCCAGTGGACACAGCAAACACCTGTCCTCACACGGAGACTCACACTGGGGGCTTTGTGGAAGAATGGAGCAGTTTTCTGAGGCGAGACTCGCTCTGGTGCACTCTCAGGCTGCTGTGCTGTGGATCTGAGCGCTGTTTGGTCTCAAGTTAGTCTGAAAACATGGACCTGGTCTTGTATCTTAGTGGGTTTTCCTGTAAAGAAACACCAGATGGTTGTTGCTGGGGGTCACATCTGCTTTGTTTGATTGCCAGAGGATTAAATCGTGTAAATTTGTGGAAAATACAGTTCTTTAAAAGGAAAAAGTGCTGCCATAATGTGATTTATATCAACATTTATTAATCTTAACTCAAATGTAAGCGGAAAAACGTAATTCTTTATTTGCTTTTAAAATCCATTCAGCAAATCAGAAAAGGACATTTACAGCAACAATTATTTCCAACTGTTGCTCTGTTTTCTCTAAAATGTAATTTATACTCTTAATATGACATATTTTGCCATTGCTCACACATTTTCAGTTGCCCACACCTGGTGTAGAGTTTGCATGTTCCCCTTGTGCATGTGTGGATTTGTCTGGTTTCCTCTTACATACCAAGGACATGCTTGTTAAGTTGATTGGTGTAATGTTTACTTACTATATGCCTAAAAATTGGATTGTCATTGTTGGCAGATACCAATATTTTTGCCAATATTTTAACCATACAAAATTTCCCCTTTTTATCCCATGTATTGGCCGTAATATTGGCAGAATAGAAATGTATTGTAATGTTTACTTCATCATCACTAAATATGCACTTTTATAAACCAAAAGTACAATTAATTAAAGAATGAAATATTGTTTGTTGTTTGTCATAACCATGAAAGAAAAGTTTTGTTTTAGTTCAATGTAGACTCTGTGTTCTCAACCAAAATATCTTTATCTGTGATAATGAGTTTGGAAATAACCGAGAGTGGCAAAAAAAAAAAAAGAAGTGGTGCATCCCTATCAGCTGATTTCATAATTCAAAGAAGAATGAGCAGCATAGATGATGGATGAAAAATACTCCCTAGACAAAATGAATGAATTATAAATTCTTTTCATATTATCTTGTGGTCTCCGAGCATAAGAGCTGAAATGTGTTTTTTTTAATCAGTTTGTTCAATGTTTGACTCATTAATGGTTGAATTGAGTCGGAGGGGCAAAAGCTATTTATATCTCTATATATAGGTGTGAATTATATTTTTTACCTTCTAAATTGTTTGAAAATAATTCAGTATATCCTAAAACCCCCCAGCTGGAGTCTCTTGAGGGTAAAACCTGATTGAAACGCTCCTGAAAGAGGCCGATGAGGTTTGGCTGTTTATATTTCAGTGTTTTTGGCTGGAGGATGTCTCTGTGTCGTCGGCGTGCTCTGCCGGTGACCCTCTGAGCCGGAGCACACGGTGGATTACCATATGGGAAGCAGAGCTCTGGGAGGGGAAGCGAGGCGTGTGTTAACTCCTTTGTTCCTGCGGCCTTTTGCTTCGCTGCATCACAAGAAACAAGAGAGAGGAACGGGGGAGGGGGTGTCTGCGGCGGTGGGAAACCTGCCATGTGTTAAAGCGACGATGACGATGATGATGTTTGGGTGTTTTCTCTCATTGTCTCTCGTCTTTTTGTTTTTGTCTCCGTCCTGCAGCTGGGATGAACATGAGCCCGGTGTCTCGGCTGAAGAAGACGTGGAGTAAAGTCAAGACGGCAAAGTTTGACATCTTAGAGGTGAGTTTGCGTCAACACGAGTAAATCAGGGTGCTGATGGCCTCGAGGTGAGGCTGTTTTTTTCCATCTCAGTAAAAAAATCAGCAAAAAAACATCAATGCAAACCACAATTTCAATGAAGTTGGGACATTGTGTAAAACATAAATAAAAACTGAATCCGTTTGTTAATCATTTTGTCATTATATTTCATTAAATACAATACAGAAACTATATATTTAATGATAAAATGATTGCAGAATATCAACTCATTTTGAATATGATGCCTGCAACACATTCCAAAAGAGCTGGGACAGAGGCAACAAAAGACTTGACAGGTTAGTTGGAGCATCCCTGAAGGCTCAATTATCCCAAGCAAAGATGGGACGAGGTGTATTTCTGTGTGAACCACTGTGTGGGCAAACAGTCCAACAGTTTAACTGTTGAACATTTCTCAACATACAATTACAATAAATTTGGGTATATCATCATCTACAGTCCATAAAATCATCAAAAGATTCAGAGAATTCACAAAAATCTCTTTATGTAAGGAAGAAAATAACATTGAATGACCGTGACCTTCAATCCTTGAGGCTACACTGCAACAAAAACCAACATCATTCTGTAAAGGATATTACCACGTGGGTTCAGTAGCACTTCAGAAAACCATTGTTAACTCCGCTCAATGCATGTTTTCTGATAATTCCTCAAATTTCCCAGTCTTTTGTTGCCTTCTGGTCCAGCTGTTTTGGAACATGTTTCAGGCATTCAATTAAAAATGAGTGAATATTTGCAACAAAACAATAAAGTTTATCAGTTTGAACATTAGATATCTTGTCTTTGTAGTGTGGTCAATTGAATGAAGGTTGAAGAATCTGTGAATTCTTTTTTATTTGTTTGGCACAATGTCCCAACTTCTTTGGAATTGAGTTGTCAGAGAAATCGTGTGAAGACAAATATATGATAGATATGACATTCTGATCAACCAAACCTGCCCTGAACGGCGATGCTTGCAGGTAAAATCAATCATCTTGTTGTTAGGTCAAATCGATCACACATTTTTGAACGTGCTTGGTCTGCAGTATAAAGACTAAATCTGGGGTGACGGCAGGTTGAACAAAGTCTACAGGAGGATCCGTCAGACTCTGCAGACCTTCGGTGGCTCTTTGATGGAGCTGATCAGAGCTGCAGACGAGTCGAGTCGGGACTCTTTCAAACGCTCTTTGGTTTCTCTTCACGTCTCTCTGGAGCTCATCTCTTTGTGGTTCTCATCAATCACACTCCCCCTCACACCTTTTATTCTTTATGGTTCCCTCCCAGCCTCCTCTGCTCAGAGTGTTATTTTAGTCAAACACGAAACTTTCCATCCTTTAGAGTCTTAATTTACCCAAAGACGGGTCGTCTAAGGTCATTGTTTGTTTTGCTGTTTATTTCCTCATTCCCTTTGTTACGTGAGCTGCAGGGTGATTCTGCAAGACTTTGAGCTTCTGCTAAAGTCGGTTTGTTTTTCAGATAAAGGTGTTTGAATTGAGGAAGTCAAACATTTCTTCATATTTTCTCATGCTTTCTTTCATGATGAAATTAACGGCTGTTGGCCTTAAACCAAATCTCACATTCAAGTGTCACCTGGATTGGTACAGAAAAGGCCAAAAGGCTTCTTCCCCATTTCTGACGTATTGTTTAAGTGAACAAACTGGTATCAACCCGATAAGTAAGGACCTGAACCAGTTTAAAGCAGTCCCTGTAATCCCAAATACTCTGAGTAATCTCTGCAAAAAGGCTGCGGTGATCTATGTGTCAAAAGCTGCACTGAGAACTAAGAATACAAGCACAGAGAGAAGCCCACTGTCTGAAGCTGAGAGCAAATCATTTGTCACTTTACCTGTTTGGCTGTCTATTGTCTTCTGTTCACCTTCTAAGTGAAACGGTGTTAAAATGAGCTTCTTTAATCTCTCCAGCATCAGATGGATCCTTCCAGCAATTTCTACAACTACAGGACAGCTCTGAGAGGAGCCACGCAGAGGTCCATCACCGCCAACAGCAGCAGAGAGAAGGTGAGGAGACAAACGCCACACAAACACCAAACAGTGTTGACTGGTGGTCCATGGCTACGTGCATCTATGGTTGCCCTGGTTATAAATTCTTCCTTTTTGTTCATGTAAGCTGAGAGGCTGAAGAAATTGCAGATTCAAATGACTGTCTTGCCTTGTTTTCATTTTTTGTTTATCACTTATTTTTATTTTCAACTGTTTTTAAGTTGTGATTTACACGATCAAAACAAAGATATCAATCAATCAAATAAAGGTTGTCAAATACGTCTCATAAACGAAGACATATTTACTCAGTGTGCCTGCTAACACCAGTTAACATAGACACAAAATGAACCGCAACACCAGCCAGACTTGTGGTTGGAGTAGAGCAGGGGTGGGCAACTGGCAGCCCGGGGGCCACATGCGGCTCTTTACCTTACGTAATGCGGCCCAGCAGTTGCTCCAAAAGAAATAAAAAATGTAAATATGAAGAAAACACAACAACAGCTGCGAAATTTGATTCATTGTGAGTAACTACTTAACGCACAAATTAGGACAAGTGATGAAATATTTCCACTAACCTTAGATTGCTGGTACATGCTTGGAGTTTTACAAGTCATTAATGTACTTACTCTGCTATGATTGTATCTCTCAATATATTTTATGATTTGTTAAAATATAATATACTGTAGTAGTAAAAACTATTTGGAAACAATGTTAGAGGTAATATCTGTGCTTAAAAAACTGGTGAACATTCATTATTTAATTGCATTTAAAAGAAGCTCAAGTTGGCTTTAGTTATGTGTCATGATCATTAAATCGTTAATTTTTTAATTGTGTTTGAGTTAAAATATGCATATGTTGATATAATGAAGCTTTATACTTGCTACACCAGAATGGCACCCCTGATCGTGGTGGTCTCGGTCCGGATCAAACTTTACCATGGTTTGGTTCGTGCTCGGTATGAAAGCATTGTTGTAAAGTTTGGACCTTTGTACCAGTGACAGGAAGTTACCCAGAAGGACGACATGTTCATAACTTTTCTGTTTCTAAAACTGCAAACCAAGACCAGCCGGACCAAATGTGTTAACTCCTTCTCCAAACTGCTGTGGAGAAGGAGTTAAAAAAAGGAGGAGTTTGTTTTTCACAGACATCATTTATGCATTTTTGTTTCCGTTATTTTTGAAACCCTCCATTTTTAAAATAACTGCCTACGTGTGGACATGGCCTAAATCCGTGGCCTTGGAGACCACTGAAGTGGGTCTAAACGCTGCATCAGAGGCAGCCTCACTGTTAATCCAAACAGTCGGAGTTTGAACATCTGCACTCCAGACTTAAATGTTTCTGCTCCAGACTTTCTCACAGAATAACCGTTGGTTTGAGTCGACAGCTGCTGTGGGAATAAGAAACGATCAGACCTCCTGACCGCCTTCACCGCTCTGACCGCCGCGTTAGTGACGCACGCTCGGCAGCTGATGAGTTACATAAAAAGTTCAGATGTTTATCTGCCGCTTTTTTTATCTGCATGCTCTGCAACGTGAACTCAGAGGACAGGAAGTCAGAGAGGGAAACAAGCGGCCCCCTCGCTGTGTTCCTATCACGCCGTGTTTACAGCAGCAGCAGTAAACAAAGGGGGGGGGCGTACGTGTTGCATAACAGCGTTGCCCGGAGGGGACGCGGAGGTCGACACAGAAGTGGGTCAAGAAATGAGGAGGGTCTGCGTCTCCTCCTCATCAAGCATGTTGTCTTCTCAGAGAGGGAGGAGAAAACAACATGGCCGACTGCCAGATCACATCGTGTTCCCGCTCTGCTGGGAGCTCGTGGTCGACCACACGTTAGCGGTTAGCCCGTGTTTAACCAGAGTCTCTGATACTCTGACTCCCCCAGCTTTGGGACGGAGGGTCTTTAAAATCAAAACAAACAGGGAGGAGGAGCAGAGAGTCACGAAACAGAAAGTTCCCAACAAGACTGGAATGTCCTCGCCCTCGTGACCTCTTCATCGAGGACGGGGGGGGGGGGGTGTTTATGAACTCCCTGAGGAATCCACAGAGCTGTTGACCTTACAGAGGATCAGTGAGCAGAGAGCAGAATAAGAAGATGATGGTGCAACTCCAAACTCCAAAAGAAAATCTTTTATGGTTTTTCTGCAACACAAACCAGAGACATCAGGTCAGAAGGTCAAGTCTTTAAATTTAGCTCAGCTGTATGCAACAAATTACAGAGGACTTTACTGCAAAAACTCAGATCTAAGTGAGAGTGTTTGTCCAACTTCAAGACAAAAAAATCTCTCTAGACTGATTCTAATGCACAATTTCAATATAACTTATGAAATATGTGTAATGGAATGAATCAAGTTTTAATTGCAGCTTCAGGAGAAAAATTTTAAGAATTGTGGGAAAATGGGAAATCTACATCCTCCCTAAACGCCCTTTTTTGTTTAAATTCATATTTATTTACAGACACGTGTTTGAGAAGATTTTTTCCTGTTTTATTAGATGAGACAACCCATTTTCAAATGTTAAGTGTAATTTTGTGTTATTTTTTCCTCTTTCGTTTTTCTCTTTATTTTTCATTGCTTTGCTTTTGTGTGTCTCTTATCATTAAGATATGATTGTAAATTATCTTTAAAAAAATACTTAAGAGGGATCATGCTGGAAGTTCGATTGTACCATTGTCTAATATGTGTGAATCCAAATAAAATTAAAAAAGAAATAGATAAAGAAGACACAGTTTGGACCTCCTCGTCCCACTGTCCGCTGTGATTTTGGCTGATGAGATCAGCCACCTTGATTTTTAAGGCATGGAGGACAAAGATATTGATCCTTGAGGGAGTTGTTATCGATTCCCGACCCCAGTCGCAGGCAGCCATGGGTCACCAGACAACACGGTCACTTTTGGAACAATAACACCGGTCACGGTTTAAGGTCTGCTGCAGCACATGGACACAACGAACCACAAACAAGACCACTAAAATGGTGAATTTGAAAATCTTCACCTTGGCAGGAGTTTGTGTTTCCGTTCTCGTGGACAGAAGGACAAAACACAGAAAAAGTTGCTTTCTCAAAGGTCAACAGACCCAAGAGGGGTGAAGATGTCTTTGTTTTGAGTCCATCCTTGAGTCTGAGGCACGTTCAGGTTCTTCGTATGTTTTATTCAGATGATCCGCTGCTTCGTCTCCTCTGCTCAAACCCTAAAAGCTCCTCCATCATGAATGTTTGATGGTCTCTGGTGTGAACGATGGAGGTGACACATTATTCAGGTCAGTGTGTCAGAAATGTTTGGGCGGTCCAAAGTGCTGTTTATTCATCAGCCGTGGAAACAGATTAGAGCTCAGCAGGATGGTCCAACCTTCTGTTTGTTGATTCAGAGCAGGAGGCCCAGAGGAAACACACCCGCAGAGTAATATTGAGCATTATTTGACCGGAGTTTGGCGCTCGTTCCATCTCGCTCTGCGTCCGCATGTGTTAGATCCAGACGTGCAGTGACCTGGATTATTGTGGTCGGTCGGTCGGGGGTGATGAATTATTTAGGCGACTTTAAAGAGGGAATTCTTCTTCTGTGGAAAAACATTCTCAGAAGAATGTGCTGGTTTTTTTAGCTGGTTTTCAGGTTGTTTTTGAGGTTCAGGAAGGGGATGGATGTATGCTGCTGCAGGATAACATCTTATCATAATATATACACAACAATTAATATCCAATATGTGTCCTGGTATTTTCCTCGATGAAGAAGTAACCCAACGTTGGACCCTGGCTCCGTCATTCGGAGCTCGATGGAAACCCCAACATGGATCCTAATGGGATGCCATCTAGAATATCTAAAACTTAAACCAACCTTAACTATCCCAACTTCACAGGACTGCCAGAGCCACCTAGCTGTAACCCTTGAATTGGTCACTTATATTCCTGGTACCATACCCTGGATCTTTATGGGGACAGTCATCATCATTTTATAGCTCAAAATATACACAAAATGGCTTCAATCCAGGTTTCTTCTGTGTTCTGGGATTTATGACTGCAAAAACCAGATCTCAACAAGTGTGTTTGTCTATTTTCAAGTCAGAAATATATTAAACACGTATTCTAATCCACATTCACTTCACAAGTCAAGAGAAATATCTTACTACAGGGAATAAAAGGCAAAAATAAGGCTTGTAATGATTAAAAAAAACATTCTACCAATGAAACAAGCAAGTTTGACTCAGTGAGGGTCTAAAATTCAGGTTTAAAATCTGCTCTGGATATATATATATATTTTTTAAGAAACCCATATTGTTAAATGTGTCTGTCTCACTGGCAGATTATTTTACTTATTACAAGCAATTCAGGGTTTACTTTTAGTTTTATATCTTCAAATAAGATCTTAATCCAGACATATCAGGAAATTGTGGCATAGAATAAGTCCATTGAGATATTTTTGACTTGAAAATAGGCAAATACTCTCACCAAGATCTGAATTTTTGCAGTGTGGCTCAAGGCCCAGTCACATTGTCAAGCTGAAGAAGCCTTTTGGAGAAGAAACTTCAGAAGTCCTGTTGGTGTCTTAGATGAAACCTCAGACCACCATGACCTGGATGACTGAACCTGCGTGGACACAGCTTCATGCTAAACAAAGACAAAGACATATTACTCTATAGTAAGCATGAAAATTTAAACTGCATTGGTGATATTTATATGTATATAATTCATTCATATAAATATTGAATGAAGTAGGACCTAATGTGGACCCTTGTGGGACACCATTTTGAATAGTAAATATGTAGATGATAGTCCTTCAACTTTATCATCTGTGGTTGAATGTGATGGACGTGCCATCATGATCAGGACAGAAGGAGCTGTTTTGTCTCTTTGAGGGAGTCCCACATCGCTCTGAATCCTGCAGGAACCTCCTCACACCGTCTCCTAAACCCTCTCTCTTTCTCTTTGTGTCCTCACAGATCGTCATCCCCTTCTTCAGCCTGCTCATCAAGGACCTCTACTTCCTGAACGAGGGCTGCGTCAACCGGCTGCAGAACGGACACATCAACTTCGAGGTACGCTGGATTCAAATGCACGCCGCAGGGGGGTTTCCATGGCGACGAATCACGCTGCAGCTGACTTATTTCTGTCAGAGAGCATTAGTGTTTTTACTCCACACGGCCACAGACTCTGTGTATTTCCACTTCCCTAAAGAGAGTCGGAGAATGAAGAAGTCTGACGACTGCAGGGTGTTTCCAAGGAACCAGAGACAGAGATGTTTCCACTGGTGTTTGGTCACAGTTACGCTGATTTAGGGGCTATTTTAAGATTATTTCTATCATGGAAACTTCTGATGAAAGATTTATTTCTGTCCCAGTCTTTGAGGAATTTTTCATGACAATTATATTGTCCAAGCAGCAGATCTTACAGTAATTTCAAGTGATCCAGAGTTAAAAACACAATAAAAAGACAAAGAAGATACTTAAAAATCCTCAAATTGGTCGGTTAATAAAACATGTTGAGCCTCCTTAATGTTTAGATTCCTCTGTTCAGCCTTGACTTATATCTAATGTGTTTTTGTCTCGTTCCAGAAATTCTGGGAGCTGGCCAAACAAGTGAGCGAGTTCATGTCGTGGAAGAAGGTGGAGTGTCCGTTTGAGAAAGACCGAAAGATCCTGCAGTACCTGCTGACGGCGCCGGCCTTCACAGAGGATGGTACGTTCATCAGTGAATCAACAGTGTTCAGCACAGAGTTTATGCCCTGACTGAGAGCTGGATTTTTTTAGAGGCTGCAGGATTATGAGCCTAAAATATGATTAAGCTGAGTCTATATTTGTCGATATATATGCAAACAGTAGATGAAATGTTGTCCCTGCAGGACTGCAATGCAGAGATTAGGCTTTTAAAGAATAAGATGGTTGAAAAACAGGATTCAATTTGACAAAAGGAAGAGAAATAGTTGGAAAAAATGGTAAATGTGTCATAAAGTGGAAGAGGAAACAAGGTGACAATCATAATCCAGGTTTATATTTACCCTCCAGAGCTAATGAGCTGCTAAATTTACCAGACTTTATGCAATATGCAGGATTCCTTAACCCAGGTCAGATTAAAAAGTCTTAAAAAGAAGTTGCTTTTAACTCAAGTTCGCGTGAATGGTTGAGGTGTTACATGCTGGTGATCCAATAATAGCAAAAAATGGCTTGGAGTTACAAAGGTCCAAGGGGAAACATAAAGTCTAGAATCTGATTATTTTTTTTACCATTCAAGGTAATTAAAAGCTCCCTTTCACAGTCTCATCAACATAACTCAATAAATCAATAGAGTTTCTTGAAGGTAATGGAGCGACTCCATTACAGATCAATAAAACTTACAAAAACAAAATAAGTCAAAAAAACACAGTAAATAATTCACTTTTTCTGTATAAGCTGGTGGCAGGTTCATCCTTCATCCTTCCCTATGTATTCTCAGGGGAAAGATTATTTAAATTTTGTGGGATGATTTTTTGCTTTGTTGGCAACAAAATCACACAGACAGCAGTTTTTATGTGCAGACTGTAGGTCTTTTAGCATTTTGCTGCAAAATTAAGACACTTTTGCCTTTTTTATTTTGGAATCATGAGCCCTTAGTATGTTTCCTGAGGGTTTTAGGTTTTTTTTACTGATGCTCTCTTTTCGCAGCATTCAAAATAAAGATATTAACAGCATTGTAAAAATCAAAAATCAAGCCGAATGTTAAAAAGGACATGATTGATTGAATAAAAGCTGATAAACAACTTTTAACTTAGAAGAAAAAACAGGGAAAATGTACTTTCAAGTTTGATTTCCTCAAGATGCAAAATAAAATCACAGTTCAATCCCTCAAACTTTATTTGTATAGCACTTTTCATACAACATATGTAACACAAAGTGTTTTACATAAACAGAGAACAAATAGGAGAAAGTATGTGCAAAACAGACTTAGACAACAATAAGAAGGACAAAATCAAGCAAGATAATAATACAAATAGTAAAAATAATAATAAATAGAATAAACGATTAATGAAAAATAAATAAGACAAATAAATTATCATGATCATTTAAAAATAGTTTTAAGTTTTGTGAAAAACATGTAAGTATATGCAATTAAATTGAGATTATTGAGCCAAGCCCTCAAATATTTCCAATCACTGTTGTTATTCCAGTATTTATCCTGGGCCAAGTTGCAGGAATCCCTTTCTGTGGGGTTGGGAGGTCCTTTGCTGCTGTTTCAGGGGAAAGAAGTGGTTTGAAGCATCAAAAACTGCCCCACCCTTCTTCTGTCTGTCAGATTTGATCAGTGAATCTGAAGATGCTTTCTTTGTTTCTCTGCAGCGTTGTATCTTGCGTCATACGAGAGCGAGGGCCCTGAGAACAACATGGAGAAGGACAGATGGAAGTCTCTGAGGTGAGTACGACCCCCCGTCCCCTCACACCATCCTCGGGCGTTTGGAGTCCCTCCATCAGGGGCGCCGGCCCTCATGTTCTCCTGCAGCCTCGCAGCCATGTGGGTCACATTCACGCTGACCTGAGCCCAGCTCGATAAATGCAGGAACACTCTCTCTGTGGGGGTCATCAGTCTTCTGGGTCGCTCCATCTCTGACACATGAAGCACATCAGTCATTTTCACACAATTAGACCTGCACACTCAAACACACACACACCCCCACACGCACACACACTCACACACACACATCCTCATTAACCAACCCGGACATGTGAGTGTATCTGTGAGGAGATGGACGAGGGATGGTGGTCTTTGTTCAGTCTCCTTAAATCTGTTAAAAAAGCTCCAGAGAGCTGACGGAGCAGATTTCCTCTGCAGAGAGAAAACAAGTCCTCCAGCCATCGTGAGATCCAAATCCAAGCTGCTCCAATCCAGTGTTCATTTTGTTGACTCATTATTTTCATCAACAACCTTTTTTCCCCCGATGAAAACTAGACAGTAACTAATAAAAACAAGTGCACATGGACAAAAACTCAAACTAAATTAACTGACATTTTCATCAACAAATAAAAACTAGACTAAAATGTTTGACAGACTTAATCCAATCAGACCTAATTTGGTCATGTAGAAAGTAGGGACAAGTTAGGAATATATCCAATCACAGCTGCCTTAGCTTGGTGGTGGTGGGATAAGTTGTGGAGCGATCCAATCAGAGCTCCTCTCTTTATGAATTGATATATTCATGTAGAGCAGGTTCACTGTTTGTTGTCAGTTCTGGTATTGTAACTGAGATGCTCTGCCAGGTAGCCTAAATAAAGGTGACTGCATTTCACACAAAAGTTCAATTTGTTTCTGTTCATTTATACATTCAGACTTTACTAGCATTCAATAAAGGGTTATTAGATGATTGATTTTATCCAAGTGTAAAACATGACTTCAGAAATTCAAGGAAACATAAAAAATGCCTTACCCTTTACACTTCATATTTTAGTCGACTACATTTACAGCAGATTTCATCGACTAAAATGTTGTGAAATTTCATCAACTAAAACTAGAGTAAAATTAAAACAATTTAGATGACTAAATTATGACTGAAACTAAAAGATATTTTAGGCAAAAGACTATAAAACTAAATTAAAAAGTGCTGTCAACATTAAAACTGCCCTTTTCCAAACAGTCATTCATGAGCCAATGCACATGCTCATAAATTACTGTGTTCATGCACACTAACTTGCTTTTAACCCGGTCCCCGTCTCTTCTCTTGCAGGTCCACTCTGCTCAGCAGGGTCTGATCTTCTGAGTCCAGTCAAAGCAGGAAGAAGACGACGCCGTCCTCTCCACGCCCCGCCTTCCGGAGGGAATCGACAATCTCTGCACCTGCTGGAGGATCTTCTGGTGCCCCTGCAGCTCCTTCGTCCCCGACCCTCCTGCTCCTCGTGCTGTGTATTTGAGAACAGCTGCTTTTTCACCTCTTTGTATGAAATTTGTAGTCTTTTTTTAAGACGCTACACTCCTTCAGAATAAGAGCGCAGGGCTGCCAAGGTTAGGCTAAGTTTTCCCTCGCTGTTTTTTTTTTCCACTGAGGCTAAAACGTTAGCTGCTGGTCAGCTATCGGGCAGATTTTCTGGCTGGTTCCACGAATGAGCACTCTTTATATGAAGAACACAAACTCTACCCGAAACACTGTTACAGAGTAAGCTAGCCATCGTCTGTCGTCTTGTCTCTTTGTTTTTGTACAGTTCCTGAGTATCCATCTTTGTTCGTTGTGACGTGTCAAAAAATGCACTGGCTGCAGTTTAAAGAAAATATTTTGGTGTTTTTCTGTTTTTGTGTTGTTTTGTGGCTTATTTCTTCTTAAAGCAGGAAGTGACACTTGGTAAAGGTTTTCACAGAAAAGGCTCCAGTGTTCCCTTTAATCACACGGCGGCCATTTTCTCCAGCTCAGGATGTGAAGCTGAAATGTGTTTCTGCTTTTAAGTTGCAGTTTGGTTTGAGGAATTTCAGCCTTTCTACCATTGCTGCAAGTTCAGGAGGAATTCAGAGAAACTTGCTGATCATGTTCTTGCATAAGAAGCTAATTTAAAAAAAAACACATTTGCTACCCAAGATGGCAGCTAACGTGAACAAATCCCAGCTAACTCATATGTTTGAGATTATCCTATAGGAAGAGCACTAATTCCTAATTTACTTTGAACTAAATTGCTTATGCTAATGTTAGCATTTAGTGTGAATTATCACTGGCTAACAGATGATCAAGTATGTTGCTCCAAATCAGAACGAGGCCCAAGTGTTTAGCGAGCTAGGTAATCATTAGTCACCAAGCCTTTGCTGATGGGTCGTCAGATATTTTAATTTGCTAAATGTTGACCCAAATGCGCCTTTGTGTTTTACTTTTAACCATCTTTGTGGCGTAGATTGGTGCAGGAATTGGCAACAAAATGCAGAAACATGTTAGCATTGAGTTCTTCCAGTTCCTGTCTTAAAGTCTGAGATTTCTTTTTGATCCATTCCTTGAATAAAGAGGTGACTGTGAGTGTCTGTAGGCTTATCAGGAAGTTGGCATCGCACTTGTTCCCTCAACTAAAAGCCTATGGAATTTTTTTGTAATTTTTTCAAGCTTCAAATGCAGTTGATGAGTTAAAAACTACTGTGGAAATACAACATGGCGGTTCAACCTAGGAGAAGCTACCACATTTGCAGGTTGTAACCTCTTGTTTGAGAGTTTCCTCTCAGTTTCCTCTGTATATGTCCTCTTATGGCTGAGGGTAAAGCTGGAGAAAAGTGGCTCCATTAAGTGAATTCTTGTGAACATTTCAGGCATTGGTGAGCATTTAAAGGGTTAGCCTTTTTCACTGAGAGTAAACTGAAGGTTATGATGGTGGCGTGTTCCTCTTGTTTCCTGATAATCAGTGTTAAAGCCCTCGCTCCTGTTAAGTTCCCCGTTTGTTCCTGTTTTATGTTGAACAGTGAGCGTGGTCGTGCTGCCCCCTAGTGGTCCTGTCTGGGAAATGAAAAGCTTCTTTGTGGTTGGACTTTCTGTTCAAACGTGCTCTCATTTCTGTTTTTATTCTCTGTGTGATAAAACCTCCTCCATTTTTGTTTTTATTTATAAATCTATAGTCGCATTATGTCCTCATCAGCCAATATTCACTTTATTTTAATGTTATTTAATTTTATATTAGTGTCATGACGAGCTTCAGTAGTCCTTACATATCAGTCTAATATTATTTTTTATAAAGTTTATGTTTGACACTTTTGTTTTCCAAGGTATGTACTCGGAGTATGACGTTAATGTTTGACTGATTTCTGGTTTGCCTTGATGTTTTTCCTTCGCAGAGTGATTTTGTTTTATTGTGTATAAACTGTATTTTATTTTCCTCCATGTTTTACTTCGTTGTATTTGGACTGTTGAAATGGTTTAGAGGAACCCTTTATAAATGATTTAGTTGTGCTTAAAAGATGAACTTAATAAAGAATGGTGAAAAAGATAAAGATTCTCTGTTGGTTCATTGCTAACATGAATTCTCATGTTAATCCCTTTGTCTCTGCCCACCCCTATCTTTTGACATCTGTTAAAATAAAAATAAATACAAAATCAATGTTTATATATAAGTTAAAACTCAATTTAAAAAAGAAAAGTATGGTAATGACCTACTTTTTTGTAAAGTGTCTTGAGAAAACTGCTGTTATGGTTTTAGCTACCTAAAGTATGATTGATTGATTTAAAGATTTTAATGTGTGTCTTTAAAGGTTTTGTAATTATTTTGGTTATCATCTGCAAATGAACTCAAGGTATGAAAAGCAAACCTTAAAAATTAACAATCCCACATCCCGCACTACTCCTTTTGCTGCAACAAATCAGATAATGTTAACTAAAAAAAAAACATTTTTTCCACACTTAGTTGTACCTAAGAAAGGTTAAGCTTCTCTCGGGAAGTACGCAAAAAATCGTGGCACCTTGCTTTGAAACATAAGTATTAATTTAACACTTCTGACCCATAAAATCAGGATAAAATGGGCTCACACATCTGTTCTTAAAAAAATCTTAAAAGTACAGCAGCTGAGAAGAGTCACACTACATATTCACGAATGGGTGGCACTAACAGAAAAGAAGACTGCAAAAGCTGCAAAAGCTGCAAAAGCTGCACCCGCTGCGTCAAACATCCATTGTTGTTGATTGTATTCCTGCTTTGGCATCTTTTTGCATTGAGGTATCGTCTTGTCTGACTTTCATTCATGCATTTCCTTCTTGTTGTATTTGTTTTGCGGTGTTTGCAGCTGTCTTTTCTGTTAGTGCAAAGCATCCTGTATATTAATTTGTGTGACACTTTTTGGCCACCGTATAAAAGGCGAAGTAGGGCTGTCAGCTTATACTCAATATTATTATTTTTTTAGGGTAAATGTGTCTGGATATGTAGAGCTCCTTTTTTTATTTTTCATAATCAGGTTTTATTTTCAACAATGCATGCAAATATACAACATTAATTAGCTGTCTGAGCTAGGGAGAAAAAGTGAATAAGCAAAATTCAAATAAAGTAGAAAATAAATGAATAAAACAAGATAAAAAATAAATAAACAAATAACACTGGTCAGCTCAGTCTGGGACCTTGTAAGCCAGGGTTTCCCTCTGGATAATTTCACTTCGATCCTTAGGCAGGTAATCCATTGGAAGCAGCCATAAGTCAATACAAGTGTCGTCATTTCCTTTTAATTTGGCATTTAGTCTTTCCATAGGAAAAACTCTAAAAATATCTTTGTACCACTGAGCTACAGTGGGAGGTATCTCACTAATCCAATCAAATAATATACGTGTTCTGGCCAAAAATAAGAGTTTATTGAGTATTTTTCATCTTTTCACATCCATTATATTTAATATTTAAATATCTGTTGAAGTTGAGGGTAAAAATTCATAATTAAACTGTAAATATACATTTGAAATATTATATATATAGTTCAGCAAAATAAAACCAGGAACTACCCAAGTCTTAATCTGACACAGAGTGACTTAACTGCCAATATTCAGTATAACATGAAGAGTAAAGTTAATGGTCACCGGCACACCAAAGCAGGAGCACTTTCATCGTATCCACAGATGTTCATGGGTCAGCTCTGTTGGAGAGCTCACTCTTTGTCAACGTGTGGAGGGTTTCAGGTCAAAGAGCTCTTTAGTTTTCAATCCAGCCATGAGGCGCAGCGTTTTGTTCAGAAATTCTGTATTTATGGATCCAAAGGGTTTTTATGAGTCTTATCACAGTTTCTTGATGAAACACCCAACCTGAAACTCCACTGACCAATCAGAAGGCCCCAATTATTTTTGGTGGTAGTGTCCAATCAGGAGCAGCCAGAGGTCAACAGGAGAAGAGAAAGCTAGCTGTTGAGCCTCACAGGAATCAGAAAGGAAATCTGAGTGATCTGATTCTTTTTAACTTGTTGGTCATACAACGTTAAATGTATTAATCTGACATCATTACAACACAAATATCCCCACAGCCAAGGTAGTCCTGAAAGAGAAGATGTCTTTTTCTGGACTAAGCTTGAAGGGGTTCAGATGCTTCATGGATTATTATGAAAAAACATCCACTGCAAACAGCAGAAAATGTCCTGTAGTTAGGGTCAAACCTACAAGGTCAGTCCTCAATTAACAGAAACATAAAAAGTACCGGGCAGTGGAATGAAGTTTTAGTCAGAAGTTTGCTCTACACTGCAAAAACTCAGAATGAACTAGGACTAGGTAAATGTGTTTGTCTATTTTCAACTCAAAACTATCTAAAACACTTCTTCTAATCCACATTCACTTAACCAGTACAGATAAATATCTTACTTTAAGGAATAAAAGGCAAAAATAAGGCACTGAACTGCTTGTAATGAAGAGAAAATATCTGCCAGTGAAACAAAGAAAGTTTGAGTCAGTGAGGGTCTTAAATGAAGGTTTATTATCTGCTCAAGTTAAATTTGTCTCATCTTATTGGCAGATTGTTTTACTAATTATTACAAGCAACTCAGGCCTTATTTCCAGTTTTTATATCTTCAAATAAGATCTTAATCCAGACATGTCAGGAAATTGTAGATTAGAATAAAGCTAGTGAGACTTTTTGTCTTGAAATTGGACAAATACTCTCACCTAGATCTGAGTTTTTCCATTTTAAAGAGTCCTTCAGGTTATCGTGGACTTATTGAAAGGCTGACAGGTGAGTTTCTCCGTTGGTGAAGGTTTGTGGGTAAAGACGAAGACTGAGATTAGTTTGCTCCTGACAGTGGGGTCAGTCTCCCATCAGACTGTGTGACTGAGCTTTTGGCGCCACCAAGTGACCAAACTGCAAACTGTGCTTTGTTTTATATGTTTTGTTTTTTGTTTCAGTGCTTTTTGATAAAGTTCAGCAATTTTTACCATTTTATTATTAACAGGTGAATGAAACTATATATATATAGTTAAATTCACCTGTTAATAAATATAATTCATATATATATATATATATATATATATATATATATCTTTTTTAATTTAAATGAATGCTCCAGTGAAACATGATCTGAAATACTGACTCAGAGTTAGGAGCAGCTTCAGATACCAACTGAACTTTTTAACCTGCTGTTTAATCATAAGTGAGCTCCAGTCAAAGTTCAGAAGGACTCGCTGATGTCCAATGACCCTCTGTGAAAGAATTCACACTTTCCAGGAGCTCACCCTTAGCTGATTTCTCTGTGAGTAAACTAGTAAAGTTTATCTATTAAGGTAACAGATTTTAGTCTGAAGTCCGTCTTGGTTCTGGTTTTATTCTGAAGTTTGTACTGGCCTTTGCAAAGATTACATTGCCTCCTGTCTGAATAAATGGACTTTTATTTTGAAGGGCAGAATAAGGAAGTTCGACAAACACATCAAACAGTGATTAAGTGCAGTAAACAGAGGAGGGAAGGATGAGGTGACTGATTAAACAGGACGCAGATTAACTTTGATTTTACTGAACTTTCTTTAAGAATGTCCTCTGCACTGATGTGGGTGAGTCCTCTCTGCTAACTGTCTCTAAACAGATCCTCCTCCAGTGAGAGGAAAACAAAACACCCGAAACATGCAAACCACCACAGGGGTGTTTCACAAAGCCTAGATAGGGGATTAAGCCCGGATTTTCTAGTTATCCTGGATGAATTCAGCTGTGATTTGGTTTCACGACAGCAGAGGCACAGAAGTTACCATGGAGATTTACTCTGTGCTGCTAGCCTGCTCCTGACCAGGCTAACAAGCAGGTTTAACTAATCCTGCAGCTAGCCTGCTCCAGACCAGGCTAACAGGCAGGCTTAACTAATCCTGCAGCTAGCCTGCTCCTGACCAGGCTAACAGGCAGGCTTAACTAATCCTGCTGTTAGCCTGCTCCAGACCAGGCTAACAGGCAGGATTAACTAATCCTGCCTGTTAGCCTGCTCCTGACCAGGCTAACAGGCAGGATTAACTAATCCTGCCTGTTAGCCTGCTCCAGACCAGGCTAACAAGCAGGTTTAACTAATCCTGCAGCTAGCCTGCTCCTGACCAGGCTAACAGGCAGGCTTAACTAATCCTGCTGTTAGCCTGCTCCAGACCAGGCTAACAGGCAGGATTAACTAATCCTGCCTGTTAGCCTGCTCCTGACCAGGCTAACAGGCAGGTTTAACTAATCCTGCTGTTAGCCTGCTCCTGACCAGGCTAACAAGCAGGTTTAACTAATCCTGCTGTTAGCCTGCTCCTGACCAGGCTAACAGGCAGGTTTAACTAATCCTGCTGTTATCCTGCTCCTGACCAGGCTAACAGGCAGGATTAACTAATCCTGCCTGTTAGCCTGCTCCAGACCAGGCTAACAGGCAGGTTTAACTAATCCTGCTGTTATCCTGCTCCTGACCAGGCTAACAGGCAGGATTAACTAATCCTGCCTATTAGCCTGCTCCAGACCAGGCTAACAGGCAGGATTAACTAATCCTGCAGCTAGCCTGCTCCAGACCAGGCTAACAGGCAGGATTAACTAATCCTGCAGCTAGCCTGCTCCAGACCAGGCTAACAGGCAGGTTTAACTAATCCTGCTGTTAGCCTGCTCCTGACTAGGCTAACAGGCAGGATTAACTAATCAGGATTAACTACTAAGGCTAACAGGCAGGATTAGTTAATCCTGCTGTTCAGTCAGCAGCGCTCTCATCTGAAATGATCATGTTTCTGACTGTTATCATTATGATAATGACCTTATGAGGTATAGGAATGATGTCAATAATACATTTCATTTAAAAATGCTTTTCAAAGAACTCAAAGACAATTTAAAATGAGGATAAAAGAGAAAAATAGGATTTAAACCAAAAGCAAACACAAATCAAATGAGTAACTTATTAAAATATTCCATATCTTCGTGTAGCATATTTTGTTAAGGTTTTTTCTAATTAACACAAATTAGTTTTGTTTAGATTTTTAACAACAAAGATAAATATTCTGAAGACTTTGAATCATACTTTTATTAATATAGGAATATTTCACAATAATTAACAAAGTACATTATAAAACATCCTCACTTCACTCTATTAGAAAATGAGACTTAATTTACACTTTAACAGACAAAGAAGATTACATAAAAATGAACCTGACACCACCATACAAACAGAGCAAAACCTTGTGTTCATATTTCATCATATCTATTTAACATGATGGTTTTTAGTTAACTTTATCATTATTTATGACTTAACAAATCTTTACATTTTTGCCATAGCTTTGGGTCTCTTCTCTCACGTACAACAATAAAAAAACAGGCATTATTGTTTGTAATTGCAAAAAAATGTAAAATTCAGGCATCTTTTGCTTCTGTTAACACTCATAAAGTAACAATTATATTAAAAAAAGTCCTTCTGAAGATTTATTAGAGGATATTACTTAAATCCATGTTTTAGTTTTACCAAACAGCATGTTAAAATAGTCTGCAATTTAGAAGAACAAAGGTTATACAGTCAGACAAATGTATGATCTTCAAAAGCTCTGAATCTTTTATAGACTGATTATATGATAAACAAATATACTTTAAATGCTTAAAATGGTCCAAATGCCAGAAAGTTCTTTTTAGATATAGTTTCATTCAACATTTATCCTATAATTTTAATTTGAGAGTGTTTTCTCCACTGTTTGGAACTTATGTCTACAAACAACATAAATGGACTGTAATAATTATAAGTCCTGTATTAAAAATAAAAAGTATGTACCGTCGTATCTATTAAAAAATCTGTACCTAAGATGCTTGTGCTGAGAAACTGTGCAGTGAACAGGGCTCAATCTGAGAACTGTTCATTTGGCCCCAAAGTTCTAGGACCGGCCCTGTATATTATAAGCGTGCATATAGCCCACTTTTGTGTGTATATATAAATATATGTGTAGAGAGAGAGAGAAGTTATAGGCTTATGTGTATAAATGAACACGTTTGCGAACGTCATAAACTCCTCATAATCTTTAGGACGCTTCCTGTCCTCCTCTCACTATAGGCTGTATTTAATTGTCATACTAATGTGTGTTCTGTCATCTGTCTTTGGTTCTGTTCAGAGATTTAATATGGATTTGAGCTGTAAATACTCTTTGACTGGTTAGTGGATGTATGTTTGAGGCTGCTCAGCAGCTCTGATTTTATCTGCCACACTCTCGCTCCTTATTTCAGCGGCTGTTTTTCTTTTTCTACGGAAATTAGATGTGTTTGACTTCCTGATAAGTTTCCATCTGAGGCTGTTTATTTTTATTATGAGCAAAGTCTTCCATGTTTCGATCAGTAAATCTGTGATCTACCTTGCGGTCTTTTAAAGGAAGCCGTGAACGAGCAGTTATCAGAGATAGTTTCATCTGTCTGACCGAGCTGCTCCTTTTCATCCTGGATTAGCCTTCGTGAAACACATTAAGCCGGCGTGCTCAGAGGGGACTTGGTCAAGCCTGGCTTAAGGTGGTTATCCTGGATGTCTTAATTCCGCTTTGGTGAGATACCCCTCTGGAGTATTTCAAACAAAACAAACAAAAAAACCAACAAACAGATAAAACACCTGTAAACAAATTAACACCCAGATAAAAAACTTGTAAACATGTTTACAGGTGTAAGATATGAACCACATGCTGCTCCCCCCTAAACCTCATCCATCAAACTTTTCTGACCCATCAAGAGTGCTTCAGTGTTTACATGTGCCTCCTCCCTGCAGCTCAGTCTGAGTCAGTGACCTGGATCCTGATCTGTTTTTGGTCCGGGTTCAGCAGATCTGGATACCTGCCATCTTTGATCTGTCGATGAAATGTGCTGCAGGGACACAGAGCAGATTCACCAATTGATCATCTGAGTGTGAAGGTCTGCAGCGTTTGGCTGAACTGCAGCTCAAAATAAAAACTAAAACAAACTGAGCCTCATTTTGACCTGTTTCCGGCCTCTCCTCTGTTTTACAGTTTTTCTCCACTGGTTTGGCTCATTTCTTGAAACAGAAATTACATTCTCAAAATAACATGGACAAACCTCCAAACCACTTGGCAAATGTTCACAACAGAATTGAATTTCTCATTCATTTCATCAAATTGTAAATGTTTTAGTACATGTCTCAGTGTCTCAGGACATCTTTGCAAAAGATTAAGTACAGTTAGCACAATTTCCAAGTGAATAGATCTTGTTGATCTAAACTGATTGTTGATTCTCGGTCTAAAGGTTCTCTCCAAAACATGCAGCATCATTTCATTGTATACGTCTTCACATGCACAACAGTCAGTTCAACTGTCAAAATTAGTCAAGAACATAATAGTTCTTGTTCTTGTCTGATGTTAGTTGTGAAACTCCAGCTTTATTTACAGCACTGAAGGCTACATATAAATTTCCTTGTTGTTTGTTTAAGTGTTTATATTACAGTATATTATTCTGTATACATTTTCTTTTCTAAAAACACAACTCACAAAACCACACACCCAAACAAAATACCTCATGTCCTGCAAAATGAAGCACTACAACCAAAACTACACAAAGCATTATCAAAACCAAACTTTTGCACCAAATTGCACACTTCATTCATATCACCAGATTTTTGTCTAACCAACTACACTCTGCTGGGCAGAATGAAAAGAACAATCATCTTTAGTATGCTTTGCCATAAAACTAAAAAAGTTCATGTTGTAGAAAATCCTTCAGATTGTTCACATGCACAGAAATATTTGCAGATACACACATGCTGCTGAAACATTTATTTTTCACCTATCAAGTCAGTGCATCATATGCACCGCAGATACTTACATTGGAGTGAACAAAATATGCTTGTGAAAAATATTAAACTGAAAAAGAAAACTGCAGGAAAAATTTAAATCAAAAAAGGTAGGCAAGAGAACTACTTAGACAGAAGTGTTTTGAAATGGCAAACGTGACTTTAGGTCAGATTGTTGTCTTATGCAGTGCATTTAGGTATAAAGTACCATTTTGAATTGTAAAGTGTGTAAAGCAGAAAATGTGTTTAGAGTTTAAGAGACTTGAGAAGAGGTTTGGCTCTCTTTGTGTCAGTTTGAATAATTGTGTGTTGCATGTAATTTTATTGTGTAAACAATTGGAAAAACATGTTCATCAGTGTTATTTGGGTTCTGTAGATCAAAATCCAGAAAAAAGTCAAAGTTAGAGGTCAAACCAATCGGCCTCATGTTCATCCCTAGCTTGTAAACTTGATTCTGATCTACAGAATATACAGTCTGGGTGAAAGATGATGTGAACATTTGACAAACAGCTCGGTCGATCAGGTGATTCTGTGGTTCTTTCAGTCGGTGAAGATTCACCGTGAAGCGCTGATAACACTCACAGTGATCTCCATGCTTCTGTCCCAGAGCTTCTGGTTTTGTTTGACAGGGCTCTTTAAGTCTGAATTGAGATTCTGGGCCTGAGTCCTCCTTCTTCATTTGATCTCCTTCGACTTTTGAAGCTGCTGTTCAGGATCTCTCCTATTGTTCACGAGCTGTATTGGCCCACAGTTCAGGCCTGGTTCATGTATGATGCATGTATGATCGGTAAATACATGGGGAAACTCATAAGCAAGAATGTTACATGTTGCATGTATTTCAGTTGATGTCTAGTATCAGTCATTCTTTATTTTAGGCATGATATCATGTGAGCAGAATTGTTAAATATGTAGGTTTATCCTTAGTTAACTTCAGTAAAATAGAACTTGTACCTGTATTCTGCAATATGCATTAATCCTTAACTAGAAAGTTAAATATGATCCGGTCTCACCTGATGAGAAAAATCTGAAATACAACTTGAAATGTGCACTTTATTTGTTTTCAGGCACTGAATGCTCCAAAATGTAAATTATCTGAGATGAGTATGTCTGTCTGTACTGAAGAAAATAAAATAGGTCGACAATTCTCACACCTGAGTTGATGATGAACACATTTTTCCAGAGAATAAAGATTAATTTACTGTAGTGTAAGCAATTATAACACTGTACATTTTAGCACCATCTAATTATCACCACTCACTGATTACATGGTCAGAACTTCTAATGAGGGAAAAACTGAAATATGAAGTCATTTTGTGATCGATAGACAAAATTTCAAATGTCTGATTTATATATTTATTTGTAATTTGAATATTTGTGCAAAACTGAATGCTAAATAATAATTAAGTTGTCATATTGAAGAAGACAATGTTCAGAGCTTTCATCTGTATATCATATGTTTGAATCAAACAAAACCTGACTGTGTGGGACACGATGTAAATGGGGTGTCATGGCTCACTTCACGCAAACTTCAGTCAGCCCAAAATTTAGTTTCATCCCTAAATTTTTTGTGTTAATATTGAAAACTGTTTTCAGTATGACTACGAAAGAAAAAGTTGGTTTGGTTTAGTTGTGGGGGCGGGGGTGCTTGTGGGCCACATCTGGCCCATGGCCTATAAAAGCTGGAGTTTCCCAACTACCATCAGACATGAACTATTGTGTTCTTGACTAATTTTGACATTTCAACAGACTGTTGTGCATATGAAGACGTATAACATGAAACAATGCTGACATGTTCTGGAGAGAACAACCATTAGGCTGAGAATCAACAATCAGTTTAGATCAACAAGATCTATTCACTCGGAAATTATGCTAACTGTAGGCTGAGACACTGAGACATGTACTAAGACATTTACAATTTGATGAAATGAATGAGAAATTCAATTCTGTTGTGAACATTTGCCAAGTGGTTTGGAGGTTTGTCCATGTTATTTTGAGAATGTAATTTCTGTTTCATGAAATGAGGCAAACCAGTGGAGAAAACTGTAATCAGGGACATTTCTCTTTTAGATAAAGCTCAGTGGGAATGTTCACATTACTTCTGATCTTGACGTGCAGAGTTAGAAATGTCAGATATGAAGCTTGAGTGACGCTGAATTTGCAAATGTCATTCCCAGCTTCAGTCCATTCTCCGCTACCCCCAAACATACTGTTGTGTTAAAGATAAGTCTCATAGAAAGTGGAGACCTGTTTGAGGCCTACATAAAGACTTTTACTCTGTGAATGCAGCAGAGATCTCCAGTTCAGTCTTAGAACACAGATTAAACATCATCACTGTCCATCAGAAACCCTGAATCTATGTTTTCATGATTTTGTTCTGTCTTATTTATCACTGCCAGCAGGTTTTATTCACTTTAAACTGATTATCAGTATTCAAACCAGTCACCAGTGCAGCGTTCATTTGTTCAGAAAAATACAGCAGTTTTTCAGCAGTGATATTCAATCACAGATACACTTTAAGTATTGAGCTCCAAACATGATCAGCAAACAAATCATTTAACTAACTGATGGTTAATGAGCGACACCAGAGACCAACAGAGAAGACGTGATGTTCGTGAGTGAACCATCACAACAGAGTCTACATTACTCCACAGAGACCTCCTATCTCCAAATTTACAGCTTTTGAGGAAATGAAAAAACTCCTCTTCATTATTGACCGTATAAAGAACTGTTCACAAATGTGCTCACAAACGTCCTTCTTTGTTGGTTCTGATTGCTGCACCGACAGAGTGACATCGTTGTCACGATGGTGCGAGGAAACATCTCCATCATGGGGTAAGGGAGGATTGTCATCATTAGAGGGAATCTCAGTTCAGAGAGACATTGAGATGGGGTCTAGAGACCACCTCCAGAGTCAGGGAGTGGAGAGGATGGAGCTTTTAGGCTGCTGTGACTGTTTGGTTCTTTCACACGGGACTGCGGCTCCTGTTTCTTCACACTTCAATCATCTGATCCACCAAACAACACCAAACGAGAGTGGACTGCAGAATCAGCTGTTTGCTCTGGCAGAGAGGATTTGGTGAACTTTTCATGGCCTCATACTGAGCTCTGCTGCACACCCCACAAATGAGGCTCCATTTAAAGGGAATGAACGGACTTTCCAACAGGATATTTTTTACAGAGAGGCATCGTTACAATAAATAAACTAGGAAAGCCCTCAGAGAGCGCAGACCTCAGCTCTGTGGCTTTTTCACAACTCCTGTAAAAGGTGCAATCCTGGATCAGCAGGTCCAGAACAGAGCCAGGATCCAGACCAAACTCAGCACATACATGGAGGCTGTTATCCTGCATGAACACAACACGTATTGGGAGCATCACTTAATATTTAGATTTTATATGAATTATTGAGTGTGGTCAATGGGATTTCCAATTATAATGTTCAGTTTTTTTTATGATGTCAATCTGGATTGGATCCAGATAAAATTTACCCTGATGACAGAGACATGGGCCCCATATTATCCTGTGAAATTGGAGAGGATCTGTTAAGAAGTGGCAGAAATATGATTTTTTTAATTCAGCCCTTTTTTTTTTTCATCCAGACAAATATACATATCACTACCAAAATCTAATAATTTCTAGGTTGGGCCATTACCAGCATCTCCTGAAAATGTCAGTAAAACCTGTCCAGTAGTTTTTTGTGTAGTCTTTGTCTGTTGACTCCCTCACGGATGTCCTGGAGGTTGATGAGTGTGACCATTTTGCCCTCTGCTGGTTCCCAAACATAAAGTCCTATTTCTGCATTTCCAGCAAACACGACAACAAATGACGAGCAGCGCATCCCTGTTTAGAGGTGATTTTTCTGTCCCCATGAACCAAAGGTTGATGTTAAAACAGAATTCAGCGACCATGTTTACTGACGCGCTCTTTATTTCCAACCAAACCTTTCAGCGCGCACTCGGGAGCGCGCACAGCCGTGGAGGAGGAGAGGGAGCGCGCATGGGAAGAGAGAGAGAGGAGGTGGAGATGCTGGGGCAGTGATGAGGAGGACCTCTCTGAGTACGGATGCCTGAATGTTCAAATATTCTTCATCTGAGCTCGAGTGAAGACACGAGCAGGTAAGACCGAGAGGTGATTTCAACCAAACACGGATTATGGATTATGGATTATTTTACAGATGTTTCCTCACTGAAGAGGAAACTGAACCGAGTGAGTTTGTGAGGACTTTAAGATCCTCAAAGCAAAGTAAGTCTTCACATGTCAGACTGATGAAGAGTTCAGGATTATTGTTTTTATTTCAGTTTTAATCTCTCTGTAACAGGCTGAATATTCATGATAAAGTGGGAAGAGTGTGACGTGACAGCAGGACTGTGATGAATGATCCACTGTGTGTGTGTGTGTGTGTGTGTGTGTGGGCTCAACAACAAACAGCCGATTGTTCCCCATTTTACCATCTCCACTCTACTATGAGCTAGGGCCGGGCAACATGTCCACTTCACTGACTCCTCAGTGAGTGTTCGACTGTTGATTGGATGTGAAAATAGTTCTCAGTCCAAGTACTCAGGTGAGAGAGTCGGGCTGGTCATTGATGGTGTTTTACTGATTCCAGTGTCATTAACCATTCTGCTTATCGATAGCCTGTGAGAAATTCGTGTGGATCTTCTGTCGGCCTACAGGCTCTCTGTGGCTCAGATACTCAGTGAATGCTGCGAGTTGTTGGTGCCTCAGAACAGAAACGACTTGGACCCCGTCTGCCAGGATTGTTGTTGTCATTTCTGCTGTTTAGGCTTAATGGAAGTTTAAGACGAGTATTTTTATTATTAGTAAACTTCAAAGATCCTGATGTTTTATTTGAAACCTCAGCGAATCCTTAACGTCCAATATTGGCTCATTTATTGATTTTAACCCTTTAACTACCAGCTCAACTGTTCGGCAGAGGTCATCAATAAATTCAGGGATATTTCATGTTTTAAAAAAACAGAACAAATCAAATCATTGTTTGATTTCATTATCACTTCAGATAAGAGAGAAAACTACAAACAAACAAACCAAAAAAGGCCGAAATGTTAGTAAATAAAAAAGCAAAAATAACTTAAAATATCTGATACTGAGTTTGTTCTTGATAAATAACAGATTATATAAGTCATCGTATCAGTCAATAAGCATTTAAAATAATTGATATATATATGTGTGTGTGTGTGTCTACAGTACCAGTTCTCTATTCTAATTAACAGCATCCTTACTGTATTTTCATTTCCAGTATCATTGCAGTTTATTATTCTAAAACATCTTTAATGCATCTTAAATTACAGCAAACTTGCTCTATAATAAACTATTTACTATACCTTTAACTATTTAAATGATCATTTACAACAGAATATATTCTGTGAAGAAAAAAACCCGCATACATTTATTCTTATTGAATAAAACACTTTTCTCAAGCATTTGTTTAAAAACGTGAAACATTTACCAAAAGACATCTGCTATTGATCAGTTTTTCCAGGGAAAATGGAATTTTGGTACATTTTTCTCTTAATCAGTCAATTAATCAATCTTTATTTGTGTGGCACTAGTTTAAAACAAATGTTTTCTCAAGACACTTCACAACAGAGCAGGCTGAAGTCATGGTCATCCATTGCCCTTTTCAGTTATTTACCCTATAGACATTTTTTTATTTTAAATATTAAATATAAACTATTCTAGTATTAAATTACTAGAATAGAATTGCCTTTATTGTCATTGCATACAATACATACAACATAATTTATTTGAGCAGCCTACCATCAGTGCAGAACAAATGAAAGAAACAAAAGAAAAAACACATTTGGAAAACTATTACGTTTACAGAAATCGATATGCTTTCGCACCATCCAATGCCACTCACTAATTTATTTATGTATAGACCTTTACAGTAGATAGCTGTAGATATGCGTTTCCATACGTGCACTGTATTTTATGGTTTAATGGAGTTGTTTTCTAAATCCAAGTCTTATTAATGAATATAGGGGGTGAAGGATGTCGGACTAATATCCGATATGCCCATATTCCCAAAAGCAAGAGCACAAAGTCTGGTCTTTGACAAATGTGAAGCAAGAAAAACAACATTTGATTCTTTAATAAATTAGATTTTTGATTTATAAAAGTGGACACAGTGATGATAAAGTAAAACATCATGGTTCACTGTACATTTTGCAGATGTTACAGACACTTTATGGGATAATTAAGGCCAGTTTGTTTGGTCAAAATATTAGCTGCTAAGACTTTCATATCTTTGAAACCAATATTTCAGCTTTTTAGGCAAATATCTGCTGATACTGATATTTTTCTAATAATATCATGCATTCCCAATTGTTATCTCCATACCTTTTTACCCTCAGTCTTAAAATAAATTAATAAAATAAAAAATTAAGAAGGCCCAGCCTGACCTGAGTGACCCAACTCTGAGCTGCTGGCTGGTAATTGAGTTTTTTTTTTATTTATTTTGATTAAAATCAAGACTGAAGCATCACTGAAAACAGAGTTCATGTCTTTTTCATTAATATTCTTATTGATCTTTTTTTTTTTTCTTTTTTTTTACAAATTAATTACCATTATTTGCTTGTTTCCAAAGCGTCTTCGTGTTTAGAGCAGTGGCCTTCAACTCTAAAACTCGAGGAATATCTGAAATCACTCTAAAATCTGAACTAACACACTCGCTCAAACCTCTCTTACATGTTTTAGTATCTCATTTACATGTAGGAGTTTATCACTACCCACTTTTGCCTAATAATAATTGACCAACAGACCAACAGCTGCAATATTTAAAAAAATCTTAAGGAATTGCATTGAAAATATCTCAAATGAAGTGAAGCAGCATGTCACAGACATTTATTATCTCCTTGCAGAGGAAATATAAAATTTAAAGCGTGAAGCATCTCTTAGCAAAACCAAAAAATAAAAGTTAAAATCAAGATTTGATTATCAGTCCATATGGCCCATCCTCACTATGAGGCAGTCACATGATTTACAGATCAATATTTTTTATTGGTTTAATAATTTAATGCATTTTTACATTCTTCATTCATCTTTTTGCATCTTTATTCGTTAAATCCTCTTCTTATGCTCCATCGTCCATGTTTTCTCTCCTCTGTTTTGGCCGTCCAACAGCCTCTCTCCCTCCGTCCTGTCTGCAGATCTGGGAGTGACTGTTGCTGTAATCTAATACTTCCTGCCCTCTAAATAATAAATGGAGAGGACTCACTCATTGACCATCACCACTGATTCGCTCTCCCTCCGTCTTTCTCCAGTTCGCCCTCCTCACGGCGTCGGCTCTTTGGCTCTGAAACATCACTCCCTGCTTCCTAAAAGTGACCTTTTTCTGTTAAATGTCACTGCAGAGGTGGACCAGCTCGCTGAGCAGAGGGCTGGAGAGACTAAATCAGGAGAAATCAGGCCCAGTTTTTGTACAATGCAACAAAAACAGATATTTTAGACTCACAGTGCTTGGACATTTGATGTTATTGATCATCAGGGATTGCAGACAAACTCCTGCACACTGATCAGGTTTTTAAAATCCTTCAGCAAACGCATGGTATTTGTCTCTGCCTCGAGCTATTTTACATTAATCCACAAACTAGAGCTGCTCAATTATGTCAGAAATCAAAACAGAATCACATTTTCATTTTGACACGAAGATCAAAATTGATCAAAATGCTGTAGGCAAGCAAAAACATTCGAGTGTATGTAAAATAGGTTAAGTTTAATGTGCATGTTCATTTGCAGTTGCTATTAAAGAGAAACCTGTTGAAGATTCAAATCTGTTTTTTTTTCTTAGAATTACACCCTGTTTAACCCTTTAATGCCTGAAAACACAAATCATAGCCAGAAAATTCTATTTATTTATTTTTTGGAGCTGAAATTTTTATTTCACTTTCTACTGAAATCCTAAAAAAATCTAAATTTCCATAAAATTTTACATATTTTTTTTTGTATCTCATTTGATACATTAGGTTATTTTGGCGACTGATAATCCACATTTTTTTTTAATCATTTATCTGATTTTATTCATATGTTTTTTCTTAGTAATTTGTTGATCATATTGATTAGATGGGGGTATCATAAAAGTATGTATCAAATATGATACAAAAGGCGTTAAAGGGTTAAGCATTTATAACATAACTAGAAAAGCACTCACAGAGAAGTTTTGGGAACATCACTTAATATTATGATTTTATATAAATTATTGAGTATCATTATAAAGTTCAATGTTTTTTTGTGACATCAATCTGGATCGGATCCAGATGAAATTAACCTTAATCATAGAGACATGGACCCCATATTATCTTGTTAAATTGGATCAAATCCATTTAAAAATGGCAGAGATATTTTTTAAAATTCCACCCAATGTTAACTAAAGGGATGTTTTTAAGTTTTGCATTTTTTTTTGCATCCAGACAAATATCCATATCACCACCAAAATCTAATCATTTCTAATTTGGGCCATTACCAACATCTCCTGAAAATTTCAGCAAGATCGTTCTTTATGTAATTGATATCGACAACATTACTACTAAACAGATAATAAATACAGACAAGTAGTTGTTAAGATGCTTATTTATTGCCTTCTATTATGTCGAATGGCCTCTGCGTGCTGTCCCTGACTTTTTCATATACTGTGTAAAGTGTCACCCTTTCCTGCGCCTCGGGCTTCTACGTGGACATTTTGTGAATACTCACATGTGTGGACAATTTGGGTGGCCCACTGGGAAATGTGCTGGCATAGATATTTAACATTTGACTGCTATATATATTATTATATTCTGTGGAATAAAAAAAATAGTTAAAAAAAGAGGGACATCTCATTTGACTGACTTAGCTTACTGTCTCCACAAAGAAGGAAACCAAACTCTTGGGTGCATGGTTGTCTTTCCTTATTGGGGGAACCATGGATATTCAACTAGCAGGTGTTACATCTGATCCTCAAGGGGTGCCTCAGGGCTCTGTTCTGGTGCCACTTCTTTTTTACTGTCAGAAAATTCTAAATTCTTCTTCCCATGCCGTTGCTGATGACTCTGTTGATGACTGTGAAGATAATATTTCAGTGAGTGTGACTCTGAATCTGTCTTCGCTCTCCAGGTGACAAGATGGGAAACGGCTCCATGAAATCGAAGCGTTACAAACACACCGACGGTTGTGGGTTCAAACACCAATCAGTGGACTCCCTGAGGGCGCGAGTGGACGAGCTGGAGCGCGAGGGGAAGCGTAGGGAGGAGGAGCTGTGTGCTAAAGACCAGCAGATCAAAACTCTGCAGGATCAGCTGGCCAAGCAGACGCGGGTGCTGGCCGAGCTGAGCGAGGAGCTGCAGAACAAATGCATCCAGATCAACAAGCTGCAGGACGTCATGAAGAACCAGAGTGGAGCCGCCGCCGCCTGCCACAGGAGCTCTCGTATCCAGACCGCCATCAGTCAGAGCCAGCGGGAAGAGCAGTCCAAACCTCAGCGTCAGAATCAAGGAAACGCTGAACAGAAGGAAAGGAGCCAAAGCTGGAGTGTCCGCCGAGCCGACGTCCAGGACGTACGACTCCAGCAGTCTGCCAAAGTTCTCCTTCGAGAAGGCTCGAGTGCCCAAGGATGCAAGGTGAGAGGAAAGGACGCACTGGATTTTAAAACATTAAAAATATAAATATCAGGCCCGACTGACTCAAACCCTTTCTGCATTAGAAGGTCCAAGAGATGACTGAGATGATGATGATGTGGTTGAGCTTCTTTTGCAAAAGATAGTGACCTCTGCTGAGTCGACACAGCAAAAACATAAAGCAAATCTACAGAGTTAAAAAAATGAACTTAAATCTCTTAAACCAAGAGCTGCTGTTCCTCGAGTGTCCACCAGAGGGTGGTTCCTGCAGTGAGTCAATCCCCATAGAGCTCCATGTTAAAATGTTTAATTTAACAGCAAAATTAAACACATTTTCAGCCTGTATTTATCACTTTTGCACATTTTATGACAACTGAATGAGCTGAATTTTAGTACTAATCACTTTTATTGTCATTTTTCTCATTTTAAACAACAACACCATCATTAGCAAATCTTTGTTCACTGGTAACCTGCCTGCACAAAGCCTTAAAACCATCAATGGCCCTGAGATGCATGAATCCACCACATGTCAGCCCATAATCCAAAATCAATACTGTCCTCACTAACATGCTCTGATGGCTGATACGCTCAAATCTCCGCAGCCAGGATCACATTTCTAGAAGAAAGTCTGAAAACACAACCGAACATCCATGGCACTCTTCAGCTTTTTTCACACCTGCTTACTGAACATCAAATACCTGTACGCTATAAATGATTTATTTTAAATTTTCCTGCAGGAAGTCTCAACTCTGTTCTCTGTGTGTAAACACACACTGGACAGCAGGTTTTATTATCTGTGAGTATAAGTATCAGTGAGATTCATCAATGTGTATGCAAATGTTATAAATGTAGCTCAGAGTTGTGTGAAGATCTTCAATCCTTTAAGTGTTTTTTGGTTTCTGGGAGTATTACACGTGCTTCATCCCCAAACGGTTTGCACCGTGCATATGATAGGGCCCCTTTTTGTATGTCATCTATGCCCAGAAGTGTCCCTGTTGTTGACTTTTGAATATTATGGACTGTACATCGCTGTTCTTCACTGCTGATTCTGTGGTTGTGGGGCAGTAAGCACTGGTGGGTTTGGTTTATTGGAGGAGACTTGAAAGTTTCCCAGGGGCACCAAACTACGTGAGCCCGGCCCTGACCTGAAAAACCAGAGCTATGTTTAAATCAAATTAAAGAAGTCCTCCTGCTGCTGTTTTATTGATTCACGCCATCCATTTGTTTTTCAGTTCGACCCTCCCCAACAGGAGGTTTATCAAATCAAGAGGAACATGATCCTAAAATGTGCTTCATGGGGACATGAGGCGATGAGTCTGCATGTCGCTCAGGCATCATTATCTCCTCCAGCTCTGTATCTGGCACGTCGGTGCTGTTTTTTATTCTACCTGGAGGTCCGATTAAGATTAAAAATCTCCTTTAGAAGAGAGACCTCGCCAAAGGCAGCCAAAACAAACAGGCCTTCAGATGCTCGGTGATCTTTCATTTCTCTGTCAGCACACTCTTTATCATCCTCTTTTATTTGTTCGTGACACCAGTGAATCATTTTTTAGCTCTTTTTGGAGGTCGCTCCATGCCTGCAGTGCTCTGTGAGAAAAGGCAGCCCCCCCAGATCTGTTAGAGCTCAGGGTCCAGTACAGAACCAGTGGAGCTGAAACAAAGGAGGCTGCAGAGGTCTGATGGTGATTTAGATAAAAATAAACCTCTGCTGATAATGAGGTCCAGCCTCGATCATTCAGAGTGCAGCTGAGTGAGGGTTTGTGCATTAGTAATGAAGCAGAGCGATTTGTGATGCACTGAATGAAGAGTCCTGTTTTCTTGGTATTAAAGTCAAAGTGGGACTTGGTTCCTCACCTTGAGATAATCAGTCAGTGAGCTAACACGTAATAATGACACCTGATGTAGGTCATCTGAATCATTAATGAAATCAACCACTCTTAAGACAACGGCAACACTGCAAGTAGCAGGTATAAAATGGGCGACAGGTGCTTGAAATAGGGCTGAAATATTTTTCAGATTTTGGATCAAAATCGCAATTTAAGACAACACAATCATGTGATCGCCAAAGCTGCAATTTTTTGCAGCGCTCCTGACTGACCCAGGATCTGTTGGGTGAACTATTTCACACATTTGCATTTACAGAAGTGCTGGTCAGCAGGTCAACAACACAAAGCCTCTGTTCAGGAGGAGAAGTTGGAGTATCCCTTAAATAATGAAAACAGATTATTTATCATCAATATTAGATGATGAATAATGTATGTGCTTTTGATTATTGACTTCCTTACTGTTGTCTATACTGTAAACACAGTGAATATTGCACTGAAGCTTGATTTGAAGAAAATCGTGAATCGAATTGAAATGGTAATATCTGACAGAAAAATCACAGTCAGATCTGTTCCTAAAATCGTTCAGCCATAGCTTTAACCCTCAAAACGCCAAGACATTTTCTACTGTTTTTAGTCCACCTGGATGTTGGATGCTCTTGGATTTAGTCTTTTTCTCAAGTACCACAAAAGGGCCTCATTACATTGCTTAGGTTTTCTTTTTGATTATTCTGGGTTAAACCAAACCAGAGAGGAAGAAACTGGACACATCTGATTGGTCAATAGACTGGCAGAAAGTAGTTTCTTTCCCTAAGGGTCAAAAGTGAGGCCTTAAAATATCATTTCTAAGCTTTTAGTTAGTTAGTTAGTTTGTTTGTTTAGGACTTTATTTCATTCTGTCATTAAATAAAAAAATTCAATACAAACCAACAAATCTCAAACATGTGAATGAAAAGGAGCAGATTGAAGAAAAATCTGATAGAGTCTGCCCCTCTCTCACAAGATATTAATTTACTAAACACATAATATAAACTAACAACACTGTAAAAAGGTTGCTGTAAATTTTACAGTAACTTACTGGGAACAAGATGCCAGTAAGTTACTGTAAATGTCTTAACAGTAGCATTACTCTATTTTAATTTACAGCAGAATTACTTTATTTTTAAAACCAATACTTTATTTTATTCTACAACTTTTTTAATGCGTTTTAAGTTACTATGAACTTGCTGTGTTTTAGTTTATATAAGTTTATCTTTAACACTTGTACTGGTCATTTATGAGCAATATATCATTTTGTATTTTTTGTGAAAAAAATATCACATGCAGAATTTTTTATCCAATAAAATACATTTAGTCCAACATCTGTTTCACCCAAAAATGTGAAACGTTTACTAAAAGAAATCTTTCATGCTATTGGTCAGTTTTCCTGGGAAAAATTGAATTTTCTCTCAATCTTTTGCTATTTACAGATATTTGCTATACGGACATTAGGCAATTGTAGATTTGATGGTAAAATACTGTTAAGTTTACATAAATCAGTTACAGTGAAGATCTGCAGGCCAACATGTCTTTTTGCATTTCATTATTTCTTATTTTCAAAAACAACCAAACAAGCAAACGAACAAAAAGACCACGTTAATTCACATTTTGCCACAAAACAAACATAGCAAGATTTAGATTAACACATTTCCCTTTTTTATCCCATTTTCATCAAGAAAATATAGTCCATGTGAAAGCTCAACAGCCCATAGGAAGTCCCTTGAGAGAACCCACGCATGCACAAGGAGAACATGCAAACTCCACACAGGAAGGCCCTGACCAGCACAGGGATCGAACCTTCTTGTTGTGAGGCACGAGTGCTACCTGCTGCACTACCATGCGGCCTACTTTCTGTGTTGTTTGTTTATCATTTAATAAAGAAATGTGGTCCAGATCTGATAAAACTGCTACTGAAGCTGTTAGCATCAGTGCTAATCTCTGGACAGGCAGTCACTTCCTGCTGTTGTCTTGCTCATAGCTCCGCCTCTTCCTGCTTTAAAGGACTCTGATTGGGCTGTTCCACTTTGCACTGCTCACAATCATTGTAGATTAGAGCTTTGAGAAATGGATCTGCATGGTTACAGACATTGTACATTACATTGCATTGTAAGTTTAGGAAAAGGAACGTAAACCAGTGTTGATGTTGACAGCACTTTTTAATTTAGTTTTAGTTTTGGTCTTTTGCCTAAAATATCTTTCAGCTTTAGTCATAATTTAGTCTCTAAATTGTTTTAATTTTAGTCTAGTTTTAATTGATGAAATTTCACAACATTTTAGTCGATGAAATCTGCTGTAAATGTAGTCGACTAAAATATGAAGTGTAAAGGGTAAGGCATTTTTATGTTTCCTTGAATTTCTGAAGTCATGTTTTAAACTTGGATAAAATCAAACATCTAATAACCCTTTACTGAATGCTAGTAAAGTCTGAATGTATAAATGAACAGAAACAAATTGAACTTTTGTGTGAAATGCAGTCACCTTTATTTAGGCTACCTGGCAGAGCATCTCAGTTAAAGTAGCTGTGATTGGATATATTCCTAACTTGTCTCTACTTTCTACATGACCAAATGAGGTCTGATTGGATTAAGTCTCTGTCAAACATTTTAGTCTAGCTTTTATTTGTTGATGAAAATGTCAGTTAATTTAGTTTGAGTTTTTGTCCATGTGCACTTGTTTTTATGAGTTACTGTCTAGTTTTCATCAGGGGAAAAAGGTTGTTGATGAAAACTATGACCACAATAATTAGTCAACAACATCAACACTGATCATAAACAGAACTCTCTGATGGATTTAGTAATGAAGCTTGTCACCAAGCCTTACCATTGAGACCATCGGCTCTGAACCATGAGATAATCTCAGCTGTGCTCTGGTTTGAGTTTAAACTAACTGAACATGATCCCAACCTTTACATGCTGTGATCTTCTGAGCTCATGCTCTCTCAGCCCAAACAGAGGCTGGTGAACAGAGCTGTGGCTGCTGCCTGTTGTTCCTCTGAAGCCTACAGAGATGCTTCACTCTCTCAGATGAAGACCACCCACGTCTACAGCTGAGCTCTCAGCTCTGACTCCTCACCTCCTCACTTTCAAACTCCCTGAAGGAAGAGACGTCTCCGTCTCGCTGGTGACCTCTGACCCCTCGCCGTCATTTTATGTTTGCGGCGATTCACTCGTTTCAAAGTGAGAGGCAGAAACAGTCATCCTCTCACAGGAGACAAAATATTTATCACACAGAGCAGAGCTGTGGTGAGTAATGTGGAGGAGGACGAAAAATAAGGTACAGTTATCGGGGAGGAGAGAATACCTCACACTTTAAAGATGTGCAGCATTTGCTTAAGTCCTGATAAAATTAAGACAAATTTGACTTAAAGACCCACCTCTTCTTCATTTGCAAGCCATTCTTAAATGCAAACTGCCTGCAAATGTGTGAAATAGTTGACACAACAGATCATGGGTCGGTCACATGATTGCAATGTCTGAAATTGTGATTTCGATCTGAAAATGATAAATCTATCAGCCCTACTCCCTGCCTTTTCATAAATCAGCACACAAATATCACTGTAGTTTTTTCTACCTTAATGTTTTTATTTCACTGTTTTATTTTCATTTTTTTTATCGCAATCTATTTATTAATTTACTTCTTTTTTATGTATCCTGTGCGCAGCACTTTGATCGACTGCTGTCTTCTTAAAGGTCCTTTATTAATAATCTTGACATGACTTAAGCTTGACTTATTGTACAGATTTATATTAATAAGAAAGTCAAATAATATTATATGGATGGGGGTGGGATTCAATATGTGTTACTTCTTCCCAGTCCTTCTGGATATGTAAATCATTGTTTCCATTTTCTTTTTTTTTCTTTTTTTTTCAGTTTTGTATTGTATTGTTAGTTTGTCCACGATTGTATGATTACAATAGTCATTTATTTTAATTTTTTTTTTTTTCATGTCCCAAAATAAACTACTACTACTTCTAAGACTTCATGGTGACTTTAATCCTCTGTGAGGTCCACATTTGAGCAGTCTGACAGAATTCCCTTAAAGAATTCTTCACAAATCAATTTTACAAGCAAGATGATCACGAGGGCCGAGGACATTTGACCTCCGTTTGTGCACAAGTCAGAGAAAATCCAGAGATACTGATGCCTGATGACCTTTGGCCAGTGACATCCAGAATCAAAGCAGGTTAACTTTAACTCCAAAAAGATCGATGTGCAAAGCCTGACAGGATTCCCAAATTTCAATCATGTATTTAAATTTATTTTCTAAACTATGCATTTCACTTTTTAATTTCTTTTATGTATTTTAATTAATTTTATAACCTATGCATTTCACTTTTTAATTTCTCTTATTTATTTTATGTTCTCTTTCTTGTTTACCTGTTCAGTCCTTTGGCTCACTGAGGTGTTTTTAAAGCGCTATATAAATAAAGTTGTATTGTATTACATTGTTTGGGCCCAGTCTACTGTGATTGGCTGACTGGTTTGCTGCGTAGTAATTGGTCAGTTCAGTTCAGCATGAAGACATAAAACTACCATGAGGTCGATCTCGCTCTGTTTGGAGAATAAAAGATAACAACAGTCATTCATTGTTCCATGCTGATCCTGTTGTAAATAAAGGTTTATTTTAAAGACTAACCTTGAGCTTTCTCTGGAGTTTCAAACCCAAAGTCCATCACAAACAAACTGATCGTCTTCGTCTCTGCTTCAGTGTGAAGAAGCTCCTGTCGGACGCCCTCAATAAGAACCAGTACCTGAGGCGCCTGGAGCTGCAGCAGGTTAAAGACATGGTGGAGTGCATGTACGAGAGGACGTACCAGCAGGGCGAGTCCGTCATCCAGCAGGGGGAGCCGGGGAACCACCTGTTTGTCCTCGCAGGTACGTCCAGTCCAGCCTTTTTCTCAGATTATACCTCATTTCAACGACTTTCCTCTGGTCTCAGACGTCCCCAGAGCACAGATTTGAAGTTTCTGTCCCCAGATTTCTGATCCTGACATGTATAAACCCCTCTGTTTCAGCCCTGCTCAGAACAGGCTGTTTTGGTGTCAGTCCTCGAGAGCACTGCCTGACTCTGCCTCTTAGGAAGTGGATGTGGCTTCATCTTTTCGCTGCTGTGCTCTAATGTTTATTATCAGAATCAGAAACACTTTACCAATCCCTTGGGGGAAAGATAGGAGTGTGACACAAATTAAATAAGCACAAATGACAATGTGCAGAATCTTTAAGACAGAACAATTTCCCTGTAATGAAGGAAAAACTCAATTAAATAATAAAAAAATGTTAATAATATAGGGCTGGGTATTTCCCACAGACTCCTGATATGATACAAATCCTGAGATTATTGACATGGTCCCTCATTCAGAATTCCAACAATTTTTGTTGCTTTTTGTAAGGGCATGTTTTAAAGGACCCGACAACCAAAGACACTTCAGTCTCAGGTCTTTGGAGATCCTAGAAGTCATTTAGAATTTGAAACGTGCTGAATCATCAGGATTATGAGTTTCCTCTGAACAATGGCTGATACCCGTCAGCCTGGCCGGTGTTGGATAATCAGTTTTCTGGCAGAATGTGTCAGTATCTGTGACAGAGACCTCACACCCTGCAGCTCTGATGCACACTCACTCTCAGAATAGAGTCCCATTTGTCCAAATATGAGCAACAATACTGAGTTTAATGACGACTGTAAAAGGCTGAGGGAAATAAAACAGATGTGAGAAAAAATCTGTGATGTGTTTCAGTCCAACCCTTGTTTGGCCCTGTGATGATTCATTATTATTCATTAAATAAAGTCCTCTAAATAATCACAGCACACAGATCGTTCCTCCTTAATAAAGTCAGAAATGTGAGTCAGGAGCTGAGAGGAGAACAGTTTCCTTTAAGAGTCAGAAAAGGACTTTGACGAAGAGATGAGAAACGACTTGATTTATAAATGAAACCCAGGAAGTGTTAATCAGTGAAACCAAAAACCCACTCGCTATTCATCTGATTAGATTATGGTTTGAGGTTCATAAAGTTATTGGAGTAAAGATTAATTTACCACCCCAAACACCTTTGTGGAAAAACAAACTCATACCAATGTTTTCTCATAACAAAATCCTTAGGCTTTGGCACGACAGGGGATAGTATGCACGGTAACTGATTTTTGTAAACTTAATAGTATTTTACAGTAATATCTACAACTACCTACTGTAATAAAAAAATATACAGTAAATTAATGTACATGGCAAAAGACTGTGGGAAAACAAACAGATTTCTGTAAATTTTAAAGTTACCTACTGTAAAATGTCTATATAGTAAATTGATGAAAAGGGTAATAGATGAAGAGAAAATTCCATTTTTGTTCCAGGAAAAGCAGGCGAAATTTTTTTAAGGAAATGTTTCACATTATAAGGTGAAAAGATGGAGATATCATAATATAAACTAAAATACAGTAAAAGTTCAGTAAAAAGCTGTAGAATAAAATATGATAGCGATACTGTAAATGAAAAAGCAGTAAAAATGTACTTGATAACAGTAATTATGCTGTTAATGGACAGCAGACAGTAAGGATACCCTTAATAAAAAAACAGAAGTAAAACTAATAAAGAAAACAGAGTAATAATGCTGTAAATTAAAATAGAGTAATGCTGCAGTAAAGACTTTTACAGTAACTTACTGACATCTTGTTGCCAGTAAGTTACTGTAAAGTTTACAACCTTTTTACAGTATACTTTGAACAATGCCACAGAAATAACAACGTCATGTCCTTCAAACAGCTAAAAGCAAATATGACCCATCCAAACACTTCTTTTCTTATTTACAACTGAGAGCATTCTTGAAAAAAGTTTGTGGGAACTAATGTCAATGTCAGCTTTATTTATATAGCACATTTAAACAGCCAGCGGCCTACCAAAGTGCTTTACCGTAGAAGAATGACACTTCCCTGATAAAGATGGAGGAAATATGTCATGATAGCAGTGGTCTAAGGCAGTTTATGTATCTAGCACTGATGGAGGAATCTCCGGAAAAAACAAACACTGATGAAGAGGGAGATGGGAAGCTGACCTGGGTTTTACGATACATGTGGACCTGTGGTTTAACTTCCATCAGAACAGCTTATCTTATTGGTCAATTATGATTTCCATCTGTGCAAACCTACAATCTCAAATGTCTGTTTCAGATGTGGTGTTGCTGCAAAAATGGTTAAAAATTCAGCAACAACAAAATAAATAAATAAATACAGCACCATGATAATCATCATGCTGGATGTTTCTACAGCCTTCCTGTTCTCAACAAAACAGAAGTGAGAAGTCCCAGAAAAGTCTGGAATAGAAACTCAACCATGTGATGATCACAGCATCCTTCAGAGTCACACATGGACAGTAACCCCTGTGCTGCTCCCTGGATGTTTTCTCTTTTTTAGACCATTCTTTGTGAACCTGAGAGATGCTTGTGTGTGAAGGTCCCAGGACATCAGCAGTTTCTGACAGAACAACAACCACGCCATGTTCAAAGTCACTTAAATATGTCAAAATAATAAAAACATATCTAATAATGGCGTGTTCATGGTGGAAGTTGGCTTGTAATTGGCTGGATCTCGGCAGACACTTGGCTGGAAGGGGCAAATTGGAAAGGCTGCCTCTGTATGTGAGTTAGACTTAAATATCTCGTTTATAACATCGTTTCTGTCAAGAAAAAAAATGCCCTGATAAGAAAATGGAGTTGATTTTCCCTCTTTGTTTCATGGCTCTGCTTCAGATAACATCCTATTTTAAACTGATTTCATGGATAAAATTCAGATGAAGTCGGCCCAAACACACATGCTTGGTGAAAACATTGAGGTTTCCCCTGAGAGTTTTATCGTTGTGCACACAATCTATGTAAGCAGAATTTAGACAAGCTCAAACTCAAACCCTCTGCGCCCCTAATAAACCAAGAACTCAGGTCACCAACCAGTTGCTGCCATGTGATTGGCTGATTAGCTAGAGCAGTTGAATGGGAGTATATCTTGTGAGAGCATAATTTGTGTTCTTAAATGTGCTAAAATAGACTTTAAATGATGTTTTGATGCTGTTTCCAGTGCTCTCATACAGCAGCTGTTCTGTGTTTTGCTTGTTTTTATTTGTTTAATTTTGAGTTTTGATCTGAAGAAGACGCCTGATTGAAGAACAGTCTCTAAATTGACTTAACTAAGATTAAATCCTGTGATATTCTCTGTGTCTGAAATGTGAGTAAATAAACATTGATGATCGTCCCTGTTTTATATTTTCAGACGGGAAGCTGGACGTGTTTCAGCACAACAAGCTGCTGACGTCGATCACGGTTTGGACCACGTTTGGAGAGTTGGCCATCCTCTACAACTGCACGCGCACGGCCTCGGTCAGAGGTAAAGACGAGTTTAACATGGAGGCAGGTCTGAGTTTAATATGTCAGAGAGGCTGTGGAGGAGGATGGAGGAGGATGCTCAAAGCCTCATGGCCTCCATCTTAAATCTAAAAATCGACCCAGCAGGATCGCCTCAGTCATCAGAGCAAGGCAAACAAACTTAATCCCCGACATGTTGACCAAGGATCTCCATGGTGACCTCAGCGCTGCACTCTGATTGGTCCTGAGCTCTGTGGCATGTTAAAGCACTCTCTCTGTCCCGCTTGTATATTTAACCAGGTAATTGACAGGGTGGGAGGGGGAACAGGAAGCCGAGTGAGGGTTTAACGGGAGACTTTACGTCCTGATAGGTCGGTAAAGATGAACTTTGACCTCAGGAGAATATCAGGGTCAGGTGTGAGGAGATAGGAACAGGAACATCTCAAAATGTTTAGAATGACAATAAAATAAAATGACAGGGAAACGGGAAACAAGGCAAGATCAAAAAATGTAAGAAAATAACTGGAATAGAAAAGTTTACTTGTATAAGAAAGATATCAAAATGTTCAAAAAAATCCAGGGGAGTAGAAATTTAAAAAAGTCAAAGGAGTCAAAAAGTCAAAAGTCAAATTCCAGGATAATTCAAAGTACCAAGAAAGAGAAATACATGCAAAACTTGTGTTATATATATATATCTATCTATATATCTATATATCTATCTATCTATCTATCTATCTATATATCTATATATCTATATATATATATATATATGTATATATATATATATATATATATATATATATATATATATATATATATATATATATATATATATATATATATATATATATGTATATATACATATATATATATATATATATATATATATATATAGATAGATAGATAGATAGATAGATATATAGATATATAGATAGATAGATATATATAACACAAGTTTTGCATGTATTTCTCTTTCTTGGTACTTTGAATTATCCTGGAATTTGACTTTTGACTTTTTGACTCCTTTGACTTTTTTAAATTTCTACTCCCCTGGATATTTTGGACATTTTGATATCTTTCTTATATATACATATATATATATATATATGTATATATATATATATATATATATTGAAAATAATGACCCCCCCCAAAAAAAGATGAACAAAAAAGAAAAGAAAAACAATAAAACAAAATATAAAATGCCAAGAAAATCTTTATTGTTAAACTCTGCTAAGATAAAAATATATATATATTTATATATTGTTTATATATTAAAAATCCGCAATGAAAAAAAGTCAAACATTTTATTGAAAAGTAAAGTTTAAAATGCCCTGAAATTAATTCAAAATAATAAGAAAATTCAAAATATGAAGGAAAAATATTTTTTGGTAACAAAAATCAAACAAAAAAGGCAAAATGACAAGAAAATGCAGAGGAGAGTCTAAGAAAATGAAAGAAAAAATTCCAATCCCGAGAAAAAAAAAAAAATTACTCAAATACAAAAAGATAAGAAGTCAAAATGTCAAAAACTCGAACATAAGAAATGACAAGAAAAAAGTCAAAGTTTTGTTAAATGAAAAGAAAAACATTAAAATGAATTCAATGATATTTATGACCTTGATTTTTGCCCCATGACCTCCAAACCCGGTTAACTGGTTCCTAACCTGATGAAACCTGGTCGAGCTCAGAGGATACAGAGGATCTCCTGGATGAAATAATCTCCTTTTTTCATTTATTTCTCTCTCCTGCTCGACTCTCGTCCTTCTGTCCTTCTCCAGACAGGAGCTGCAGATGGAGGACAGATTACAGGGACGTCTTTGTCCCCCTGTCTCAGGCCGTCCTCTGTGCTGACGGGAGCTTTAATTAGACCAGAGGACGGGAGCAGAGACGAGCTCCAACACTGTGGACCACCTGAGAGGTCGGAGCGAGGCCCCGCCCCTTTTCTGATGACATGTTGTTGTTTTTTTCAGCGGTGAGTAAAGTGAGGACGTGGGCTCTGGACCGGGAGGTGTTTCAGAACATCATGAGGAGGACGGCCGAGACCAGACACGAGCAGTACAGGAACTTCCTCAGGAGGTCAGGACCGAGTCCAGAGACATGAATCATTAATAAAACATGTTTCAAATCAATCAATCAGTCAATCAATCAATCAGTCAATCAATCAATCAATCAATCAATCTGTCAGTGCTGTCGATGATCTGTGATGTTGTCTGGAGATGCTTTTTCAGGAGAGCAGGCCTCGATCTCATCACTAACTTTATGCAAATTCAGATCCCAAAGAGGGCGCTGCGTTGGCCCTCCACTACTAACTTCACTAAAAAGGAGCCATTTTGACTGAAGTAACAACAACATGCCTTCAGTGTTCATTTTATTGACAAATTATTTTCATCACACTAAATTAACTGACATTTTCATCAACAAATAAAAACTAGACTAAAATGTTTGACAGAGACTTAATCCAATCAGACCTAATTTGGTCATGTAGAAAGTAGGGACAAGTTAGGAATATATCCAATCACAGCTGCTTTGGTTGTGTGGAAAGATTGGATGAGTTAAGAGGGACATCCAATCATCCAAAAACTCAGATCTGGGTAGGTGTGTTTGTCTATTGTCAAGTCAGAATATATATATAAACTCTTATTCTAATCCACATTCACTTAACAGTAGAGACAAATATTTTACTTTAAAGAACAAAAGGCAAAATAAGGCACTGAATTGCTTGTAATGAAGAAAACATGTCTGCCAATGAACAAGAAAAGTCTGACTAAGTGAGGCTCTAAAATTCAGGTTTAATATCTGCCCAGGTTAAATTTGTGTCTCGCTGGCAGATTATTTTACTGGTTACAGCAACTCAGGCCTCGTTTTCAGTGTTTATATCTTCAAACAAGAACTTAATCCAGACATGTCAGGAAATTGTGGTTTGAATAAGACTAATGAGATTTTTTTGTCTTGAAATTGGAAAAATACTCTCACTTAGATCGGAGTTTTTTCAGTGTAGTGTGTAGTCGAGCTAACGTGGTTTTGTGGTAACGTTCGTGCCTGATTGTCTCCCCTCAGGTGCAGTTCTCCAGCTTTTTTAATGTTGATTATATTTACTGGTGTTGTTTAAAAAACAGAACTGTCCCTTTAAAGAAGCTTGGATTAACTTAAACCAGGATTTCTTTAGTCTTGTTGCAAACCTGTGGTGTATTTTTATATAACAACACACGTGCAGAATAATAACGTGTGTGTGTTTTTGTCTTCCTGTCAGCGTCGCTCTGCTCGCCAATCTCCCCGAGGACAAGCTCAGCAAAATCGTGGACTGCCTGGAGGTGGTAAGTTATTCTGTCAGTCCATCTGTGTTTCTGCAGGACGGACATTTGGACTCGGCCCTCCTGACGTCCAGATAGCTGCTGTCTAAATATCATTACCATTTGACCGTCTATCATTACGGCACGTCAGCGTTTTCGCCCAAATTAGGCCGTTGATGAACAGAGTCGATATTATTCCTGTCATCGCCGCCCGCCGTATATTCTTACCATAATTATTTGACCAAGGCCCCGAAAGTGTTTATTCAAACGGGGGACGAGTGATTTCTTAAAGATGTGCCACTGACAGCCCAGAGCAGCTCCAGTTTCAGCCAGAGCTCCTCAAACGGCGACTCAGCAACTTTTTACTCCCACAGTAAAAACCTGAAGGTCGCTCCTCTGGACCTGCAGCAGCGTTTACCTCGTTCAGACCTCCTGCTGCAGCATCTTCTGCTGTTATGTGACTGAACACTGGTGCAGGTGTTCTTGTTTTGGCATATGCTTTGGAGCCAGAAAACATCTTAGTTCAACAATATTAAGTTAATATTTCTATCTACTATGTTTTAGCATTAAAAAGAGAGATCAGTCCCTATCACTCATCCTGCAGCAGCCACATGAACAATTGCGAGTATTTAACAAGAATTTTCCCTTAAAACCACAACAAATGTTTTCTGAGCACATTTTATACATTTGGTAACACAGAGGAGAAAAACAGAGGAAGATTTTTCTGTTTCGATCTGTAAAAGAGTACAAGTTCAGAGATGTGAATCAGAATTCTGAAAAAGACGTCTGATTTTGAAGATTTCAGTCAGAATTTTCTGAATTCTGACTGAAATCCCAGCATTTTGACTGATCTTCTGATTTGTAACTCATAATTCTGACTAATAAGAAAAGTTGAACACCTGAAAAATCTCTTTGCAGAGGCCCAAATCCTCTCCTGTATGATAATGCTCAGGGTTAGGTGGAGAGACTACATGCAACCTTAGCTTTATGAAAAATGTTCTAGAAAACAATAAAAAGTAAATGATAATTGAATAAAGGCAATCAAATGATGGTGTGGAGAGATATGACCTAAATGTCACATCACAGGGTGATTTTTAGTCCTCCAGTTATTCAGTTATGAAGTTTTTCTCTGATCAGTAACGATACGAACACAAAACAAAAAGAGATGGTTTATTAAAAACACATTTTCCTGATCTGCAGGCTCCTCTCACCCTAAAGAAACTAAATCCAGAATCAAACTACTTTTATAGATTTTTTAACGGCCTTTCCAACAGACATTTATATTCATATCATCAGGGCTTTAGTGAAATTAATTAAAAGTTATTTTACTGCTTTTTTTTCTCACTATTCATTAATCTAGTAATATGTTTAACCCTCAGATGCTCCAAAAATAAATGACCTGGTGTCTAAAAAGTGGGCACATCAGAAAAAAGACCAAAAGTTCTCAAAAACTTACATAAATATTGAATAAAAGTGATTCAAATCTGTTTACTCACCCCTGTCCTGTCCATCAAAACAAGAAATAAATATAATTTAACCCTTTTATACCCAGCTGCAACTGGAGGGTCATGTGTTTGACATTGTTGCCATGAAAACCGTGATGTAGGCCGACTTCTGCCCTGACAAATTGCCCCGGGGACTGAATTGTTAACGGCATTAGTATCAATAAAGTCATACTGGTTTTCACCTCTTATGAAATTTTGTTGCTTTAGTCAATATTATGCTAAAATAAATTTTCCCAAACTGTATTTAAAATGACCGTTAAGGGTCAAGCTTCAATTTGTAAATTCCAAGTTTATTCCCTTTAATTCCTGGAATTTTGCAACTTTATTCAAGCAGCATCTGCTCTGAAAGTTTCCCAGACTTTTCTTTGATCGTTTCAGCCTGAAAAGACGATTTTGCAGCAGGACACAAAGAGGAGAGACAGAGCCATCCGTCATCCTCCTCTCCTAAATCGTTCATGTCCCCTCCTGTCATGACTGATGCTTCAGCAGCTCCTTAAAGGCAGCACGATGCCTTCAAGGACAGCTCGACCTCCTGTGTGTGGCCTTAAAAAACTCTCTGCTTGTTTCTGTGTTTGTGTCCGAGAGACGAGCGCTGAAATCTGCCGACCGCTCGATTGACGGGCGCCCAAAATAGGACGAGTGCAGACAAACACACACACCCCCACACACGCACACACACACACACACTGAATCAGAACAGGTCGATGCTGGAGTTGGGCCGTGTGCGATGGTTTGGGGTCGATGACCTCTGGATGTTGGAGTGAATCTTTCCTCTTCCTGTCCCGTGAAGGTAAATATTTAGCTCATGCTCGGGCTGAAGTGTGGAGCATGTAGTTCTGAGCCCCCCCCCCACAGCCTCCATAAACAAACCTCACCCTCTCATCCCCCTGACACAGACGGGTGTTAAACTCGGCCCTACTGAAGCGTAATCTGGGCGTAAACACGCCGCGTGGAGGGAGGAAAACGCCACTCATGTGTAGGGTTTGGACGGTAAACAGCGGGAATGTTTACGCGTGGATAAGCTCATCTGTTTGTCCCCCTCGCTCCAGCGGATCACAGCCGTCCTGTCAGCGCCGGGGGGGTTTCTGGCCTCCGTCCCAGATGTGTTTGTTCACTGTGGTCACCTTCAGCACCAGCACTTCCTCCTTTTTACCTGAAAGGTTTAAATGGAAGAGCGGCATGCTGAGTCAGCAAGATTAGAGAGATGGACGGGCATCAGAGTTTAGATCAGGTCAAAACATCCAGACCAACTCTGCCCGAGCCTGACACTGCAAAAACTCAGATCTAAGTGAGAGAATCAAAAATACCTCACTAGTTTTATTTTAAGGCAGTTTCTTACATGTCTGGATTAAGATCTTATTTAGAGATATCCAACTGAAAATAAACCCTGAGTTGCTGTTAATAAGTTAAATAATCTGCCAGTAAGACGAGACAAATTTAACTTAAAGGGTGTCTTAAAATGATTTTATTTTATCCAGAGCACATTTTAAACCTTAATTTCAGACCCTCACTGAGTCAAACTCTTCTTGTTTCCTTGGCAGATATTTTCTGATCATTACAGGCAGCTCAATGCCTTATTTTTGCCTTTTATTCCTTGTAGTAAGATATTTATCTGGACTTGTGAAGTGAATGTGGATTAGAGTAAGAGTTTTAGATATTTCTGACTTCAAAATAGACAAACACACTTGCCTTGGTCTGAGTTTTTGCAGTGTGAGCTATATTCAAGGGCCTGAGCTGGATCCAAAGGTTCTGGCTTCAGTACTTCAAGCTTTACATCAGCGTCTGGCTCTTTATGACAGATCCGTCCAGGTGAGACCTGAATGAAGGCGTCAGACTTGTCTGAAAACATGCTTTTCTGGTAGGAATGGGAATCACCAGTGATCCCAGCGATACATTATTATCATGATCCTGATTCGATTTTATTTCACTTCTTTAATATGTTACAAAATGCTAAGTATTGTGTACAGAATATTTCACTATAATGCGATTTATAACCTTATCTTGACAACAATTTCATCCAAAAAGAAAAAAATACAACTGCTTTGACCACAGACTGTAGACCTGCAGACCTGTAGACCAGGTAGAAGGAGATTTAACTCCAGCTCCACCCCTGACCACTCCTCTATTCAAACAGGGAGAGCAAACTTCGTAAAGACGACGTCGGCGTCAGGTGAAATTAGAGAAGACACCTGAGCGTCAAGCCAAATCACTTTGGGCACACGATAGAGCCGATAAGTTTGAAGTCTGATCGTGAGCAGAGGCGGCACTACAGGCTCGGATCCCTGTCCCAGACCAAACTCAGCAAAGGCCCGATTACCTGTTGGTCCTAAAGGTGATCTTACCTGATCATCCTGAGCTGTGGGGGGTGTTCAGAGCCCAGACTGTAAATCATAAATACTAAACATGTTCATCATTTATGACCAGCAGTCCTGATGTGTGTGGAGCACCGAGGACAGCCGAGCTCGTCCTCTGTGATTGGACCAGAGCAAAGCCAATCAGGGAGCCAGCTGGCTGAAGCAGGAAGCAAACGTAGCCATGGCAACGAGAGTGAAGGTGAAGCATAAATTTAGATGGACAAAATGGAGGTCCAACGCGATTCTTAGTTCAAAAACACGAGCGTCTAAACAGAGTAGCCTGTAAATCACATTTAGCCTCCTGACGTCGTCCACCATGTTTGTTTACACCGAGGCGCTGGCTTCTCGGTGAATGATCCGGCTGGTTTGTGGTGTTTTGTTGGTGTTTTGTCTCTCTTTGTGGATCAGCTCACACTCCAGGAACAAACTGATAAATCAGACCGATCTGTCCTCCTGCGCGACTCGGTAAAGATTTTAAAACCTCTACGTGTGTTCCAGGCCTTAGTACGAAGATGTTTGGATGTTTGAAGGGCATTTTGAGGTCATTAGCTTAACGACCTTCTGACATATTTTTAAGAGTATCGAACCCCTGTCACGCCGCCATTTTGAGGGATGGTTTCCTCCTCTGTGATGATTCTGCAGCAGATATGATGATCCTTGTGTCCCTAACTGTAAATAGGTTAGTGTAAATGTCTTTACAGTAGCATAACAATATTTTAATCTCCAGCATTATTATCGTATTTTCTATAATTGTTTTACTACTGTAGTTTTATTCAAGGCAACAATTTACAGCAAAATTCTGTATTTGTAGAAACAACATCCTCACTGCTTTTTCCATTTACTAATTATTGTTGTATTTATTTGATAACTGTAAAAATGTACTTTAAATTACAGTGAACTTCCTGTTTTTTTTTAGTTTATATTACTATATTTACTATTTCAATGATCATTTATTTGTAAGATATCCTTTTGTAAAAACCAAATCAAAAACATACATCAATTTTTACCCAATAAAATATATTTACTCACACATTTGTTTCACCAAAACATGTGAAAAATTTGCTTAAAGCTATTTTATCTGCTAGTGGTCAGTCTGTCAGGGCAATATTATATTTTCTCTTGATGGATATTTTAGATTATGTAACTGCAGATTTTATGGTAGAATTCTGTTAATTTTACAGAAATCAGTGTGTTTTCCAACAATCTTTTGCCCTTTACAATAATTTATGTTCTGGATTTTTTACAGTAGGTTGTTATAGATATTATGGTAAAATACTGTTAAAGCAGCACTAAGTAGGATTCTGGCTTTCAGCTCTCTAGGGGCCTCTATGGTCATTGAGTGTAACTGCACTGTGGTAAAACAGAGCGCCTCACACCAACGTGCATTTGTTAACATACAGAGGGAGGAGAAGCGAGCTGACAGGACGTCCTGAGAGACAAATAAACCATGTGGACTGATAAGGTACAGTCTGATCATGTTTCTATTTGAATAAATCAGCATGTACTTACAAGTCCAACAGTAGCAGGGCTAAATTAGCATCGGTCGGACATCCTGCCTCGTCTTTCAGCTCACGCCAGCGAGTGAACGCCAGGCCAGTGTTTATCCCTGTCCGGGCACTTAGCTTGTTACTCTCCAGCTTTCTTTTTTTGTCTCCTCCGATAAACATTTCTTTTCTTCGGGTTTTTCGCTGCTTCCACCATGATAACAACTCTACATTTAGCTTTCTTGAAAATTCAAAAACAAGGCAACTGGACTGTGTAGAGTTTGTTGGGAAGACGTTTCACTTCTGCATTATATGCAGTGCTAAGCTCTCTCCCCAGGAAGCTCTCCAAACATTCACACCTGGGCACATGTGACCATAACACCTCACATGACAGGGGGAGTTAATGACCCATTCAGGGTAACGACTCTCAGGGGTTACATCACCCTGTGATAAGTTTCTATGAGTCGTTCTCCAACTCCTCCCTTCCTTTGTTGTTGTTTTCTCCTCTAGCAAGATAAATATCTGCTTCCAGCACCAGCCATTTGGAACTGAAGAAGCTTCTTGGATGAGAAGTGAAACGTCTTCCCAACAAACTCTACACAGTCCAGTCGCCTTGTCTTTGAATCTTCAAGATGACCATGACCTGGATGAATGAGAATCTACACAGACGTACATTTAGCTTTCTTCTTCTTCTTCTTGTTTAATGGCGAGTGGCATCCAGCGTCAGAGGAGCATTACCGCCACCTTCTGTGCAGGAGTGTGAGCCAGAGGTCCCTATTTCCATTAGGAAAATAAGTGCATATTTACTTTAAACTAAATTCTGTTCATTTAATCTGTTAAAAAAATTAAACTGCTTTATATTCTCCTTTTCCCAACGTTTAGCTTTCACCTCGAGGGGGAGGTGACGTATGCCGTAAAGCAGTCTAAGCAGTAAAAATTTGTAGTTTTTTAGTGTGGACGTGTTCCTACCATCCACATCGAAGTTACATAGTGCCAGTGAAGGCGATGCAGACCCCCTCAGACCATGACAGAGGGGTCATTCAACCTGTTGTAAGGTGATGTACCATCACAATGACTCTAGAAATATTATATTAGGGTGGAAAAACTACGTGGTGTTGGTTTAATTTTCAAAACTAAGACATTTTGTGGGAATGTGAAGAAATGTGTAACATTAGAGACAAACTGCAGATGAATAATCCGGACGCCTCCAAAGACAGAGCCTCCTGACGGACATTAAACGCCTCATAATCAACATTAACCGTTGACCTACAGTGACCTCATGAGTCACTGATCCCAGACACCATCGATGTCTGAGCATGCTCCGATGGACCCGCGAGGCGAGCTCAGCCGCTCGATGATTGGATCAATGAAACGCTCACTGACTGATGCCCCCCCCCAGGAATACTACGACAGAGGAGAGCACATCATCCGGGAGGGCGAGGAGGGCAGCACCTTCTACATCATCGCTCAGGGAAAGGTAATCTATTACTTTATATTTGATCATGGTCTCTTCAGCCGCTCTGATAAAATATATTAATATAATCACACATAAAAAAGACAAATAAATATTCTAAAAGATCTGAACTCTTCTGCAAAACCATCTTAAAGATTGTAAATCATTTTGAAAAGGTTAGTGTTTTTTAAATAGATTAATTTGCATGTATAATATCCAAGAAATGTAGAAATTCAAATATATTCACAGGGTCAATCATTTTATAGCATCTAAAATGACATAATCAGGTCAGCTATTTTAATACAATTATAATGTTTTAAACATTCTCTTACAATAAGTTACATTTTTCTGCTGTCAGTGAGTAAATCTTGCATTTTATGAATATTTTCACAGTTTGGTGAATATTTCAATATTAAATATTTGTACAGAGAGGCCCTGATCTTAATAGTTAAAAGTCGAATCCCTGGTGTTTGGATTGAGAAGATATTCTTGATTTCTCTTTCTTTTCGGACACACAGAGCTTTTCTTCCTGTTTTACAAAGTAAGGAGACTGGTGCATTATGAATGTCTGTAAGAGTCATTGACTGAAATATTATATTTTGACTTGTGTTCAGATCTGTCAATACAAACACCTCGCTCATGTTTTTCTGAATTTAATGTAAAAGCACCAGATTTTAGATGGAAAGGGAAAAGTAAAACAAATTTAATGGAGGCAAATATACAGATCTGTTTATTTTCTGATGGACTGGTCCGTGGATAAAGTCTGAAACTGGAGAGAGAGAGAGGGTGGGGAATATTTATTACATAAACACATCTTTAGTTTAATTGTGTTTTTGCTGTTGAACAAAAAGAAGGAGACCCCTCGGACCTCACTGAACACTTTAATATGATATTAAAATGTGTTTGGTCCTCTTAAACCAGTGACTCCTTAAAAACGAGCAGAAACAACCAAACCGGCTGTTGATCAAACTGTCCTGGTCTGACTCACCCGATAACTCAGAAACTCAACACCGGGGCAGCACGGGGAGAGGCCGAGGGGCCGAGGGGCCACAGGGGACCTGAACACACCATTACGAGCTATGGGGGGGGGGGGGGGGGGGGGGGGGGGGGGGGTAATACAGGAAATGGTCCCACTGCCCGCCCGCCCCCCAGCGGCAGGGCAAACTGTGAGCATCTGCCACCAAAAACAACATGGGAAGTGAAGGTCAGAGGTCAAACGGGACACTTAGCTAAAAAACACCACCATGTCACAGCTGTGATGTCATCGCGTGTTTCTTCAGAAGGTGGGGGGGGGGTGACCCTGGGGTTGACCTCACTGGTGTTTAAAGCCTCACAAATTAAGAGGAAGTTTCACAACATGGTAGGTGAAGAGTTTGTTGTGAACGGAGCGAGAAAACAAAGTTGAAACTTCATGTTTAAAAAGACAGATCTGTGCAAATGAAAGTTTCTTATTCGTGTTTCCACAACTTCAGCTCGACAAAAATCTGTTGGTCTTAAACACAGAATAAAAAAATCACAAGTCTCTCAAAGCAGAAAATAAAAAATGATATAAAGTGGAGGACATGTTCTCCAAAGGAAATCAACAATGATTAGAAACCTGTCTTCATAACAAACAGGGGATAAAATATTATGTGCACGTATTCACCTGTTTAAATAAATGAATTTTCATCCATCAGACCTGAAAGCTGAGAGAGAAGGGGGCGGGGCCTGTCTCCTCGCCACAACATCGTGTGTCTCCGCCTTCTCGGTCCATGATCATCATGGTGGATGTTTCTACAGTCACTGTCCTGTTCTCCAAAACCAGAAGCTAAATGTCCCAGAAAAGTCTGAAATAGAAACACAGGAGACTTAAGAAATGTTGCTAGTAAAAACTCAGAGCTTTACTAGTAGTACCAGTAACGCAAAATTGTGTACTTGTAACGATTTTGCTTTACTAGTAAGGACTACTCCTGCACTAGTGTTTTACTAGTAAAACATCATTTTTGTTTACTAGTACTACTAGTAAACTCCAAATATCTCATTAGTACTACTAGTGAGATACTTTGAGTTTACTAGACTGTTTTAGTCTACTAGTAGTACTAGTAAAGCCAAAAGATTCACTAGTAGTACTAGTAGACCTAATGCAAATGAGTAAGGAGGGATTGTAACCAAATCCAGCACCATGATTGGTTGTTATATTTTCGAAAGCCAATGGGAAGCCAGAAATTGCTTTCCCCGCCCTCTTAGTAGCATATAAGGCTCACTAGTAGTACTAGTGAACATTTTTAAGTATACTAGTAGTGCTAGTAGACCCAAAACAGTCTACTTGTAGTACTAGTGGCACTTTTTGCTTCACTAGTAAAGTCTACTCGTGCACCAGTTGACCAAAATTGGGTACATGTTACGGTGAGCTACGGCTGACATCACTGATGTCAATTTTATGGCTTTATTTAACGACTTTCCGCAGAGGTGTAACGGTGGTCCCTGTGCTTCCAGGTGAAGGTGACCCAGACCACAGAAGACCACAAAGTTCCTCAGGTCATCAACACGCTGCAGAAAGGAGACTACTTTGGAGAGAAGGCCCTGATCAGGTAACAGAGACAGCTCTGCTCTCACTGGGACCTCCTGCTAAATAACATATTACCCTGAGTGCTGCAGGGCCTGGAGCTTTGATTGCTTGTTTTTTAACATCTGATGACCCTTGACCTTCCAGTGATGATGTCCGGTCAGCGAACATCATCGCCGAGGAGAACGGCGTGGAGTGTCTGGTCATAGACAGAGAGTGAGTCTCTGCTCAACGTAATAAGACCAATGTGTTTTCGATGAGGCACACAGCTGATGATTCGTGTTTCCGTCTCCAGGACGTTCGATCAGACCGTAGGAACCTTCAACGAGCTGCAGAAGCACCTCCAAGGCTACGTGGCCACGCTGGATCGAGACGACAAGAAAAGAAACGCCAAGTACGCGCCGCACTAAGGTGAATTACAGGGCGATGTCTTCCTGTACTCACCAAGCCCCTCCCTCTGACGTCATACAGGAAGTCGGTGTCCCGTCACCAGAGTCAGCCGCTGCCCCCTGACGTCCTCCACCTGAAGGAGCTCGTCTCCAGCTTCCCTTCATCTCGACCTTTCGACCACCTGGAGGTCATCGCCACGCTCGGGGTCGGGGGATTTGGGCGAGTAGAGCTGGTAAGATAAAAAAGATCATATCAGTGTTAATGTTAACATAACGTTTAAGTTTAGTTTTATAGTCTTTTGCCTGAAATATCTTCTAGTTTTAGTCTTAATTTAGTCATTTAGATTGTTTTAATTTCAGTCTAGTTTTAGTCGATGAAATCTGCTGTAACTTTAGTCGACTAAAATATGAAGTGTAAAGGGTAAGGCATTTTTATGTTTCCTTGAATTTCTGAAGTCATGTTTTACACTTGGATAAAATGAAACATCTAATAACCCTTTATTGAATGCTAGTAAAGTCTGAATGTATAAATGAACAGAAACAAATTGAACTTTTGTGTGAAATGCAGTCACCTTTATTTAGGCTACCTGGCAGAGCATCTCAGTTACAATACCAGAACTGACAACAAACAGTGAACCTGCTCTACATGAATATATCAATTCATAAAGAGAGGAGCTCTGATTGGATCGCTCCACAACTTATCCCACAACCACCAAGCTAAGGCAGCTGTGATTGGATATATTCCTAACTTGTCCCTACTTTCTACATGACCAAATTAGGTCTGATTGGATTAAGTCTCTGTCAGACATTTTAGTCTAGTTTTTATTTGTTGATGAAAATGTCAGTTAATTTAGTTTGAGTTTTTGTCCATGTGCACTTGTTTTTATGAGTTACTGTCTAGTTTTCATCAGGGGAAAAAAGGTTGTTGATGAAAACTATGACAAAAATAATTAGTCAAAAATGAACACTGGATCATATGTGATATTTTTTTTAATTGTGTCCCCTGATATCAGACCAATGGTCCCATCCACGATGATAAAACCATAAAACCAAGGACTGCACCATTTGACACAAAAGCTTTGATTTCCTTCACTGTGGGGCCTCCTCGTGTTTGCAGGTGAAGGTTCAGGGCAAGGACATCACGTTTGCTCTGAAGGTCATCAAGAAGAAACACGTGGTGGACAACAGACAGGAGGAGCACATCCACTCAGAGAGGAAGATCCTCGCAGAGGCTCGGTCTCCTTTTGTGGTCAAGTCAGTCCCTCTTCTTCCTCTTCCTCCTTAACCCATCTCTGTCTCCTCCTGCAGGATGAGTCTCTCAGAGAAACCATCCAGGCTCTGATTGGTTTTTGATGAGTTCACAGCGGAGGCCTGGAGGTTCCTCCTGAGCTTCACCCTCCTGTTCTGATTTAATGATGATCTTGTTTCACTTCATTCGTCGGAGAAGACGTGGATATTAAAGTCATCCTTCACCCTCTGAAGCTCCTCCTCCTCACAAAAACTGCTTTTATTCTCCATGATTTAAATGTGATCCTCTCATGTTTCTAAATGGATTTCCAGTCTTCTAAAAGCTGGAGGGTTTTAGTGAGGTGAAAAAGGAGAGCAAATATCATATGATAACACTGACATGAGGATATGAGAGCTTAAATACTATGAGACGGTACATCGGCCGTCCATTTTGTGAAACATCTCAAAGTTTTGAGTTTGCATAAATTTATTTTTTTATGTTCTTTGACATTTGCCAGAGCATGAACAACCAGGGAGTTAAGCAAACAAACAAAGAAACAAACTAACTTCCTAACAAACAAACACGCCTGCTGCCTCGATCACTTCAGACTGAGTGTTTTCGCTCCGTGTGTCCTTCATCGTGCTCTCGGCATCCACAGCCCCGACACTCTGATCACAGATCACAGTCCATACCTCCCCAATACTCTGTTGGTTCTGATTACTCCCTGAAAATACAGACGCCAAAGGAGCTCTCTGACAAAATGCTGAAGCTCTGCAGACTGTCTTCAGTCTTTCTCTCTTTCTTCTGCTGAGCAACAACACGCTCTGTGTCATGTGACTGAGGAGACCAATCAGCACTCAGCTGCACCTTCGAGCAGAAACGTGAAACACTTCTGTGGAAAACTGCAGCAGGACAGAAAGGAAACACAATTCTATGGATTCTTCCTTCAAAAACTAGCTTAGCCCTCCATGGCAGTGGTTCTCAACATCTCTGGAGGACCCCCACCCGATGTGGGGACAGTAGAAACTGCATTTTAAATTACATTATCACGCTTTGAGGCAAAAATAAGAGCTTACAACAGTTATAACTTAGATAAACTGTAGCTTTCAGATATACAAAACAGCATTTTTATGCAGATGGTGTGTGTGTTTTCAAATGTCACAGGATCTTTTTTAAGAATAAATTTTATTTTTATGGACCCCTTGTAATTACACCACGGACCACTAGGGGTCTGCGGACCCCCGGTTGAGAAAAAGTGCTCTATGGTACCATGTTGACCTCAGTGAACAAACCCAATTTTAGCTTCTTATATCTCTTCATCTCTTTGAATGATGCAATACTTTAATTTACCGTCCATTTTCCATCTGTAAACAAATACATTCACATTTGTAGGTGAGTAAACCCTAAATTTTGGTAGTTTGAAACAGTTTATTAGCTAATTAAATGATGAAAACGCCTTGAGGCAGCAGTGGATGCTCAAAATGATACCATTCATCATAATTTTGTTTTGATCTTTACATTTTAACAAATATACGTTTGAATTAAAGTTTAGCCTATTCCTGTACTCTGTGGGCCCTACTTGACCAGTGCTAGTGAACTCTGACCTTTGCCCTGTTGGGGCACGCTGGCCGTGGATGTGAGGTTAAAGTGAACGTGCAGGTGTTCGCCTACCTGAGCTTCACCCCAGAAAACCACAGGGACCTGCATCTCAGTGAGAGGTTCCCTGATGGTACAGTGTTGTCTCCAGGCAACATTCATACAAGAAATCTGTTGAATAAGTCCCTTTTATCATGTTTTTACGTTTAAAATGAAATGTTTCTTAGTTTGATGAAGCTGTTGAATATTGTAAACATATTTATGAAATAAATGATGATCAAATAAAAAAAAACTATGTTTTTTACTAATGCACCCTTATGGTACAATGAACCTCAAAAACTTAAAAAAGAGAAAATATAAAGTTTCTTCAGATATTGTTTATTTAGTCTTTTTTAAGAAATAAAACACTCCAAGTGTTTTTTCCCTGCTGACATCACAATGCGTACCATAGAGGGTTAAAGTCATGTTTTAAATAATGTTAAATTGATTATTTTTTAGATAGTTTTAGATAGTTTAGGACTTTGTTTCATTCTGTCATTAAATAAAACATTCAATACAAACCAAAAAAATCTCAAACATGTGAATGAAAAGGAGCAGAAACAAGAAAAGTCTTACAGAGTCTGCCCCTCTCTCACGAGATATTAATGAACTAAACACATAATCAACACTAAACACAATCGACAAAACAAACAAACCAAAAAGACCACATGTTTATTCACATTTTGCCACAAAACAAACATGACTTAGATTAACACATGTCCTTGTTTTTACTCAACATACTGGCTCTGATGCTTTTTTAAAGATAAAATTTGATTGAGCTTCTTTAGTTTCTTTGTTCAGATTGTTGGTGTCTTGAAGACTTTGCTCTTCAAACATTAACAGAGAAAGACGGTGTCTCTGGATTTGAGGCTGAATCTGGCTTCGTGCAACATAAACTCAGTTTTGACATGTTTTATGAAGCTGATGGCTGTGAGCGAATGTGAAAGAGCAATGCTTCAAATGAAAGACAAATGATTGTAGTATCATTCCTTTTATAAGTTTTATGATGTCTCTACCTTCTGGTTCAGATTTTGTCTTCATTTTAATCAAATTATACCAAGTCAGATCCTGTAGACACAGAAAGAGGCCTCATTTTGGTCTTTGCCCATGACCTCCAGATCACAAAAACTGCCCCTGTAAAAAGGTTATTTATATTAAAAATGATTCATACATTTCAGCTCTAACTTATGCAGTGATGTGTTTAATTCCTCTGCAGCAGATTATAAAAACACCCTGTGAGCCCCTGCTGTTGGTTAATCCATCTGTTTGTCCATTTTTCTGCTCCTGCTGGTTTAAACTCAAGCTCTTTATCAGTTTAATGTGGTTTAATGTGGTTTATTAGAAAGAATTGAAGCCTGAGCCTGAAGCTGATGTGTCTGATCATTAATAGTGTCTGATTATGAAATTGAACAGAGATTAAGGTAATAAGTGATCTAACAGGCGCTCAGGTGGTTTGAATCTGGTTTAATTGGAGGATGAAATGAAACGGTGTCATAAATAAGTGATAAAACAGAGCAGAGGAGGTTGAGGAGTGTCCAGCTGAGGGTGTCTCTGTCTCTGCAGGTTGTACCGCACCTTTAAGGATGAGAAATACGTCTACATGCTGCTGGAGGCCTGTCTGGGTGGAGAGGTGTGGAGTCTGCTCCGAGACCGGTGAGAGGTTAAGACCTGTTATCCAGCCTGATCAGGTGATTCACTGAAATACTGATCATGTCCCAGGATATGTGCACGGGGGGAGAATCTGCTGCTGCAGGAGGCGATGTGCACTGTAAAAAGGTTGCTGTAAAGTTTACAGTAACTTACTGTCTAGACAGTTCACGGTAGGTAACTGTAGATTTTATGGTGTTCATTTTACAAGAATTAGTGTGGTTTCCCACAATTTTGTGCCACTGACAGTAATTTACTGTATAGATTTTTTACAGTAGGTAGCTATAGATATTATGGTGAAATATTGTTACCTATACAAAACTCAGTGACAGTGTAGACCTGACAGGTGGTTGCTGTGGACCTCCTTTATGCAGCCGTGCAAGACTCACATCAAACTAATCGACAAAATCTGCTTAATTAGATGTAGCAGAGATGGAGTAGGGATGAATGGTTTTAGGAAAAGATCTAATTGCGATTTTTCTGGCAGATATTTCAATTTTAATTTGATTCATGATTTTCTTCAAATCAAGCTTCAGTGCAATATTCACTGTGTGTACAGTAACATTTACAAACATGACAGGAAATCACATCATACCATCAAAAAACTGTTATTTTAAGGCAAGGATGAAAACTTAAGGTAAGAATCCAAATGTATTTATTAACGAGAAACATGCATGAACACTCTTTAAAGTCCTCGACCAACAGCAGTTTTTACAACTGAAGAACTAAAAGAGCATCTTTGACTGTCTTCACTTAAAGAAAAATGTTGTGCAAAGAATCCTTAATTGTGTTAAGTTGAAAAAAAGTTCAATAAAATCCCCCCAAAACCACAATGTTAAATAAGTAATAACAAGAAAATCAAAATTCAACAATTCCAATAAAGGAAAACAGGATCTTGCCAAACAGTCTGACACTCAAGTCAGAAGGTCAAGGTCATTATTTATAGCTGAGGAGAGCTCGCTTATGAACATCTATAGCAACAGTTAAAGTTCTTATTCAACCCTAGATTAGGAAACCTGGACTTTCTTTTTAAATGAAACTGAAAAGGAACGGTAATAAAATAAAACTCTTACTAAAATAAAATGACCCTTCTGAAAAGTCAGTCTGACATTGAAGTAGGAGGGTCGTTCATTAACGGCTCAGCAGCAGACTAATATTCTGTAAACAACAGAGAGTTGTTCCTGAAACACAGAAAAAATCTTTTTCAGACAAAGGCTGACACTACGAGTCAGGGTGAAGGGCAGAACAAATACAATCTAAAAGTACTTCATCAACAGTAATACTTCCTCCCTGACGTCTCTACATCAGTCTTTACAGGTTTTTTATCCAGAAAAGCAGCGGGTCAGCCTCTGATGGTTTTGGACATGAGCGCTGACATGTGACAACATCGCCATAGCGAATAGTTACACACAAGGGCGTAGGTTTGATTTTGACATTGGTGGGGACATAAAGGTGCTCCAGAATTTCATTTTGACCCCCCCCCCCCCCCCCCCCCCCCCCCCGATGATCCCTCACTACTCCTGCGATGCGCGTCTATCTGCATCTTTACGCTCACCGACACACGGAGGAGCGCGCGCCCATAGATGCTGAGCAATTCGGGAGGTATTTAGATCAAATGTTCACATAGACATCAGCTGCACTGCAAAATGACATTACTGACAGACAACAACAATAACAGCCACACTTTAAATGGGAAATATTCGGCCTGTCCTCCACAGAGCGGATCGTGGCCGCATCAGATGGCGGAGAATGCGTCCTCTTGCGCAAAATGGGGCCCCACATGGATCGTGGGGCCCTACGCACAGCGCATGTTTTGCGTATAGGGAGGGGCGGCGCTGGGTAGTGGCAAAATATTGATAGGGACGTGTCCCTGGCGTCCCTACCCAATTCTACGCCCCTGGTTACACAACAGATCCGGGGTCAGTCAGGAGCTTCGGCGATCACATGATCGCTTTTTCTGACATCGCAGTTTCGATCAGAAAACAATAAATCGTTCAGCCCTGGTTTGGAGTGTCCTGAATGACCACGAGTCACATGCTACTGGAGAACACCACTAGAGGGCGCAGAAGACCTCAGGCTGTATGTGACTACCTGTTGTGTTAGACGTAAACTGCAAACATGGCAAGAAAATGAACACCAATAATCAACATCATCGTTAAATATTGGTTAACAGCCTTCAGACTTCACCATCAGCATCATCTGAACTCAGTTTCTCTTTATTCCACTCAGTGAACAGTCAGACCTGTCCCGGTGTATTGGTGTAATGAGATACCCTGTTAATTGATGTCATAGTCAAAGCAGAAGGTGACCCCTTCAGTGGTTCACTTTTATTAAAGATCATTAATTTATATGTGAGGAAATACTGACAAAGAAACCAAGCTAACACAGACATCTACGGACAAAGTCAACCATGGAGTCAACTCCAAGTCACCAGTGAACACGCTCACCAGTTGAATTCATACACCAAACTTATGTCCTTGTTTCCCAGCTTCTGCAGGAGGAGTTATTATTGTTTCAAGGCGATCCAAAAGCATCTGGTAGGGGTTAGAGATACAGCCGAAAAAATAAATACCTGATTTTTTCTCACTAATCTCGATTTATGATTTTAATAATTTTTCCCCTCAAAGAAAACTGGAAGTTTTCATGGAGTGAAATCCTCTGCCATGGCATTTCTAACTTTATTAGCTATCATCAGAAATGATGAAAACTGCTCTATCACAATGTTAGCAGACTCTAGCAAACATAATTAAAAGAAAAATGTTTTCAAACCTTGTTACTATAATTGTTCTGCATTTTAAGTCTCTGTCTCTCTATTTCTTACATTTGACTGCACAAAAGGATGTGAGTTTGGGGAGGGGGTCGGGAAGGTTTTCTCTGTTCATGTACGTTCAAATGAGAAAGAAACTAACTTGTATTTTGTACAGGGGAATCTGAGACCTGCTTTTCACAAATAAAATGTGTTGAAAAAAAAAAAAAAACAACTTGGAGATTTACAGCTGCCACGAGGTCAAATCTGTTCATTTTCCAGCCTGAAAAAATAGATTCAACAGCTTTTAGCAAGAGATAAAAAGCCACGAAAGTGTTTTTATATTCTTAAAAATAGCCTTTTTTCCTCTCAGTAACTCCTCGCTGTTCTTGTAAAAAAATTCCCTAAAACTCTTCAGGATGGAACAAAACCTGAGGTACAGAAGTGAACTGTTGCATCCCTGTGATGGAGCAAGTCAGGGAAAAATACTGATTTTCACATTTTAAGATAAGATATTCCTTTATTAGTCCCACAGGGGGAAATTCCAAATCTATATATGGCCCAAGCCTTGCTTCTGGACTCGGTTCAAGGCCTGGAGGACCTCGTCCTCGGGATCAGGGTTCAGGGTTATGACCAAAGCTTCGACCATCAAAAATAAAATGTAGAAATCATCCATGAAGGTTTTCAATGGTGTTTTAAAGGGAAAAAAACAACAAAAAAAACAACACAAACAGACTTTTATTGTTTTTAATGAAAAATGATCTTTTTTTTTAATTAATGTGTTAAAAAATTAAGATGTTATTCCTAAATTATCAACTATAGAACGTAAATACTGTATATTTGCCTTATTTAAAATAAAATTATTGAAAATGTGACTTAATCGTGACCCTGTAAAGAAGAGGGCGGACAGGTCAAGCATGTCCTTCTTCATTAATATTGATTCTTCCTCATCTTCAGGGGGAGTTTTGATGAGCAGACGGCGAAGTTCTGCGTGGGTTGTGTCACCGAAGCCTTCGATTACCTCCATCGTAAAGGCGTCCTCTACAGAGACCTGAAGCCTGAGAACCTGATGCTGGACTCTGAAGGATACATCAAACTGGTGAGGAGCTGGACGTGGTTTCTCCTGGAGGAACAAAGTCCTGCAGACACAGCCGGGAGGATCAATGAATTATTATTAATTATTGATCCATCTTTGCTTTTGTTGTGTTTTATGAGACCTCGTCCTTGAAGTGAGCTGACCAAGGCTCTCTAACAATGAAGACCTTTAATTTATTTATTTATTATCTTTTTAGGACTTGATTCATCCCTTGGGAGGACTCCTTCAGGGAAATTGAAAAAATGTGTTTAATACTTTAGGAGATTATGTGGGAAAGCCCTGAAGTGATCAGGTGTTTCCTCTCAGGTGGACTTTGGTTTTGCTAAGAAGATCCGGTGTGGACAGAAGACCTGGACGTTCTGTGGGACGCCGGAGTACGTGGCTCCTGAGATCATCCTGAACAAAGGACACAACTTCAGCGTGGACTTCTGGTCTCTGGGGATCCTGGTGTTTGAGCTCCTCACCGGCAGGTCGGTACAGCAGCTTCTGGGGTAAAGCTCAGGGGAACGGGGACATCGCGCCCTCGAAGGCATTTCCTCTGACTTTTTTGTAGAGTTTAGTTTGAAGCTTAAATTCATGAATCTCTGAGTATCGACGGGGCAGCAAAGGGTCCCGGACCAGAGCTGACGAGTACCAAAACCTCAGCTCTTGACTCAGATCCATTGTCCCGTTGTACGTGGACGCAGACCCTCTCCACAGGAGCTCCAGGTGGTGTTTCGACTGCCTCTTCTCTCTGTGATCGGCCCCTCAGTCTGACGATAGCCTTTCATTTCACTGCGGTCTGAAGTCACTTAAAATAAGACTTACTGAAAATTCTGTTTAAAAGAGAAGAAAGTGACCTTGTTTTCTTCCCTCAGTCCTCCGTTCTCTGGCAGCGACCAGATGATGACCTACACCTTCATCCTGAAAGGCATCGAGAAGATGGACTTCCCCAAAAAGATCTCCAAGAGACCAGAAGACCTCATCAGGAAGCTGTGCAGGTAATCATCACTGAGAAGGAGCACACTGTAAAAAGGCTGGTGTAAGTTTTACAGTAACAAGGTGCCAGTAAGTTACTGTAAATGTCTTTACAGCAGCATTACTCTATTTTAATTGACCACATCATTACTGTATCTGCTACTGTGTTTTTATTTATGGTTTCATTACTGTCTTTCAGTTAACAGCTAAATTACTGTATTTTAAAAACAGCAACCTTACTGTTTATTCATTTACAGTATCATTACTGTATTTTATTTTCAACTCTTTTAATGTATTTTAAATTACAGTGAACCTGCTGTATTTTAGTTTATATCACTATATCTTTAACTATTTTACTGATCATTTATTAACAAGGTATAATTTAGTAAACAAATCACACATAATTTTTTATCCAATGAAACTCTAACCCTAAAATGCGAAACATTTACTCTTTTATGTTTTGGTGTGATTGGGGATGTTTTTTAAGCGGAGGAAGATAACCTCCATTTTTAAAAATCCCTGTCTTTGTGTGGACGTAGCTTAAGACTCACGTAGTCCCATGAGAGCGTTCTTCAGACTGATGAAGATATTTCAGGGTCTGGTTTACCTGCAGGAGAGCAGCAGAGTCAGTGAGACTCTTTTAACAATAAAAATGACATGAAGCCCCGAGAGTTTGACAGAAACTCAAGATCTGTGCCCCAGTGAAGGATAAGTGCTCAACGCCCTCATCGTTACGAGGCAGTGAACAGCTCAGCAGAGCATTTATGTGTGTGAATGTTTTTGTGTGGATGAGGATGCTTTTAGAAACAGAAACCTCTGTTTATGAAAAATACCCTCCACCCACACCTGGACAGAGTCTGGATCTTAACTGTGATCTGGTTTTCAGGAGAAATCCCTCCGAGCGGCTCGGAAATCTGAAGAACGGGATCACTGATATCAAGAAGCACAGGTGAGGACTTCCTGTGGTGTCGATCACGTCTGATTATGGAGCACTGAGATAATGCTGGAGTAAGGTAACAGCTGAAATGACCATCTGACACCCTAATGTGTGTCTGTCTCTCTAGAGCACCCAAAAAAGAGGGACTCAGAATTTAGACTTTAGACCAGGTCTAGACTCTAGACCTTAGACCAGGGGTAAAAGTCACTGAGGTCCACTTATTAAATTTTCCTCAGAGTAAAAGGTTCGAACCGAAGTCCAGTTTGTGTCTTATGGCCTTCCCCTGTGTCTGCATTTTCATGGTTTCAACAATATTTATGGTCAATTTTTAATGCAGGATTTGTTCTACTGAGTGCACAGCTAGTTCTTTACCATAATGAAAAAGTCCCAGGCAAATAAATTTAAGGCCTTTCTTTCTTTAAGGTTAAAGAAAACAAAAACCTCAGAATAAAATAAATAAAATTAGTATAAATAGAGCAGAATAACCCTTTTTTCTCTTTAATTAAAGAGCTGTAGTCCACAGCTTTATTATGGTGAAACAGTAACAGCTACATTAGAAATAAATGTAACTCTGGCTATAAGGATTTCTTTTTGGTGGAAAAATCATTTTTGCCTCTTTTTACAGTCAAATTTACATTTGTGTTCGGAGTGGGACTAAATAGTATAAGGAGGTTTAAAGTGTCCTCGAGGAGGAACAGGACAAACTTCATACCCACATGTTGCAACGTCTAAACTGCAGCAGGTTTTTGTCTGTCAGCTGAAGCTCAACCAAACATCTTCATCTCAGGACTAAATGTAGATCAGCTGAAACTCTTGTCTGTCTGTCTGTAGGTGGTTTAATGGTTTTAACTGGGAGGGACTGAAGGCCAGGACTCTACCATCCCCACTGAGAAGAGAAGTAAGTTCATCTATGAATTAAAAACCTTCCAATGTGAGGATCATAAAATATCAAATCATAATTATATCTGGGTTTATTCAGGGGACTGATTTCTGTGGACACTTCTGCAGCCAAGTTTAAGAACCCGTCAGGATGAGCGAAGAGCCAAAGACTGATGTCTGACTCTGTGGGACAAATAAATTTATATTAAATATTAAAGAAAGATGCACTTGCTGTGATTTCTGCTAATATTTACCTGCACTGCAAAACCTCAGATTTCAGCAAGTGTGTTTGTCTGTTTTCAAGTCAGAAATATTTAAAACACTTATTCTAATCCACATTCACTTAACAAGTCCAGATATATGCCTTACTCCTAGGATTAAAAGGCAAAAATAAGGCATTGAACTGCTTGTAATGATAATAAATATCTGCCAATGACACAAGCAGAGTTTGACTCAGGTCTGAAATTCAGGTTATAATCTGCTCTGGATAAAAATAAAATAATAAATATAAGACACCCTGTAAGTTAAATTTGTCTTTGGCACATTATTTTACTTATTAAAAGCAACTCAGGCTTTATTTTTAATTTTTAAACCTTTAAATAAGATTTTAATTCAGACATATCAGGAAATTGTGCCTTAAAATAAGTCCAGTGAGATGTTTTGACTTGAAATTGGACAAATCCTCTCACCCAGGTTTTTGCAGTGTGAGCACCACATTCATTTACCTTCATTTAAGTGCTTCATTTAACATTTGGACTTAAAATAGAGTTTAAGACGTCCTGGTTGTCTCACCTTCTGTCTCCGTCTTCATCCTCCCAGGTGAAAGGACCCACAGATCACAGTTACTTCGACACGTACCCTCCAGACGAGGACTCTCCTCCTGATGAGCTGTCGGGATGGGACGTGGACTTCTGAGGCTCCGCTCTTCTTTTTTATTGATAACAAACCAACCGAAAGTCATCAGACGAAGCAGATTTACAGACCTTCATCACGAGCTGGATTTCCTCCGAGAAACATCTGCTGCAGACAAACTTCTGCCTGGATGTCTGAAAGAAACGGAGGAGTTGAGCTGATGGTCTTCTGCATCAATAATCTCCACCCAGGAATAAATCAGCGTATGAAACTCTGACCGAGCTCACAGTCCAGGCATGTTCCTCACTGACTGCTGCTACTCCTTCTTCCTTGTATGTCAGGAGCCCTTTCTTCAGTCAAAGGCCACCAAGACTATCCAGGGTTCCCCATCATGGACCAGACTTCCTCCAGCTGAAGGTCCATCCACTTCCACGGCCGGGACCTCCTCGGGGTCATTTCTGTAGCAAGTGAGATTTTTACAGATTTATGAATTTGGACAAGGGGTCAACAACTCGACCTGCAAAAATCTCACTAAGTCGTATGTGTGTGAGGGTGGAGACGCGCCCTCTTTTCAACAAGGTACCACGGGTTTACCTGCCTATTCATGCTAACAAGCTAACCAGCTATGGAGCGCCGCCTGAGCATAAAATTGATACCAGCGATATCAGCCGTAGCTCAGCTCTACGAGGGCTCAGATTTGGTCAACTAGTGCGCGCGTAGACTTTACTCATGAAGAAGAAAGTGTCACTAGTACTACTAGTAGACTGTTCTGGGTCTACTAGTAGTACTAGTAGATTGATAAAATGTTCACTAGTACTAGTTAGCCTCATATGCTAATAAGGGGGCGGGGAAAAGCAAATTCAGGCTTCTCATTGGCTTTCAGAAATATAACAACCAATCAGGGTGCTGGATTTGGTTATAATCCCTCCTAATTCATTTGCATTAGGTCTAATTGTACTACTAGTGAATCTTTTGCTTTACTAGTACTACTACTAGACTAAAACTGTTTACTAGTAATACTAGTGAGACATTTTGAGTTTACTAGTTCTAGTAAATAAAAATTTGTTTTACTAGTAAAGCAAAATCGTCTACTATTATACAATTTCGTGTTGCTGTTAGTACTAGTAGACTTTAAAAATGTTAATAGTAAAAACTCAAAGCTTTACAAGAAGTACTAGTAACACAAAATTGTCTACTAGTAGCAATTTTGCTTTACTAGTAAGGTCTACTCTCCTACTAATGAGCCAAAAACCTTTAAAAGCCAATGGGAAGCCTGAATTTGTTTTTTCCTGCCCCCTTATTAGCATATAAGGCTTACTAGTTGTACTAGTGAAAATTTCTAAGTCTACTAGTAGCACTAGCAGACCCATAACAGTCTACTAGTAGTACTAAACTCATCTGTTAACTAAAATTGAACTTCCTATCCTGTCAATCAGCTTATTCTTCAAGTAAAATCCTCCAAAATCACCTCCATCCCAGTTTTCTTCTGGTCCTTGGTGACCTCCACAAAATGATAATTTATGAAGAAAACATTTATCATGTGTGTTTTTGTTAAAACAGATTATGGTGAGAGTATTTGTCTGATTTCCAGTCCTAAAATCTCACCAGACTTCTTCTAAGCCACAATTTCCTTACATGCCTGGATTAAAATGAGACGAGAAAAATCCAACTTCAAGACCCTCTTTGAGTAAATTTCGCTCTTTTCATTGGCAGATATTTTCTTCTCATTGTTAGTTTTGCCTTTAATTCTTTTTGGTGAGACATTTATCTGAGGGTTAGTGTTTTAGATACGTCTGACTTGAGATGAGTCAGACACACGTGCTGAGATCTGAGAGTTTGCAGTGGAAGGTTCGTACGAGAACAAGAATTTAGGTCGCACCATTTTCTTAACCTTCATGGGCCCCCCTCCGAGGTTGGGCCCCCTGAAAAACTTCACTGTCTGTACGTTTCAGCTTTACTTTGGCACAAACAGGTGAGTGTCTCCCTCCAGACAAGATCCACAGAAGTTCTCAGACACAAACCCCAAACATCTGAAGCAGGAGTTTCCTCTCTGCAGGCCCCCTGACGCCGACCTGCACAAACAGAAACCTGTTCTTCTCAGAGCTCGATCGTCACAGCGGGGAGTCTCACCTGTCTGAAGCTCGGTCTCCATCTCCTGCAGGAGGAGGAGGTCTACAGCAGATTATCTGTGCCCCTCAAACATGTCCATACTGTGTTCAGTGAAGACCACGTCAGTCCATGATGTCCACGGGTCCTCCTGAGGATGGCTGAGGGGACCGTCGTTATTGTATAAATGTAAATACTGATCAGTAAATATGTTTGTACAGATGTTAATGTGTAAATGTGGGGGGGCTGTGCCTTATAATAAAGACTTCAGGGTCCAGCTGTGTTTGTACAAATTAAAGAGAGGCTCTGGTTCTTCAGTGTGGTCCACGTCTCCATGACAGAGCATCTCCTGCTCCAGCACATCACAAAGGGGATCTCCTGAATCAGGATCCTTTTTTGTTGCCTAGTATGCGACACATGCAAGGAATTTGACTGCAGCAGTTGTTTTCTTCAGTACAAAGGAAGCAAAACAATAAAAACAACATCTCAGCAGGAGTGTTAATTAGTCTCTGCTGCTCTCGCTGTACGGGGGGAATTTAATTTATTGCATTTTTATTTTATTGAGGATTTCTGCTTTTGGAAATTGGAAATCAACCTTGTTGCAGAGCCTCCTCCAATAATCAGATGACTGATGCTACATGGCTTTGTCCATCATAGGGCTGACATACAGAGACAAACCGCTGCTCCACCGTGCTGCTACCTGACACACTCCCCGTTTAGAAACCAGATCAGTCCTGGAGCACATCTGCATACTTTTATTCTTTTGTTTGAATGCTTTGTGAGGAGGTCAAATCATCAAACTCTCACATCAGTAGATAGAGAAGTCCATCACAGATATAAAAACCATCGCCGTGGAACTCTGGTCCCCCTTTATTCCAGACCAAAACCTCTATGAGATATGCAACATACAGAAAATAAATAGATGCATGTTAAGGGTCATTTCCATATACAAATATATTTATGAAGCTTATTGTACAGGCAATTCTTTACCTACAGCATCAAATTTACAAGGAACAGTGGAAGAACTGCTGATAACAGTCTCTGATTTTTGATAAGAAATAAAACCTCCAATATCACTCCAGCCTGAAGCATGAGTATTGGCACAAAACGTGGAAGCACAGACTTATAAAACTGTCAGTACAAATTTAATAATATTACAAAGTCTGTCCACAGATATTAACATAGAATAAATGCCTCTGAGATATCAAAATAGTGAATTATCTAAAATATATTCAAGAATAAATTTCACTTACTTATCAAAAAGGCACTAAAATTGATGGTTTAGCATATTTTGAGCCCTGAAAACACTTGAAGCTGCTTGATTTAGTCTTAAAAAGCCTCTGTGATAAATTAAATCAAATGTTTGAGAACAGTTAAAATCCAGCTGTTTTTAAGGCACTTAGTGACAGAACAGAGAGTCATCGGCATAGAGAGCTATATACAAAAATAATGTACAAGTTATAGAAATGCTTGTTGCTATATTTGCTCTGAATAAATATTTGGTTTTATGATCTCATTTGCAACACGACGACATGCTGTGATCCTCCTGTTGTGCCTGTAACAAACAGGCTTATGATTTATTTCTTTAAAGCCTACTTTTAACAGAAATGTTAAAGGATTATGCAGAAACACATCAGCTCTCCCTGATTGTCGAATATGTTGTACGAAAAGGTTTTTCTAGGGTATGACGGGTAACTTCACGGTAGTCTCAAACTTGGGGCTCCCCTTTAGATGCTTGTCTTTTTTGTTTTTATCTTTATGATCGAAGGCACTTCTTGTCTGTTTTCTGTGATCTCTTATCTAACAATAATGTGTTGGCTTTAATTTCAATACTTCAAAAAGGAGAATCCACCTCATGATGGTCTTGTTTGCTTTTTAAAGGGCATGCTCTCAGAGTGTTTCCTAACTTCTGAAAAACATAGTCCGAGTGAAAGGTCGACCCCACGCCAGTGTTTTCGACCGATAAGAGTGACCTCTGGTTGTGTTTTGGCTGCTCGTTGCAGCTTTTTGGTTCCTTGAAGCAGGAAAATTGGGTTCCAGGCTCCAAAGTGCAAACTTCAGAACGGGGTTGCCAACTTTTTTGAGCCTGAGAGCAACCCAAAAACACAGGAGCATTATGGAGGGCTACAACAGTCACATTTCTTTGTACAGGGGGCACTGTAAGGGCTCTAGTTGGCACCAGTGGTGATGGAGGTCTGGCTTCATTGCATCAGTGTGAACTTTGACTACATGCAGGTCAAAGTTTAAGAGGAAATAGACCATTTCTAAATGTGACACACCTGTTACAGTTGTCCTTTTTTCCACTGATAAAAGTATAATTCATTTTCAAAACATGAAACTTAAAACTTAGAAATAGATATTAATTTCAAGTTTTATTGTGGCAACTTGTGCCATTTCTACACTGCAAAAACTCAAATCTAAGGAGGTTTATTCATCCAATTTCAGTTCTAAAAAATCTCACAAGACAAAATTGTCCAGCTGCACCTCTATTTTAGTATTTAGAAACAAAAAATAGACCCTGCATTGCTTGTAATGAGTTAAAATATGCTATCTTAAGAAGTTTCTATACCTGATTTTAAGACTGTCAAGGAGAAACATTTTGCTTCTTTCATTGGCAAATATTTTCTGATAGTTACAAGTTATTCAGTGCTTTATTTTTGTTTTTAATTCCTTTTAATATGATATCCATCTGGACTCGTCTTATGAAAATGAAGTTACAGTGAGTATAGGGGATATTATTGACTTGAATTAATAAACTTGCTAAAATCTGAGTGTATAATGTTCCTGCGGGAACTTTAGGGGCTCCTTGTTTCGGGCTGTTTGGCCTGAAAATGGGGACGACATGCTCAGCACAGGACACACAGCTGACCTGTTCATATACCTGCTGTTTGATATTTTGGGGCTTTTTCTGCCTCTACAGGTCAGGAGAGAGGAGCAAGAGCCAGAATCCAGACTTGAACCTGAACTATCTGCATCCCCACTATTCCTAGTTTAAAGACTGGATCAATCAGCAGATGATTCTGAGGGCTGCATGCATCCTTCCTGCACGAACTTAATCATCACGAGGGATTAACTGACCTTTCGTGGCAGCTTACAGCCCACCTCTGTGTCAATATTAGCTAGCTGTTAGCAAACAAGGAGCGCAACAGCTACAGTCGAGTATTCTCCACATCACCATCGTGATTGTAAGGCATGTTTTTGGAGGCTTGACGCATAAGAAAAGGAGAATAACAAGAACAAATAGACGAGAGTATGTTGTCCATGTTCGAGCCGGTGGCAGACCAAGCCAGAAGCCGAGCTAGTGGAAGCTAGGCACAGGTTTATTCCTGCCGTGGCATCAGAGTAAGTTATGTCACGGTGGGGGAGGAGTCATAAAAGTTCAAGAAGGTGTTTTATTGGACACGTAACTAGAAAACGCCCAACAGGCCTAGTTGATGTCACAAAACCTCTGAAGTTTTTGATTTTGGAGGAATGGATTGATTCGGAGAGGAGACGACACATAAAAATGGGCCTCAGGTGGGAATAAAGGCCTGGCTGTCTTCTTCTATGGTACATGCAGTCCCCCAAACCACCACAGTCTTTTTACAGGCGGTGTCACATCCTATTAAACCGTACGGCAGTGGTTCCCAACATTCTTCTGTTGGACCCCCTCAGCTCTCCTGGGACCTTTGCTAAAACAATCAGAGACATTTTTGTGCAAAATAAACACAACTATTGATTATTTTCATTGAAAAAATTAGAATTAAGTGTGCCCGTAGTGTGTAAGCACTGTTTATGATCATGTTTGGAAACCTAATTTTAATCTTCTCTGCAAAAGCTGATTGAACCTTGAGTCCTCGCCCGAGACAGCAGGCTGGGAACCAAGGTCAAATCTGGCAGAAGATAGGATGATTGTTCTGTCAGTCGTGTTCATTGCAGGTCATTCAGCTAGTGTAGCTGAGGTGTGAAATAACAGCAAACTAATGCATTGTTATTTTTCCATTGAATATAGTCACTTCCTGCTGTAGTAGCGCTCGTAGCTCCTCCTCTTCCTTCTCCCACTGAACTCAGATCTCAGCAAGTGCGTTTGTCTATTATCAAGTCAGAATATATTTAAACACTTATTTTAATCTACATTCACTCAACAAGTCCAGATAAATATCATACTACAAGGAATAAAATGCCAAAATAAGGTGTTGAACGGCTTGTAATGATAAGAAAATATCTGCCAAGGAAAGAACCAAGTTTGACTCAGAGAGGGTCTAAAAATCAGGTTTACAATCTGTTTTGGACAAAAAAGACACCCTTTAAGTTAAATTTGGATCATCTCATTGGCAGATTATTTTACTTGTTACAAGCGTCTCAGGCTTTATTTTAGTTTTTATGTCTTCAAATAAGATCTTAATTCCAGATGTATCAGGAAATTGTGGCTTAGAATAAGTCTAGTGAGGTTTTTTGACTTGAAATTGGACAAATACTCTCACCTAGATCTGAGTTTTTGCAGTGCTAAAAGACTCTGATTGGGCCATGCCACTTTGCATGAGGGAGCTGCTTACAGACATTAAATCAGGAGGATCCTGCTGCACTGCCACCTACTGGCCTGGCATGATACATCACTTTGGTTGTTGTTTAAGGTTGTAGTTAGAAGATTGTCACCCGTCCTAAAAATCCAATTATTTGTTGACAACAGAAAGATTTTTTTTTTTTAAATGAACCAGGAGGATATAAGAAGTAAATCTCTGCTCTCTGTGTCTAAAATACATTTTAAAATATTGTGAAAGCAAAAGTACAAACACATTCAGCCTGATTTCACCCTTTAAGGAAATTCTCAAAGCCGCCATGTTAGAGCCGGATATGTAACAATGTACATACGTAAAAATGTAATAATTGTTCAATAATGTAACAAAAGTGTTGAGCCCAAAATGTAATAAAAAAATGTAATGAAACCCAAAATGTAATAACTGGTCGATAATGTAACAAGATGCTGAGCCCAAAACACAATAACTTTACTACATTATGGGGCATAATGTAATAACTGACCCAAAATGTAACAAGTTATTACATTCTGGGCAAAAACTTATTACGTTTTGGGCTCAGCATCTTGTTAAATTATTGAGCAGTCATTGCATTTCGGGTTTTATTACATTTTGGGTCATTGTTACATATCAGGCTTTATCTTTTTCTGAACCCATCAGGTCCAGCAAAGTTTCAATACTCAGAGTATTTCCTACTGTAACAGTCTTGTAGGTTCAGATTCTCCTTTAAATATTTATATCCCTTCATCCTCTCAGTTTAAGTCTTAGTATGATTGTCGAGTGTAACACCTGTGTGGTAAAGCCATAGTTTACTGCATCTTCTTTAACTCCAAGTGTAATAAATGAAAATTAGCTTAATCATCACATCCTAAACTCTGTAAATGTGGTTCCTGTACATCCATGGAGCAGTGATCCTAAAATAAACCCTCCATCTGTCCCTCTGACATCAAGTCCTGGCTTTGGAATCACATATATCTCTGTATAGCAGCCAAGCCAATAATTATACAATAATTCTCATATAGCGACTAACAGTGATAGTACAGACATAAATACAGACACCGAGTAACAAAAACCATGCAAGTGCCAGTCTGACTGTGGTCCAGACACACCGAGGTCCTTCATCCTCGAGTCACAGCCTCCGAGTTCACGGTGGAGTTCATCCTGCTGTTGTCCAGTAATGGTTCAGGACAGAGATAAAGAACAGTGGTGCCAGGGAGAGACTGAAGTGTGAGATTTAGCCTGCTAGTCCAGGTAAAGTTCACCCTCTTCATGACCAGAGCCGCCTCCTGGATCACCTGGAGCATCAAGACGTCCTCGCTGTCCTCCAGTGCACACGGCGAGCATAGATCAGAGGGACTGCGGCAGAAACAGGAGGAGAGAGTTTGGGTTTTTCTTCTGTGTGATGAGACGCTGCAGGGTTAAAACTATCGGCACGCGCAGGAGTCCACCGTCATGTTGGGGTAGACCTTCAGCACCACGTTCTTGTCCTCGTCGAAGAACAGGATGCTGAGGGAGGACATCTTCTCAGGGACGCAGCACGGCTCGGGGATGCCCGGGACGACGCCCACGGCCCGGACTATGCTCTGGATGGTGGCGTGGTTCGACGGCTTCAGCGCCTAAAACGAAGAAACAAAAGAGATTATGAAGGATGTGGCTGGAAACTTCCTCGTGGTTTAACATCACCAGACTGAAAGTACGGAGGCACAATTCATAAAAGTCCTACAAGGAAGGGGTTAACACACTGCAAAAACTTCGATTAGGTGAAAGCATTTTTCCAATTTCAAGTCAAAAAAATCTCACAAGCCACAATTTCCTGACATGTCTGGATTAAGATCTTATTTAGAGATATACAAACTAAAATAAAGCCTGAGTTGCTTGTAATAATTTGTAAAATAATCTGCCATTGAGACAAATTTAACTTAAAGCATTTCTTAAAACATTTTTTTTATCCAGAGCAGATTTTAAACCTGAATTTCAGACCCTCACTGAGTCAAACTTGTTTGTTTCATTGGCAGATATTTTCTTATCATTACAAGCAGTTCAATATTTAATAATAAATCAAATTTCACCAAAACTGAGCAGAAAATAAATCATTTGAAATGATCTTGATCGACTGTTAGCTTGTTTTAGGGATGTCTGATTATGTGACTGCATGCTCCATCTCATGTTTTTACAGATAGACAATAAAATAATGCTCACATCTCTGAAACTAATGCAGAACACCGGAAAACATCCACCCAGACTCCAGCAGAGCACCTCCTTAAGGCTTTTACGATGCAAGTATTTGTCCAATTTAAAATCAAATATACCTCACGAGACTTGTTCTAATCCACAATTTCCTGACATGTCTGAATTATGATTTTATTTAGAGATACACAAAATAAAATAAAGCATGAGTTGTTCAACAAGCCAAATAATCTGCCAATGAGATGAGACAAATTTAACTTAAAGGGTGACTTGACTTGGCTTGGTAATTATTTTTGCACAATAATGAACTACACAAAAGACAAAGATAACAAATTATATGTAGTGCAGGGAGAGGCGAAAAGCCCAAAGGGCTTATTTGAAGCCTCCAAAGTAAATTAAAGTTACACAATATTATATGTGCATGGAACATGCAAAAAAGAAAACAAACAAAAACATACAAAGAAAAAAAACAAGTTACTCAGACATTATGACAAACTAGAAACAAAATACATACAACAACAATTACAAAAATGAAGATAAAAAGAAAAAATTAAATAGAAAATGTGAGTGTGGTGTGTATGATTGTGTGTGAGTTCTGGGGGATTGTATTGCCAATGACTCCAGAGATAAAGACAAAAAACAAAAACAAAAAAAAACAATGAAGTACTTAAAAAATGTACACATAACTGGCATGAAACAAAGAAACTATTTCAAGACAGTAATTAAATGATGCTTTAAACATCTTTTATAACAATCTGTTGAGGAGCATTTCTTTAGCAGGTGAGAGATTTCAGACCCTCGCTGAGTCAAACTCTCCTTCTTTCATTGGCAGATATTTTCTTATCATTACGACCAGTTCAGTGCCTTATTTTTGGCTTTTTTTCGTTGTAGGAAGACATTTACTGCACTTATTAAGTGAATGTGGATTAGAATCAGTGTTTGCTGAGACCTGAGTTTTTGCAGTGCAGGGCTGGACTTTGGCGACAGCATCCGTCCGTTGGTGTGGAGCTTCGTCTTCACTCAGCTCAGCTGTTCCAGCAGTTTCTCCTCCCTCAGTGGCAGACCCCCCCCCCCCCCCCCCAGCCTGTAATGGCAGTGATTTGGCAGCTTCTGAAGCTTCAGCCTGACAAAAGGGGGGGTGCACTTTACGCCCCGGGCTCTTCTTCTGGGACTAATTACAGCGCAGTACAAAGGCGGGTGACTCCGAGCTAATGAATTAAGTGGATGGATCTCCAGCATTCCCGCCATGTTTAAAATACCTGTGATGTTATCTTGTCAGCGGGGCCGCGAGCTGCGAGGGGAGCGGATGTTTAAGATCAGCAGAAGCTCCGGTTTCTTTGTTCCTCAGCTCTTTTGAAGAAGTCTGAGCTGAGTGTGATGTTTCCTGCAGCACGAACAGGACCTCTCTTCTTCTCTGATGTCTACACTCCTGAACGAGCCAGCTCTCATCTACAGGTGAACTAACCTGCAGGCCTGTCACTTCAGAATAACCTCCTTTATGACTTCAGTTCAGATCGGCTGACACGCCTTCACAGACTGAACGATCAGAGAGGATGTACGGCCTGAAGGAGAAACCACGGCTCCATCCTGGTTACCATCTTTAACAGAAGACAGATCAGTGTGTCAGAGACCGTAATGCAGAGCAGCAAACAGGGCTGGAGCATTAACGGTTTGATCTCCTGCTACATGGTTTCATTTACATAATGAGTACCATACTGGGCTTCAAACCTCTAACACACGGCCCTCTGAGACATATTCAGAGCACTTCAGGGATGTCTGCAAACGTCTCTGCTGCAGCTCGCATGTTTCAGTGAAGGCCTTGGCTTCATTTTTTTTATTTAAACTCCAAAACAACAGTCTGAACACCAACCTCAAACAATGATCTGCTTGTTTTTCTGTTCATTGAGAAAATTTGCAGAATGAGACAAAACGGAGAATACTAAAACAAACCATGATACTAATGTCACTGCTTTTTGTGCAAACATTCAGCTGCATTGTGGTGTTGTACATTTCCCTTGTTTGCTATTCACATGCTCGACTTAAGCAGTTTTTCCAGGTGCAGAATTCCTTGTGCCATCTTATATCTGCAGCTTTTTATACTAATTCACTTTTTTACACTGCAAAAACTCAGATCTGGGTGAGAGTATTTGTCCAATTTCAAGTAAAAAATCTCACTAGACACACAATTTCCTCATATGTCTGATTCTGATTTTATTTGAAGATATAAAAACTAAAAATAAAGCCTGAGTTGCTTGTAATAAATAGTAATCTGCAAATGAGACAAATTGAACTTAAAGAGAGTTTTATAATTTTTTTGTTTATCCAGAGCAGATTTTAAACCTGAATTTTAGGCCCTCGCTGAGTCATTGAGTCTTGCTTGTTTCATTGGCAGATATTTTCTCTTCTCTTCAGTGCGACGTTGAAACTCTGTCAGCTAATAAAGGAAGAGTAATAAAGTTCCTAAATCTGCAAACAAAAGAGAAAAAAAATCAGATGTGTCCTCGTTACAGCCAGCCGCCAGCATCTCTACTTACAGAGATAAGACTGGTGAGGTTAAATACTCAGAGGGCCTGATTAATCATGTTTGGCCTAGTGGTTAAGCCTGCACACATGCATGCTCGATGTAAAGAGCATGTAGTCCTCATCAGCAGCCTGGGTTTGATTCCTGCAGCGGGAAACTGGCGCCACAAGGAAAGGCATGAACTTCGCCTCTTTCACTATAGTTGGAAATGTCCAACTTTCAACAAATTTAGCTGAAGCCGTGGCACGACAGCCAATCAGCATCGAGAGTGACTAGGATGACATCACAGCCAGAAAAGGAAGTAAACATTAGAGCTTCTCCACACAGAGACTGAACCACATGGAGGAGACACGGGGAGAAAGTCTCTGTTTGGAGTCAGCTCAGATTTATTGAACACTTTTCACCGACTGGACTGAGAACCAATCACACTGCACAACGGAGAGCTGATACTGGAGGGCTTTTCTGGCTTTCACCAGAGAAAATGTGACAACCTTCACAGGAGCACCCAGGAGAGGAAGAACAGACCCGGGAAAGAGGAGAGGGTCTGCTGCCCCACCAGAGAGACCACCACCCGGACATCGAGGAGAAACTCTTCTCAAACGCTGCTATGGATCAACTTTTCTGGGACATTTAGCTTCTCTATTGTAGACACATCCAGCACACTGCAAAAAGGTTGTTGTAAATTTTACAGTAACTTACTGGCAATAAGATGCCAATAAGTTACTAAAAATGTCTTTACAGTAGGATTACTCTCTGTTCATTTATAGCATTAGTCTGTATTTTCTAAAACAGTTTTACTAGTGTATTTTTTATTCAAGGTATCATTACTGTCTCTCAGTTTACAGCATAATTACTGTATTGTCAAAAACAGCATCCTTACTGTTTGTTCATTTACAGTATCATCTCCATATTTTAGTCTACAACATTTTAATGTATTTTATATTACAGTGAATTTGCTGTATCTTAATTTATATCACTATAGTTTAACTATTTTGCTGATCATTTATTAGGAAGATATCACTTTGTAAAAAACATACAAAGAAACCCCAGAATATTCATCAATTTTATCAAATCAAAAACTTTTACTCAAACATTTGTTTCAACCAAAAATGTGAAACATTTACTAAAAGAAATCTCACCTGCTATTGGTCAGTTTTCCTGAGAAAAAATAAAATTTCTCTTGATCTATTACCCTTTTCGGTAACTTACTGTAGAGACATTTTACAGTACTTTACTGTAGATTTTACAGTTTAATAGTGTTAATTTTACAAAAATTGGTATGTTTTCCCACAATCTTTAGCATGTACAGTAATTTACTGTATAGATGTTTCACAGTAGGTAGCTGTATTACGATATTACGATAAAATACTGTCACGTCTACAAAAATCAGTTACAGTGCATGGTTGATCATGGACTGAGAAGGCAGAAACACGTTGGAGCTAGGAGACAGGCTCACCTCAATAAATATGAACCATGTTTTCACATTTGGTGTGAACACAGTTTAAGGGTTTATCTACGGTCTTATCCTCAACCGAGGGGATGAAGGGTCTCAACCAAGAAGAAAGCACACTCATCACTCAGTGATCAAATCTGCAGCCAGCAGGACAGAGGCTGACCGACCGAGGCCATGTCCAAACACAGGCGGATATTTCTGTCGATGTTTTTTCCCTCCATCCAGAAAACTGTATCCTCTGAAAACACACGTTTAGCTGAACTCTTGCCAGGATGGAGATTTTCATCAACTCTGTTTAGGGCATTGGTTCTCCATTACTTTTTGTCTCCCCTACTTTTGAGACTAATATTTCTTCATGCACCCTCAACATGACCAAAAGAGAGCGAAGTTAAGATTTATCCAAGCATTGAGACTGTAATGTCCACGATAGTCGTCAGAGAGCAGACATAGACAGCACATCGATGTTTTGATGTGACTTTTTTATAGTCTCACTTGATCTATAATTTATATTCTGGATAGTGACGAAAAGATGAAAACAAGGTGGCAGATTTTAGAGTAATATCTGTGAAGACCTCAATTCAATTTTTAGTTTTAACAAAAAAGCATTTTTCACAACAAACAACACAAACCACTCCTGACGTGGCAGGAATCCAATCACAGTCACCCAGGGTGGCGAACAGTGATCACAAGAGGGCCCCTGCCTAGTGTGACCCCGTCCCCGTCCAGACCAAGCTGTGACCCCCTTGGGGGGCACGTCCCTCTATTTGAGAAGGATGTTTGCAGCGGACATTTTGAAAAAGGCCTCGTGTTATTGTTTCTCAGGTGACCATGTTGACTGACAATCCTTCTCGAGATTTTTGTAAATGTAGGAATCATTTCAAATCAGCTGATAAATTGTATGTTTAACATCTGATCTGAAATACATTAGACTTTATTCGTGTAGTGTTGCCGTACCTACATCGTACGGCTCCATGGCAGTAGGACTGAATGATTTTAGGAAAAGATCTAATTGTGATTTTTCTGTCAGATGTTACAATTTCAATTGGATTCACAATTTTCTCCAAATCAAGCTTCAGTGCAATATTCACAGTGTTTACAGTATAGACAACAGTAAGGAAATCAAGCACTTCTGCAGTGGAGATGTGACGTTCATGAACGAGTCGACTCTTTTGAACTGCTCTTTTAAGTGAACACTGAGAGCTGAGTCACAGTTGTGATTAAACCGTTCATTTGCGAGCCATTCTTAAATGCAAATTGCCTGCAAATGTGTAAAATAGTATGTGTAAAAAAAGTTGACACAACAGACCCTGGTCAGGCAGGAGCGCTGCAAAAAACTGCAGCTTTGGCGATCACATGATCGTGTGTCTGAAATTGCGATTTCGCTGAATGTTTCACGCTTGCATGGCAGCACAGAGGATAGGAAACCACAGGACTCGGGTCAAGTTTGACACAGCAGAGACGGATGAGTCTCCACCTGAGCACACTCGCATAGGGGCAATGTTCGGCCAGGAGGATCTACACTGTCAGACTTTTTCAGACTTGCTGCTGTAGGAGGTCCCATCACAATAAAAGACTAAGTAGACTGACCAGGACATGCTGGCTATGATGACTGACCCCACTGATAAGACGGTCTCTCTGTAGGTCTGCATGTAGTTGAGCAAGAACAAAAATAACACGATTGTGGAATCTCTAACTGAAAGCCTTAAACATCTTTTAGTTTTAGTCATAATTTAGTCTCTAAATTGTTTTAGTTTTAGTCTAGTTTTATTTAAAGAAATTTCACAACATTTTAGTCGATGAAATCTGCTGTAAATGTAGTCGACTAAAATATGAAGTGTAAAGGGTAAGGCATTTTTATGTTTCCTTGAATTTCTGAAGTCATGTTTTACACTTGGATAAAATCAAACATCTAATAACCCTTTACTGAATGCTAGTAAAGTCTGAATGTATAAATGAACAGAAACAAATTGAACTTTTGTGTGAAATGCAGTCACCTTTATTTAGGCTACCTGGCAGAGCATCTCAGTTACAATACCAGAACTGACAACAAACAGTGAACCTGCTCTACATGAATATATCAATTCATAAAGAGAGGAGCTCTGATTGGATCGCTCCACAACTTATCCCACCACCACCAAGCTAAGGCAGCTGTGATTGGATGTCCCTCTTAACTCATCTGACCTTTCTACACAACCAAAGTAGCTGTGATTGGATATACTCCTAACTTACTTTCTACATGACCAAATTAGGTCTGATTGGATTAAGTCTCTGTCAGACATTTTAGTCTAGTTTTTATTTGTTGATGAAAATGTCAGTTCATTTAGTTTGAGTTTTTGTCCATGTGCACTTGTTTTTATTAGTTACTGTGTAGTTTTCATCAGGGAAAAAAGGTTGTTGACGAAAACTATGACGAAAATAATAAGTCAACAAAATCAACCCTGCTGCAGAGTGTCCTCCCCTACTCTCTCTCGCCCCCTTTCACAAGCCTATCAGTTGCTCTCTCCTGTCAATAAAAGACTAAAAATCCCTCCCCCCCAGGTTAAGTGCAGGTTAACCTTCACTTTACTGCAGAGAAGCAGAGAGTCTCACCTTGGGCATGGGGAACTGGCAGGATCCTGAGCAGTAATAGGCGTCAAAGGACTTAGGCGATATAATCCACTCGCTCCATCCAATGTCAGCGAAGTCCACCTTCAGGTACCTGCGGGCGCAGTTCCTGGGCTCGTTCCACTGCTTCTTCCTGGCCTTTTTAATCGTCTGCTCGTCAAACTGCAGCAGGGGCATCTTGTGCCTCTGAGTCTTCCCTCGAGTCTTTTTCCGAGGCCGCCGGGCCTGTTTGTTCTCCAAAGGCTCATACGGACTGGCCTCGTCCCAGCCCGTCGTCTCGTACGGGTACTCGGGTCCCGGGAGCTCGTTGTTCTGCAGCGGCAGCAGAACGTTCACCGAGCGTTTGTGCCGGACTTTGAGCTGCTCCAGCTCGGTGCCGTTTCGCTCTCGAGGCCCCAGTTTATGGAGGCCCTCCCCCCCCACCAGGTGGTGTCTCTGCAGGGTGGCGACCACGCTCTCGGGCTCGGAGATGGCCGAGTCATTAGCGTAGACCAGGATGTACGGAGAGCGGTCTGACAGCAGCTTCTTCCAGGGCCGGGGTCCCTGTGAGACCACGTCGATGCCAATGAGGAGCTGGTCGTGGTTTTTGGCCTGGTTCACCACCCGGGTCACGTCCTTCCACTGCCACGAGATGAAGTCCCTGTACAGCGTGGACACGTTGATCCGGACATGTCCCAGAGTCCTCGTCCTGTTGTCCACGGAGGCAAAGCTCCAGACCACCATGTGGATGTGGCTGTGCCTGCGGGGCCCGTGGCGGCCCTGCGTGCTGTTCTGAAGGTCTCCGATGTAATAGTGGAGGGTCGCCGACAGGACGTCCTCAGACTTTGTGAGCGACGTGAGGTTAAAAATCTGCAGCTGCCTCTTGTTTATCGTTCCTGTGGACAGACACAGGTGTTAATTCACACAGTTAGATCCATTTAAGAGTGAGTCTGGACTTCTCTGTCATTACTTTAAGAAGTAAATCAGATCATCCAAAAAAAGGATTCCAAGTAATTTAACAACCACTGCAGTTCCTCATTAAATACAAAGCGATGAACTCAGAGATAAAGTTCAGATCGATGATAACAGATATGTGAAGCATAGTACAGATGTATGATTCAGCCATAGTTTTGACCACTTCTTCCCTCGATCACATCTTTGACTTCATTGTTGTCGTTTCTGCTGACTGCCTCTGATGAGAGTATAAGGATATCATGAAGCAGAAACACTAATGATATCGACTACCTGTGGGGTTTTTGGTCCACTAGTGTGCGAGTAGACCTTACTAGTAAAGCAAAATCGTCTACTAGTCGACAAGTTTGTGTTACTAGTAGTGCTAGTAAAGCTTTGCAGTTTTACTAGTAACATTTTTCATGTCTACTAGTACTACTAGTAAAGCAAAATTGTCTACTAATAGGTGATTTTTCTTTACTAGTAAGTCTACTCCTGCACCAGTGTGCCAAAAACCTTTACTAGTAAAACAAAATTTTAGTTTACTAGTACTATGTACTTAGTTCTGGCTGCAAAGCCGATGCATGGCAGCCATCGCGCGTTTGTGTCCATGTGGTTAACAGCATATCTCCGGCAGAGACCCGCTCCTGTTAATGACATTGTAAGTAAGCTCTTCGGACTTTTTATTGGTCAACTATTATGAGTCAAAAGTACTTCAGTCCTTAAAGAGCTCCTGGAGTGGAAAACTGTCAGGAGGACTTTGAGGAGCTGAAGAGGTCTTCTAGCAGAGCAGGACGCGGAGATACAGCTTTGGCTCTGTGAGACTGACTCATGAAATATTTGTAATAACTGCTGTAAATGTAAAGGTTCAGCAGGAAAGATAAAGGACGAATTTTATTTATTTTATATTGAAAGATTATTATTGAATCAAAGCAACAATGCACCGAAAATCAGTGATGGGCGATATCAGACTTTTTCAGAACGTTTTTGCTGTAATATTTCTGATACCAATCATCTCCAATGCAGACTTAATGTTTATAAATTTGATGTTTTTCATTGAGCAAAAGCACAAAAAGAAAACATGTAGTCCAGACTTTGGAGTCTTAATTCTTAAAGTGGGTTAGTTTGAAGTCTTAGTCCAAAGAAAACACATTTTAAAGGCTTACACATGATAATTATTACATAAATATATTTACTTATTAAACCACTGTACTGCGACAGGCCTATGTTGCTCTGATTTATAAATCATTTCAAACTGACTATAATCCAGTGTTTTAAAAGTGACCTCAACATATTTTTGAGAGTATAAAAACATAAAATCGTGTTTTCTTTCTGTCATTCAAACTTCAGTGTTATAAAACTGTGTGGAGGCTTGTGGGTGCAGCTGAGAGCTGCTTGATTCATCTTGACATGACAAGAGAGACAAAGACTGAAAACAGCCCAAAGACCTTGTTAGAGGGCTTGTTATTGATATTTTAGGGGAGTAATCAATACCAAAAGAATACTCGTGACAGTATCAATACTTTGATTTCGAAACTTCAATCCCAACAAAAACAAAAATCTTCAGACATGTCAGTCCATCTTGGGCTATGTGGACGTGCTGGTGGATGTTGCTGAAAACTCGTTATTAAACACCTTTTTGATGCAGTTTCTCTGCAGAAGCTGCTGTATTTTTATTTCTTTTCCAACAACAAGTCCGACCAGTGTTACGGTTTAACTTGTAACCATGTTAACCGGTGATATTTACTTAATACTTTTTCATTTAGATTCCAGTGCGAGGCAATTTTGATAATCTTGATAAATTCTGTCACTAAAAAGTTTCATGGGCTCGTCTGTTGGGTTCAGCTTTTGATGTAACCACAGAGCAAACGGTCACCAGCCAACACGGTCACTTGTGAAGCAGTAACACCGGGTCTCGTCCTGAACATTGGCGGCATTGGTATCATCTGAGTGCTGTTAAAGCAGCGTCACAGAGGGAGTGACGGAGTCTGTGAGCGCGAACAGTCCAGTTATCAATAAATCAGCATTCACCAATAATCTTCACCATGGCAGGAGTGAAGATCTAAAGTGACCTAAACGTGTGGACTGGAGGACAAACAGAAGACGCTGCATGTCCTGAAATACCCGCCTACGTGTGGACAGAGTTTTTGACTCTCTGGTTGAGCGTCCATCGTGTCCAAACGTGTTGACCGGCACAGGAGCAGCCGACGCTGTAAAGGCTCAAAGGTCATCATTTATCGAGCTTATTTTACAGAAAAGTCTCTTCTGTGCTCGGGATCTTCAGGGATCATTTAGTCCACTGCAAAAACTCAGATCTCAGCAAATGTGTTTTTAAGTCAGGAATATCTAAAACACTTATTCTGATCCACATTCACTTTAAAAGCCCTGATAAATGTCTAACTACAGGGAAAGAACTGGTTGTAATGATAAGAAAATGAAACAAGCAAGTTTGGCGCAGTGAAGGTCTAAAATTCAGGTTTAAAATCTGCTCTGGATTAAAAATAAAATCATTTTATGACCCCCTTTAAATTGGTCTTGTCTCATTGGCAGATTATTTTACTGGTTACAAGCAACTCAGGCTTTATTTTTAGTTTTTATATCTTCAAATAAGATCTTAATCCAGACAAGTCAGTATATTGTGTTTTAGAATAAGTCTAGGGAGATATTTTTGACTTGAAATTAGATAAACACTCTCACCTGGATCTGACTTTTTGCAGTGTAAAGCGAGTGATTACAAACAGAAGGACTCACATGGGCCACCGTGTGTCATTATTCATTTAATAAAAATTTCTACATCAGTTAAGACTTTAGAAATCTTCACATCCGTATCTTGCTGTCCCGCTTTCTTTAACTTACGAATGTGACTGAGGACCTCTTTAGAGCCAAGAGAGGGTTTCCCCCTCAGGTCGGGCAGTCCTGAGGCCTCTGTCCCGCCTGTCCTCGTCCCACTTTAAACGAACCTTTGCCCTCTCTCCTCGATCATTAAAGGCAAAAGACCAAAACAGAGAGAGAGGGAGAGTCTGGTCTGTAATCTTTGAGACCACCGTTTATTGAAACGATGATGATGTACTTAACAAAAATGGACTTGTTTCTTTCAGTGTTACAGTATTTTTTTTCGAGGAACAGAAGTAAAACAAGAAAAACAGCATTTAATTCTTGCAAAAATGAAACCCTTGATTTTTAAATGTATCCATGCAGTGATGAGAAGGTGCATCAATATTGTACATTTGTGTAATTTGCTGATATTCCAGCCAATATGTGTGGCTGATATATTGGCTGTGAATATCTGCAAAATTTCAATATCGCTCGATACTGATAGCAAATCGATAATATTGTGCATCCCTAATAAAAATCTTGGGTGTTTATGGCCTCTATTTTGTTGCCATGGTATCACTCTGGTTTTGATATTATGTACTTTAACTTCAAAATAAAATCAAGTTACGAACTTTCTGTATTGAGAAAAACATTTGTTATTTCTTCCAGGGGACAAAAATAAGAAACATAATGTGCTTCACCATTCGGTATAAAAATACAAAGATATATTATTGGTATAATATTTTGGCTTTTGGTCTAAATCACAAAGCCCTATCTTGTCCTTTCTTGTTCAGTTTAATGAGGACATGTTGATCATTAAGTTATTCTAAAGTTTAGGAAATCTTACTTAAGATTTGTTGTATTAAGATGGCAGCAAATCAAGCATCTCCACTATTCAGCATTACTGGATACGACTGATAGATATGAAATTTAGTTGAAATGACCCTTTAAATATTTTGTTATAGCAGCAGCAGACGATAGGGGGCAGTATAATCCTACAAACGTTGAAGCCCACATGGAAACTCTTCAACAGTGCTCACGTCAGAGATCCTAAGACCATTTCTCCTGTAAATCACTCAAATACGCCGTCTTTAAAAGTTATTCTAAAAGTTTGATAATGTTTAATAACGAGTCTGACTTTAACAATCTGAATCAAAGCGAGCTGATGAATCCCCCTGTTCTGCAGGCTGAGCAGCTGCCTGAGGGCAAATCAGTGTCAACCATCTGACACCAAAATCTGAAGGTGTGAAAACGATTTTATCGACTCTGAGCTGCGCGCGGAGATCTCGCGCGTGATTTGAGTGCGGAAAGAAGCAGGAACAGGTTGATGACATTTCCATGACTGGATCAACAGGTGGATTTCGGTCCCCCCTCACTAAACCGGATCCTGGAATGAGACAAAATGGTATTTCTTAGCCCGATCCGAAACCCTCCATGTGGGTGATTGTGGTTTTCTGAGTGAGACAGACGCGCTTTTTTAATTCGACAAAATTACGCACACCATTTTGCGGCCACACGCCTCGGTGCACTTGTACTTAATCATTATTTAATGTAAGGGATGTTTTAAGTCAAAATTATGTTTACTTAAATCACCCAACAGTGCTTGAATTAACTCTCTGGATGAGCAAGAGTCTGTTTTTCATCGTGCGTAAAAGTTTGGAGCCTCCTTTAGCGAGTAAAATCCTCCTTTTTCCACCAAATTCCAAGTTGAAATTTTCTACACTCTCTGGTTAATGTCTTGCAGGAGTACGGACGTGTTGTTGACTATTTATTTTTGTAAATGTGCTCACTCTGCCTGTCCTGGTTGTGGGTAGTTTCTAATAACACGTCTTTTTGCGTCTTTCTCTTCCAGCAAGATACACGAGCCTCATCGACGTGTGTAAGTAATGAACCATTTTTAAAATCATGCTATCATCTGAAAGATCAATCTATCACATTTAAAGCACTCATATTGAGAATTAACATCAACTAAAACGCTTAAAAAGGGGGTAACAGTTTGGAGACCTACCCCAGTGCGCCTTGAAGCTCCGCACGGTGTTCCCGTCCTTGAAGGGAAATCCAGCTCGGTTGTATTTGGCGTAAAGCATCTGCATGTGTTCCGTCAGTGTATCCTGTGAGAGCAGATCCTTCTCCTCTCTGACGGGCTGCTTTTTATCCGCCGAGTGCGTAAAATCCACCTTCCGTCTCTCGGGGAAATTGTCCGTTTTCAGCATCGCGCAATATCCAAGGCACAGATAACTCCATCCGTAAATCAGCACGAGGACGACACGGGAGTACAGAGCCATGCTGGAGGCACCGCGAGGCTACAGCAGCGATACGAGGAGCTGATGACGGGGGGGTACGTTTCCAAAGAATAGTCCGCTAACTCCAAATAGACCATCACCTGGAGAGGAGCGCGCGGTTACACAGGGGGACCATCACTGGAGGCTGGAGGAGTAAAAGTTATCCAGAAGTTAGGAGCGAGCAGCAGTGAGTGAGGGGCCACAGCTCCAGCTGAAGGTGTGGGAGTGGATGCTGCGGGCTGGTCAGAGGTGGAGTGTCCGCGCACTGAGCTGCTCTCCGCGTTCATTGAAGGTAAAACATGTTGCGCTGCTCCGTAATATATGGAGAGAGGGACCAGCTGGGTATTCCTCTCTCTCTCTCTCTCTCTCTCTCTCTCACTCTCAGTGAACACTCACAGGGCCGCTTTAGGTGTTTTTGGAGCCAAGGGCAAAGATCAATAAGAGGCTCCTCCCCCTGATTTTCTTGATTTTAAGAAACTTTGAGGCTTCTTGATGGAGATTTTTTGTGCTCTTCAAGCACAGCAGAAGAGGAGATTATGTTTGGCCCATGGAGGGGTCCAGCCCAGGGCTGTAACTAGAGTTTTAAGCTGGTCTGTGCTTTGTTTTGCTACCCATTTTTCCAACATTTTTGAGAAGATGGGTAAGATGCTTCTCGTTCTGTAGTTATTCGTGTCTGTTTTATTGCCTGATTTGTGAATTGGACTGACCACTGCTACCTTCCAGGCTGCAGGGACAACTGAATATTTGATAGAAAGATTTATAAGCTGTGCTAAAGGGTGTACCAGAGAGTTTTTGTGAGCTTTTAAAACGTTGGTGTCAAATCCATATTAATCCTTAGCCTTGGGGTTCTAAAGGGAGCAGATGATTTTGATTACTTATGTCATTTATGGTAAACAGCTTGAGAGTGGTCATTAGGACGATGGTCAGATTCAGGTGGAGTGAAGAGTTTTGATATTTCTTGTACAGATTCTATGAAGGACATGTTTAATTCTGTAGCAAGGATTGCAGGATTTTTCACCAACTTGTTGTTGATTTCAAGTTCTAGTTCTTTGTTGATTTAAAATCGTATTCATAAAAAAGTTTGCTGTTGCTTTTCGCAATATCTGAACACACACCACTTCCAATCTTGAAGCAGATGGGCCACAGCAGCAGGAGACCACACCAGGTGCCACTCCTGTCGGCTAAGAACAGAAATGATCCATCCTGCCTTGGATCAGCGGTTCAGGCTGCTGCTGGTGGTCCCTTAGTCCCACCTGAGCATGGTTCAACCCCCACAGCCTACCTGAGGACTGTTCTGACCATGTCCAGCCCTTTATGACCACAGTGGACCATCTTCTGATGGAGACTTCAGCAGCTCCATGTCTCAAAGCTCGGATCATCTCACACTGGTTTCTTCACTGTAGTCCAGTGGCCTCCACAGTCACCAGATCTCAGTCCAATAGAGCAGCTTTGGGATGTGAGATTCTCTGCCTGAAGCTCAGACTTCGTATTTTGGCTGAATTGTCCTTTACCTTCTCCTCTATCGCCTTAAATAACCTGTGAAAATCCTCCTCCTGCTCCTGATAACATGATTCGTCCTCGGGCTGAATGTGCGTAAAAAGATCTGAACAGGAAACTCTCTCTCTCTCTGAGTGTGTGGGCGAGCGAGGGAGAGAGAGGAACACCCCGCTGGTCCCTCCAACCACAGTCTGTCTTAACATTAGTCAAATGGAGGTAATTACAGGGGCCTCAAGCTCCAGAGGGGCCTCAACCTGTCGTCATTAAAGGTTACTTAATATGATCTAGACGACAACACACTGACCTGCCAGGAGCTGGCAAAGTCTGGACAAGAGGGTCCAACTCCTCACTGGTTTCATGGCTGTCCAAATGTTGCAAACACTGACTGATTATTGTTGAGTACATCAACAAATGGCTGCAGATTTGACCCTTAAAAAGAAAACTGATGGACCTTTCTGTTTTTCCCCTGCATTTTCAAAAGCAGGCCATGTTCACATGGATCCACGAGACCGACTGAAACCGCTGTAGCATGCATGCCAGGCCAGTAGTTGGCGATGTAGGTTTGTAGGCTTGTTTATTGCATCATGTTCCAGTCTGAAATGTAACACCTCCATGAGGAGAAATAAGACTTTTGAGAACATTTTGTGATCTTAAATGTGTGAACTGTATTGTTGGATCTGCTGGAGCCGTGGGCTGAAGATCATTTTGTTTTTGTTCCTCCAAGCCCCCCCCCCCCAAAAAAAGCCTCAAAATGTCTTCATGTACCTTCATGTACCTAAATTATGTTTCCAAGGCAGTGTTAATTTTGACAGCACCTTTTAAGGTAGTTTTAGTCATAGCAGGCTGACCATTCGTCCTCTTTTGCCCGGACATGTCAAATATGTAAAATAATGTCCGGGGGTATTTTTTTAAATTCTCTATAGTGTCCAGGTTTTGCTCAGCTTGTTCTACAGACCAAACTGTCGGCAGTGACAGTAAAAGACATGCATGATTCAAACTACCGTAACTCCTCGAGTATCCATGCCATAAAAATAATTCTAACAGACTTTGAAAGCTGAGAAGTGGAGCTTTCCACTGATATATGGTACATTATGGGAAAGGATTGTCTGAGGGGGAGGGACGGGGAGTGAGCTGACTGAGCCGGAGAGCAGAGAGAGGATTCAGAGACAAACGCATGAGTCATCGGTGGTTTATGGTATTTAAGATAAGATAAGATAAGATAAGATAGTCCTTTATTGATCCCCAAAGGGGAAATTCTGGTATTGCAGCAGTACAGGGCAAGTACAGGGATAGTAGCATGCATAAGACATAGATCAAGGAATTTTCTGTGTAGATAATGTAAAGGTATTGTAAATAATGACTTTAGTATCATCCTGGAGTGTTTTCTTGCCGTTCTTTTGCCGTATTTCTGCAGAGTTTTGCTTTAATTTCCACCGTAGTTCGTCTTTTCTGTCATTGATGGTCTTTTTTTTTATCATACTTGGTGTTTTATAGATTTCATAAATAGTAATTTTGCAAATATTGGAGGGAGAAATTTCGAAGAGGGAGAGGAGTGTCCTGAGGAGATTGATGGAGGGGGCTAACACTCTCTCAGAGTCATCCCCAGGGGTATACCTGGTGCCAGGACAGCTTTATGGTCCACAAAGAGCCACACCAGCCTTTCCAGGAGGAGCTGTGTGAAAAGCTGCTCAGGCTGGCCCATCACAGCTCTCTACTCCAGGTCACTTTCCTGTCCTCACCAACAAGAGACAGTGTGCTGAAAGAAGACAGAAGGCAAGCCTGGGGAGGTAGCAGTGCACTGTGCGCAGGAAAAAGCCTGTCTTCAGCTGGACAGGAACTGTTTCAGGGAATAACATCAATGAACAACAACACCTCAACATGGTCTGAAATAACAAGCTGTAACATGGACACAGAGCTGTAGACAAACACAAATGTTTGAGTGTATGTAAAATAAGTTGAGTTTTGGTTTTGTCTTCTCAGAAGTGCTGTACATGTTCATTTAGAACTGTTTATAAAGAGATTCCTGTTGAAAATTTTATTTTATTTTATTTTCTTGTGTTACACTCTGTTTGAAGCATTTACAACTTAATAATGACAAATACTAACTAGATTGTTTTATTTTTGTATGTATAAATGAACAGAAACAAATTGAACTTTTGTGTGAAATGCAGTCACCTTTATTTAGGCTACCTGGCAGAGCATCTCAGTTACAATACCAGAACTGACAACAAACAGTGAACCTGCTCTACATGAATATATCAATTCATAAAGAGAGGAGCTCTGATTGGATCGCTCCACAACTTATCCCACCACCACCAAGCTAAGGCAGCTGTGATTGGATGTCTTGTCCATGTGCACTTGTTTTTATTAGTTACTGTCTAGTTTTCGTCAGGGGAAAAAAGGTTATTGATGAAAATTATGACAAAAATAATTAGTCAACCAAATTAACACTGTTCCAAGGGTCTTTATGGCCTCAGAGAAGGGCCTCATATTGGTCTTGACCCTTCAAACCTCTGGCTCCGGCCCTGGCTGCAGCCCCCGTGTCGCAGAGCTGTGCGTCTGGTTCTCTCTGCTGCTGAATGAGGCAGCTTACAGTCGCATTAAAGGCTCTCTCTCCCATTTAGTCTGACTGAATGGACTTAAGCACACACATCCTGTACCATCACGCTCCGATCCGGATGCAGCACTGTGCCCCCCCTCCCCCCCAACAGCCCATCCAGGCGGGGTTTGAACCCCCCCATCCAGCCCCCCCCCACTCCCTCCCTGTCCCCGGCTGGGCTCCTCTTTCAGGGGCGCTGGGGAGGAAATGATTAGAGCGTTTCCCCGCCCCTGGACATCTGATGGCAATAATATTAGCATGCCTTGTCCTCTGGAGCAGTCGGCACACTGAGAGGCTTCAGCTGCACAGACGGCACAAACAAAAGCAGAGGGAGCATGGTGCTACGGGGGAGCCGGGGGGTCTCAGCCCCCTTTAATGAGACATGAGCCCCCCTGAAAACATGATTTGTGAAATTTTGGGGGGGTCTCTCAAATATTGGCAAAAAATAGTTTTTTCCCATGCATCACATTTGTTTTGTTTTGTTGTATTGTCATAATCACGGATCGTGTGTAAAGTCAGGCTATTTTTAATGTATGGTTTGCACACAAGAGTGATTCACCACCATTTCACTTTAATAAAGATGCCGACCTACATGCAGTTCATGTCCTCACCATTAAAGCGTGGGGGCGCTATGTCTTAAACGTCACTTTTAATCTTATATGTGATGTAATGGCCATTTTATTGATCTTAAAGTCTGTTGATGTTTGCAGGATGCCAGTCTATCCACAGGAGGGTGCGACTGCATTGTGCGCCATTAATGGCTGTGTTTTTTTGTATTGAGGTAGGAACCTTTGTTAGAGCAGGTGTTGCTTGACAGATATGGTTTCTTCTGGTTGCGCCGCAACGCCACACGCTCTGAGACGTGATTGGATTGTATGAAGTTTGTTTTGTTGAATTTATGGACCATATTGCTTTAATGAACACTGTTTGTGGACTCAACTGGGTGAGAAAAATAAATAAGAAGAACTACAATCTACGAATTTGGACATCACTGAATGCAAATCACGGTACAGATGCGGAGGGCGCAGTGCGTCAGTCACTCAGCTTTTTGGTAGCCGTAAGGCTTTTAGCATTGGGCTTAGCTATTATATGTGACATAAGGCAAGCAGACGTGTAATAGTGAATGTGTTTTGTTATGCTCAACGTTAAAGACAGATACGGATACGGACAGAGCATTCTGTCTGTGCTCTGCGTTCATTTCGTCCATATTTCTGCACGTTTCCATAAAGCTTACGGATACGGGCCAAATGGAGCAGTACCACTGGAAACAATGGGGCCCGTGTTACCCAATATGTAGCTCCAGTGAGACACAAAGAAGAAATAATAATGGCAGAACTTTCTGAAGAGAAACTCTGCGAGTTAGTTAGAAATTACAAACGTCTGTATGATGTTACTTCGCCTGGACACCGGGACAAACAGATGCAAAAAACAGCTGGGAGGAGACTGGAGAGCAATTTAGTATCAGTTGGTCGGTAGTGGGGCGGCACGGTGGCGCTAGTGCACGTGCCTCACAGCAAGAAGGTTGCCGGTTCGATTCCTGGGTCGGGCAGGGCCTTTTTGTGTGAAGTTTGCATGTTCTTCCTGTGCTTCCTCCCACAGACCAAGAACACGCTCATTAGGTTAATTGGTCACTCTAAATTGTCCTTAGGTATGAGAGTGAATGGTTGTCTGTCTCTGTACGTTGCCCTGCAATTGACTGGCGAACGGTTCAGGGTGTACCCTGCCTCTCGCCCAATGACAGCTGGGATAGGCTCCAGCCCCCCCCCCCCCCCCCCCCCCCCCCCCCCCGCAACCCTGAAAGGGATAGTCGGTATAGAAAATGAGAAAATGAATGAATGAATGGTCGGTCGGTAGTGAAGGAGAAGTGGAGGTCGGTCTGTGCGAGACAGATTTGTTCGAGCCCCCCCTGGTGGATGTATTGGTTAACAGCAATGCCAATGGAAAGGCTGCATGGAAGTATGTGAGCAGTGACGGTAATGCCATTTGAAAAGGACGTGTACATTTTTGTACATAAAGGGATTATAAATGGGCCTTAAGTCCTCGCTCTGAGGCACGTGCACCCCCCCAATATAACTGATCAGTCCAATCAAGAGCGGCCCTACAGACCAGCAGTCCTGCACACAGACACAATTATGACCATCAAGTAAAAGATTTACAGTTTTGTTACATTATTAATAATGATTAGAGTATGTCTGACCTCTTTCAGCTATTCTGGGTAAATCTGGGGTAAAACAAAAACTCAGTTTCCCAAAATGATCTGGTAAATTATAACTTCGTGTGAGTCAGGACAAAATTTGCTCAGTATTATCAACAATACGAAGCAGGAATCACTCAGTGGCGTGTCCAATGGAAGTTAGGCCTCGCAATCTTTTAGACCGATGCTGTCACTGTAGTGAAACATGGAGAGTTAATGAAGTGAAAATCAACTTGACGTCTTTAAAACATATTCATTGCTCCTAAACTCAGCTTCAAGTCACTGTCTGGATGAAAAATTTTAAAATCTATGTTGTTAAAATGACCTAAAAAGCCTGTCAGGGTGAGCCATGGGAATTTGTCGTATTACTTCTGCACCTTTAAAATGAGCTTTAATCAACTTTATCAGAACTTTGTATTTTTCCATTTACCAAAATACTGTTTATTCAGCACTTTTAAAACCAAATCTCTTTAAAACCTTCAAAGGTTTTGTTGTCGTACACAAGCAAAACCCCAAATTAAGGATGTTTGAGCTTAATGACGCTGCTTTCAGGTCTCAGTAGTCCAGGGTGAGGGTAGAAATTTAACCACTGCACACTGTATTTTTAATTATATTCATATTTATACTGTTAAAGAAAATCCCTGCTCATCTGTGCAGCTCCTCCACTGCACCTTCTGTATACAGCCTTGGGTTGTGTTTATGTTCTTTTTGTGCCTGTTGTATATTTTATATATTTTTCATATCTTCCTAATTCAATGTTTCACTATTTTCTACCTTTATTGTATTGCTCCTGACTCTTTATTTGTATTCTAACTACATGTTGATTGTTCTTGCACCAGTTTACCAAGTCAAATTCCTTCTCTGTACAAATGTATTTGGAAGAAACTCAAATTCTGATTCTGATTCTGAAACAGAGCCATTTTCTTAATCTGTTGTTGCAATAGTATGTATCAGACCTTGTGGGACGAAACAAGCAGTGATGTGCATCAGCTTCAACCAAAATAATTTCTTTTTGCTGTCAGCTTAAAAAAACAACTTTACAACACCAATAAACAAAGCTCTGGATGCTGTAAAGGGACTGTTTCACACGGTTATGAGTACAGTGTGAGTTTTTGGCTTGGTATTGGTTGGCAAAAGATGTTTGGAAACCACTGCTTTGGACCATTTTGGAGTAGATGTCACAATGGATGTGCACTTTATGAGTCAAATAGTTCTTCAGTATTGTAGTTATTTTGTTGATCAGGTAGTGCGGTAGCATCCCAACAAGCTACATTTCCCCACGGAGAAGTCTTGTGTGAAAAGCAGGTATTTCAACGATTGAGCTTTGACTTAGAAAAACAGACAGGATGTGCTTCCATCATGGCCATAGCTACCATTGAGGTCACTGAGGTCATGACCTTGAAATTTTTCCACCTTAAAAAAAACCCCAAAACATTTTATTGTTAAATTACGTGGGAGGACTGAGGAAGGGTGACCGAGTGACTCCTCGCTTTTCCAAGGACGATCTTTGATAGACACCCAGGTGGAGCATGGATGCTATGCAGAGCTTTGAAATAAAGTCTTTGGAAAGAAAATGAAAACGTCTCGAGAGCAGAGAAAACACCAAAACCAGCGGTGGGAAATACGGATAAAATGACCTCAGTATTTTCAGAATCCTGGCTATGGCCCTGGCTGCATGAATATTTAATCTACACAGGTGTCGCAGCTCACGGAGAGCCTTCACAGGCTGTTTTCACACCTCGATCTTTTGGGAGATTTGTTCTGTGTTTGACATGGTTGGTTTAATATATATGAACACAGAGAAAGGCGTCTATTAAAGTGAACCTGAGCTGTGTCTGAATGTTCCCTCCTCTGTGTTCAGCCCGGCTGAGTGTGAGTCCAGCTCTTTACCTCATGGTGTGTATATTAGGGCCAAGTCCAGCCTCAAACTCATAAAGCACGCCTCAGTTAAAACTCCAACAGCTTAAAAGGCCAATAAAAGAAATGAAGAGGGATATGAGCGCTTACAGGAGAATTTATTTAGAATCAGGAGCTACTTACAGACACATCAGCCACACTGTTGATGTTTTATAGGTTTGCTTTGTCAAACTGTAGGAGCTGGTGAAGGATGTACAAATGTTAGATGGCTGCTCTTTTTTCAGTTGCAGACTGTTTTATCAGCTGATGCCTCTTTTGGAGAGGTCTGAGTATAATTTGTTGACGCATCTTTTCAAGTTCTGACTTACAACATTTACAAAGTATGGCAGAACTAACAGTGAGACGATTTAATAGGTGGTTTACTGATTACAACAGTTCATGACTGCAGGTAATATCTAGCTTTGTGGAAGAGGTCATAGAAGAAAGAATAATTCCAGTTAAGAGTGTCAATATTTACAAAAACCATCTGCCGTGCAGTGGTAATTTTGATGACTTGTTATTTTCATCATAGTTCTCGTCAACAAGCCTTTTTTCCCTGACGAAAACTAGACAGTAACTAATAAAAACAAGTGCACATGGACAAAAACTCAAACTAAATTAACTGACATTTTCCTCAACAGATAAAAACTCAAACTAAAATGTTTGACAGAGACTTAATCCAATCAGACCTAATTTGGTCATGTAGAAAGTAGGGACAAGTTAGGAATATATCCAATCACAGCTACTTTGGTTGTGTGGAAAGGTTGGATGAGTTAAGAGGGACATCCAATCACAGCTGCCTTAGCTTGGTGGTGGTGGGATAAGTTGTGGAGCGATCCAATCAGAGCTCCTCTCTTTATGAATTGATATATTCATGTAGAGCAGGTTCACTGTTTGTTGTCAGTTCTGGTATTGTAACTGAGATGCTCTGCCAGGTAGCCTAAATAAAGGTGACTGCATTTCACACAAAAGTTCAATTTGTTTCTGTTCATTTATACATTCAGACTTTACTAGCATTCAATAAAGGGTTATTAGATGTTTGATTTTATCCAAGTGTAAAACATGACTTCAGAAATTCAAGGAAACATAAAAAATGCCTTACCCTTTACACTTCATATTTTAGTCGACTACATTTACAGTAGATTTCACCGACTAAAATGTTGTGAAATTTCATTAAATAAAACTAGACTAAAACTAAAATAATTTAGAGACTAAGTTATGACTAAAACTAAAATATATTTTAGGCAAAAGACTATAACTAAATGAATGAAGTGCTGTGAAAGTTAACACTGCTGCCGTGTGCCACTGGAAATCGTACCAGGTCAACTTTGTGCAAGGCTTAACTAGGTTGTGCAAATCTATATAAGAGACCTTCTTCCAACACATTGTTCATTATTTCACTAATCAAAGTGATGAAACACTATTTTTAAACAAAACCCCCCAAAACTTTCAATTTCAATTTTACACTGTCTGCGTTGGTGACTGGAGTATTTTTGCAGAGGACAATATGCAAGAGTTTTTCTGCAATTTTTGCTATTTAGAAAAGCAAATAGCAAAGCTCTTACATTCCTAAAAGAAAGTCCATCCATTCACGGGATGCACATTATCATCGGACCAAGATATTGGCTGAAATATTGGCAAAAATATGATGTACCATACCATCATAGTTAACCTCATCATCACTCATGTCTACTTGTATAAATCAAAAGTGTCATTAATTAAAGACGAAATTTTGTTTTTCTTGCTTCACATCTGTTTTAACACACTGTTGTTATGGAAGAAACAGATCAATCGTAGTTAAATAGAGACTTTGAACTTTTGTCATGAACCAACAGTATTGGCGATAATGACTTTTTAGGCAAGTGTATGCCGATAAACCAAAATCTAAACCATCATTTCATGCATCCCTATTAAATGGAAACGTCAGCCATCAATGACTCAATGGGTGTGAATGTGTAGATGTTTAGATGTGGCCTCCTGTGTACAAGAGCTTTAAAAAGACTAGAACAGAACTATATAAGAACAAGTCCACTTCCCACTTTGTGCAAAGGCCTTCAGACTTATACCAGAATCATACAGCTGCAGAGATTTTGGTATCATAACCCCGTCTCATCCAAATTGATCTGGATAGTTCGGTAAAATAAAAAAAAAAGACAAAATGGTTTCTTCAGAATCAATTTTAGGACCCAAGTGTTTAAAGAGCCTTTAAAAAACAGATGCACGTCAACAAAAACAGGCTTGGAAAGACAATAAAAAGAAAGATTTTCTGTTCAGCATCAGCCAGGAAACAGACCCAGAGACACATTAAAACTAAAGAGAAACAAAAGGAGCTCATTGAGTCAGAAAGCTGGAAACCAGACATCATCTTTAACCTTTCTTCAACAGAACCAGAACATCCTCAGTCACTCCACATGTTGATCCAATGAGAGCCGAGAGAGGCCGATTCAGAGAAAACAGACCAGCAGATGCAGAGGGAGAAGGTACCAGGGTCAGACTTTCATTTTACCTCAATGTCAAGGTCTTCTCCACCTGAAGGTGCATTTTACTTTCTGTTTGGCTTTTCGTGCTCCAGCAAACATCTTTTCAGGCTCAGTGGAAATTCCCCTCCAAGGTTTCAGACTCTTTGTTTGGGGTCTTCCCTCAGTGTATACAGTGATATCAATTCACTTCTTTATACAGCAAAACCTCAGATCTCAGCAAGTGTGTTAGTCTATTTCCAAGTCAGAATACTTATTCTAATCCACATTCACTTCATAAGTCCGGATAAATATCTTACTGTAAGAAATAAAAGGCAAAAATAAGGCATTGAACTGATTGTAATAAGAAAATAAATGCTGATAAAACAAGCAAGTTTTTAGGCTAAAAAATGTTTTGATGTCAGACTTTTTCTTCATTATGATCTGTGTAATGATCAAATTTCAATTTTGCTTGACAAAATATGGTTTATGTACACTCTCTTTTGTTATATTATGTTTCTGTGTTGGCATATTCTCTCATTTTGGTAAAACATATGTTATAATTTGATTTTTGTTTGTTTGTTTTTCTTTATTACTCGGGATTAATGTTTTTTTCTGTTCATTTTATCTGTTATTCTTAAGGTGAGGTTTGCAAATAAGCCCACATTGAGTTTCTACCTCACCTGCACATGGCTTCGTCCTATTCACTGTTTTCTTTGACTTCTCTTTTCACTATGTCCAAATAAATAAGTAAAAATAAAAATAAATAAGAATTCCCCCGGTGGAAAGGTAATGGCGGATGACTGTGTCGTCATGGAGACCATGATGAGATGAGTACTTTTTTGTATTAAGCATTTTGGCCAATTAAAGTATAAGTATGTCACAAAGGTCTGTTACCCCACTGTCGTTTAACTCGTACTTTCATGCAACTCTGTAATGCAGTAGACCGGAACTTTTTACCCTTAATTAGGATGAAATAACTTTCCGAGCTGATAGCATATTAGCATTTATGGCGCATAGCAAACGGCTGTGTACTGCTCGTGGTAGTAGCCGAGTTGGTGGCTTTACAAGAGGCGCTGTGCCTCGGGAGATGGACCGTTTTGGTGTGTAGGGAGCTCCAAGTGTAACAAAGCTGTGAAGCTGCTGTGCTGCTACCACGGGCTCCAGGAAAAAGGTGGAAGACGATCTTGGCATGTTAGCATAATTTAGCTTATTAGCACGAACGGCCCAACGTTGGGCCGAAAAAACAGGACTGTGATGTTTATTGTCTACTGTACTTAGAGTTAAGAGCTTAATGTTCACACAACAAGACCGAAGCTGTGTTATTGTACAACCATTAATGTTTGGAAAATGTTTTTAGCCATTTTTGGGCCGGAACACGCGACGTTTAAAATTTGGGCGGAACGAGGCTTCGTAAATCCGGCAGTGGTGCGGCCATTTTTGTAGTTCCATTAAAGAGAAGAAGCATCTGAGTGATATGATTCCAAACATTCTATGGACTACAATTCCCAGTTCAACTTTTTTATCGAACGCCACCACGATCCAAAATTAAAATCTACTGAGTTTTTAGACACAATATTTAATTTGTACCATTGTGTACAGGAAAAAATAAATCAATGATAATCAGCAACAAAATGTATTTTTTTTTTCTCAAAATCGAGTACTTTTGTCATAGAAATTAAATTTATTAAGAGAAATAATGTAAAGTAATAATGTGTGTGTGTGTTATTGTATTCATTTTCATTATTTTATAGTTTTTTAAATCAAATTTTAAGTTGCAGTAATAGAACTACTCCATTTGGAGACAAGTTGATTCATTTTATTGTTTTTTATTGATTTTATACTGTGCGTAATGGTACAAGTTGGGATAGTACAAGGTTAATGTCCAAAAGCTCCAGCAGATTTTTGAAATGTGATTTTTCAGAAGTTCTGAAATGTCATGGTGCAGTTAAAAAAGAATGGAAATAGGAATTGGAAATCACATCCTGAGATCATCACAATCTTTTTATGTGTCGAAATGTATTGAGATTTTTTTGTTGACCACTTGAGTTGCAGATCATGCCCCTTAACTGTTTGGGAATTTGAGAATTTCAGTCTTCTCATATCAATGTTTTTCTAAGTTGTGTGCTCATGTGGCCAAAGGTTTTTAGACCACATTCTCAAATGTATGCTCTTTGTTTTAGGTGGAGCTGCTCCATACTTTGAGTTTTGGGTCTAACTGTGGATGGAGTTGAATTGTAAGTCTTGTAATTTATCTACATACAATAAAAAACTACAGTATGCTACTACACAGACAGTCATGGACATGGAAGTCAGAGCTTCCACTGCATTTCCTTAAACCATCCTTCAGTCCCACGTGGACTTTGACCAACATTTAAAGGAGCACAACGCGGGATCAAATTTAGCTTCTAAAGTATCGGGCATCCTGCCTCACACTTGAAAAACCATTGCCCTGGATCCATGTTTTGACCAAATTCTCTTCATGTCTGTCTCTTCAGATAAGTGCAGAGAGGAAGAGGACTGTCACTACAGACCTGATGGAGTCTATTCTCAGTAGACTTGATGATCTGGTCCCCCCAGACTGCTGGAGCTTTGCAAACCTGCAACCAAGTCTGGGAAGAAGCAGTCACTCAGAAACACTTTTGACTGCCCAAAGAAAGATGTTTTTTTGTCAAATATTTAAGCTTTGTTTGTTTTATCATTCTTATTAAAATGCATTTTATTTATCTGAATCTATTTATGTTTTTATTATATTATTACTTATATTCTTTTTTATTTTTCGCTTTTATCTCCAGTGTTTTCTCATTTTGGACTTATGATGGCTTCCATAGTTCCTCACTCACACACACAGTTTTGTTGTTAAATCATACATACATATTTATGTATATGTGTTTATGTATTTATTATTATTTTAATTTGGGTTTGTTCGTTCTACATTTGTTGCATGAAAAATGCAATACAGTATTGACTGATGTAAGTGGAGGAGCAAACGACCAAAGGTTTTTGTTATTATATCTCACTGCACGTTTCTTTCTCTTGGTTTGAGGACAGAAATGACTGAAGGAGGAGGACTGCTGCTCTGCTGTGTCTGCCACACTACATAGCAGGTGAAAATCCATCAGAATGTTTAATGTAAGATTATTACTATTACTGTAATGCAGGGTTTTCAAAGTGTGGGACAGGGAGCCTCCCCTTATGGATCAAATTTTTTCCATGACCTGTTTTTCTGAAACTGCTGTTATGTGGCTTTCTATCAAAAAAGAATGGCCTATTATTTAAATATATATTCATATTTCAAGCAAATTTATTTCCATCTTACTTATTTATCAACCCTTAAAAGTTACTTTAATAAACCTTTATTTGTCCTTAATGACAAAAAATAACTGCTGTAAAACTGAAGCATATTGTTTTCTCCTCTCCAGTCAGTCTTCTAAAACCACTCTATGATGTATGACCAGAATAGTCATTTTTTTATTTATTTATTTTTTTACATGTCGCAAATAAACTACTCCTACTACTACTACTCTAGCCTGTGATAAACATATCAAATATAAATCATAACAGTTGGAATTTTTAACCCTTTAAAGGCCAGTGTGTTCACACACCTCTTTTTTTTTAACATATGTGTATTTGATTATTATTAGGCCCTGTGATGGGTCATTGGTTGACAACAACATAGGTTTTGATCCATTGTTATCCTTTATGCTGGCCCCCTAATAGCAAACTGTAAAAAGTCTGACATTTTGCAGCATGCTTTGAGTGAGAACAAATTCAGCCATTTGACGGACAAATATAAAAATTCTAAACTGAAAACTTGTCGTCCAAAATGGGAGCCAAAATGTTGTTTTCAATGAGACATTATTTGTGGTTAGGAACAAATAGGCTGGTTTTAGTGTAGTTTAGCTATTTTAGGCTGATTTAAGGAACTCGGGCAACAATTCTAAAAAAATAAAATAAAATAACAAATGAATATCCTCTATCAAATTTAAGCTATATTCAATCAACAGCCAAAGTGGCTTGAATGGCACAACATTTTAAAAATTTAGGATCTGTCAAGGTTTATTTATTTATTTTTAACAACTTACTTTTTTTAGTTAGTTGTCAATTTCTATTAAATTTTTTCAGACCTTTTTTTTCTGGTCACCTGCTGCTGCAATCTAAACCTCTACAGATCAGGTCATTATTTTTATTTTATTTTATTTTATTTAATTCATCATTTTGGCTGTGATGATGTTCTTGACAGTTCTAATCATTCAGCTCTATTTTTGAAGATATAACTGAATTGTATAACGAATTTGTTTGGGGATAAACATGAAATAACATTATTTCTGCTTTCTAAGGCTCATACAGAGGTTTTGGATGAAGCCATGAAGGGGACTTGGCCCACTCATAGGATGCTGAACGGGATGCCTTTTCATGAGGTCTTCAGTGTGGCCGTCGTGGTCGAGGACTTGAAAACATCAAAGATGTGCCATGCAGCTTCACCGTGCCTATAGACGTCATCTACTGTGTGGATCTGGAGTATCCAGCAATCACGAGGTGTTCCTCTGAGTTTCATCAGAGTGGTGATGAAGATCAAACTGGAGTGCACGGGGTAGAAAACAGTCCTGAGGTACAAACTCAAAAGTCTAATTTCAAGAGTTCTTGTCAATAATTTGTTGGTCTTTTATACATTTGAGCTTTTGAATTTGTGACATTTTTGCATATTACACTGCTAAGACTGAAAATAGTTATTTTTTTAAAGTATTTTTTAGTTTCTACATTTCCAAATGATGTGTAATCGAACTCGAAGAATATAGATGCTAATTCATTTTCTTTTATTACTTTTATTACACATTAGAAAACAGACGGGGTCTTGTTGTTGAACTGATGTGCAGTGAATAAACTCTGATCTGATCAGACAAACAGCAAAAAGTATGACGGACTGTGTCAGTCCATCATACTTCTTTTTCTTCTTTTTTTTAACTTTATCACTTTCATTTTAACAATCACATAAAAACAATAGAAGACAAAACAGAAAGGGTCATCATTGCAGACAAGATGTTTGACATCCTGGGACATTATGTACAGTTTGAAAGAAATATTCAGTTGGGTTATAAGTTGTGAAATCCATAACCACATAGGTTCAGAGTTCTTCTCAATGGAGGGAGGAAAGAGTAAGTTGTAGAATGTCACTTCTGGTTAACATAAGTAATCCACTTTTCCAGTATTTTGTTTTTAACCTTTTTTGGTTGAATGTTTCCGAGAAAATGTCAATTGTTCCATAGGGTAAATCTCCTGGATTGTGTCCTTCCAGTCTGTGATAGTTGGTGATTCCTTGTTCAAACATTTTCTGGTTATCACTTTTCTACCTTCAGCCAGTAAAAATTGCAGTAAATATCTTTCATGTTTTTTAAGCTCAGGTGGTATATTTCCTAAGCACACAGCTTCAAAAGTAAAATCAAACTCTTAAGATGATAATTGATCCGATTACAGTTCCTACATCTGTCCAGTAGAGGGAAATTTTGGGGCATTCCCAGAAAATATGACCATCATACTATAAACACGCCAGCGGCATGTTTGAAAGGGTAAGGATGTGTGAGCTGATTCTGATGGACTGACACGGAAACTCCGTCCCTGAGCGAATGTGATGTGATGCTCATGTTTAACACTAAAACTGCCAAGGGGGTTATTTTACCCTTTTGGCTTTTCAAATGTTTGTTCTCTGTTCAAATGAAACCCTACACCTCTCAGTTCATGACTTTCTAATATGGATTTAGTAATTATGAAGTGAATGATGGTGAGTGTGTGATAAAAAGAAAAGAAAATATAACATTTATACCTAGAACTGCTCATTTTTACCCCCTCATGTAGAGCACTATTCAGCCGTCATTTTTCACGCCCATTTGCGGCACTCGCAGTCAGTGTTGGGGAAGTTACTTTTAAACAGTAGTGTTTCCTAGTAACTTCTTAAAAAAGTTAAGTTAAGTTAAGTTACTTTTTACGTTACTTGTTTCTTTTACGTCACTTTTCTGTTGCTTGACTTTGGGCAGAACCCCACATCTGTTCCTAAATGTGTAGGCCTACATAAAGGTCTTCTATGGAGGACAGAACTGGTGTTTCTTTTGTGCTCCTTATTTTACAAAATCATGTCCCATACCGTGTGGAATCAGAGCTCCTGTCCAGTGCTTCCAGATTTTTCTTCTGAAATAAGCAACTAGGTCAATAAAAAGAAGCCCAAAACAAGCGACCTCCAGCTATTTCTTTTCCTAATGTGATATATTACTTTTTTTTTTAAAGAGAAATCTACATACAGCTTGTTTTAATTTTCGTCTACCTTACATTTCAATTTCACAGTGCCAAGCAAAAAGAAGCCCAACATTGCTTATAATAAGTGGACATGGCAACTATGGCTCTGGCGCATGCGCCATGTGCGTGAGTGTGTTTGGGGGCGGGCACGATAACCAGGAAATTAGGAAGTGGAAAGGAAAATTTTCAGTAGTAGCGCGTTACACTACTTTTTACCCAAAAAAAGTAGTTACGTTACTGTAACGTGTTACAACACGGCTCGCAGTTGATTAGCAAGTCTGACAGATGTCAGAGACAAGCAATAGCTCTACGAGCACTAACTTATCAGAATAATAAGAAAATGGACCAAAAGATGGATGAGTGCAAAGTAAGTTGGGCTATTGTTCCAAGACCTGAGGGAAGGCAAGAGCTGATCGGGACAATCCTAATTGTGACCTGTTATATGGTTTCACTGGGGGACTGTCCACATGGAGACAAATTCAGGCGTATCCACACAAGTTTTCAGTCCTATAGACATTTTTGGTGGCCGAAAATGCACAGTTTTGAAAACTGGTCGTGGATAAATCAGGTTTCCATATGAACGATGATACAGATATTTTAAAACAATGGTGTCATAGCACCATCTCTTCCTTAAAGTGCACACGTGAACCCTGACAACAACAGAAACAATAGAGGCAATGTCCCTTTGTGTTTTAAGTTATTTTATTCTTTTTAGCAATATTTATATTTTTCTATTTTCATGATAGAGTCTGGAATAAAGTATCTATCAACGGAGCAGGTAGAGCGAGGTGTCAGTGAATTTGTTTGTCTAAACTGGTATTTGTCAGTAAGTGGACATTACCCAATCCAAACTCATCTGTTCACATGATCTTTTGCACTCTTTATACTTTTTACTGTGTGTTGCACTGTTGCTTGTTATATTGGGTTTATTTAGTAAGGTGACTTTGATTGTCTTGACAGGTACCCTTAAATAAAATGTATTATTAAAGGTCCCATATTTCGCTCCTTTATTGTAGTTTAACGTGGATCCTTGATGTCTTCATGAAATGCTAGTAACATGCTTTGGTCCAAAATGCCTGTGAATAAAGCACAGCTGCATTCTTTCAGAACGGCTGGTTTTGAGGGCGGTCGCCTTCATATGCTAATGAGCCAGAACATACAGGAATTCACGATGGACCTGCAGTGTAACTGGAGCGAAGCGGAGCGCACTGCTGCTTTTCAGGTAAAGGATTGATTATATTCAGCCAACTGTTAAACTTCTCTTGACTAATGTAAGAATGTTCATACTTTGCTGTTAGCATTAGCTCGTAGCAATGAGCAAAATAAATACTACACGGCATTAAAATACTCACATTTCCATCATCAGGTTTGGTGACGGATTGTTGGTGCTGAGCCTGGATTCAGGAAAAGTCTAGTTCCCAGTCCTGTGTTGAACTGACTGAAGTTGAAGAAGCAGTCAGACGTGAAGTGACTGACACACACATACAGGTTTTAGTCGACTGTAGCTGCTCATTCCCTTCAAAAATAAAATTAATCCACTGGGCCCTTTGGTCCTCTGAGGCTGGTAGCCTATATGTGAAGATATATGTGGCTGTTTACAGCCAACAACCGAGCAGTGACAGCTTCTGAGCTCAGACGTGCTGAACACAGAGCTCTCTCTAAGAATAAAAACAATATGGCTGCAATTGGCTAAGAACTTTTACTCAGGTTGACGAAGGCTTATGCAAATAAAATGCTTGTTACGTAACAGTATATCCACAGACTCAACAGCTCACCAAATGCCATGAGTTTACATTCATGCCGCGGCTAAATACAGGTTTTGCTGTCTCCTATCACATTTTGTGGGCTGGGAGGACAAAGACCCAAAAATGTGTTCAAAAGCCTTAAAAAGTGGTTTTTGCATAATATGGGACCTTTAATATTTTTATTAAGGGATGCGCAATATTATCAGTATGATATCAGCTTAAAGGTTTGAACATAAGTATTGGCCAGTATCTGATATATTGGCCATATATGTTCCATATATCAGCTTAAATATCTGCAAAAGGCACAAGTGAACCATAATGCTTCACCTTATTACCAAGGAGGTTATGTTTTTGCCTGTGTTTGTTTGTCTGCTAGCAGGATTACAAAAAAACTACTGGACGGATTTTGCTGAAATTTTCAGGAGATGCTGGTAATTGCCCAACTTAGAAATAATTAGATTTTGGTGGTTATCCAGATAACCGCCATTAGCCAACGGTTGTTTTTGCTCAATAACTGTCTAACTAACAATGATATCAACATGATTCTGAGTGCTAGGTGTGGGTTTTCAGGGTCATGAATCATATTATCATAGAACTATTGCTTATAGAGGTAACAGCAATATGTGAGCTACCTTGGGGGAGATTTGCCCTCTCTGAGTGCTTTCTAGTTGTCATTATAATTAAAAATCAAGTTCCTTTTTTTCAGAAGCCATATGTTTTCTTGTTCTTGATCTGTTTCAACAAGTCAATTTTTGTAAAGTCAAGACATTGTGCTCTTGATAAAAAATATCAGTATTGTTGATATTGAGTTTGGAATATATCGGATATCAGCAAAATTCAAATTCCAACCACTGTTTTTATCAATAATATTCTCACAGAAACACTTACCTGAGCTTCTCCACATGCAGAATGTCATGTTGTCAAATGGATTAAACTATTCAATCCAAACTCATCTGTTGTTTGTATCTGTATATATGTATCTATGTATTCAATCTATCAGCTTTAATATCTGCAAAATCCACACATGTACCACAATGCTCCACCTTATTATCATTAGAATTAAAAATGAAGTTCCTTTTTTCAGAAGGTAAATGTTTTGTTTTTGTTCCGTTTCTGAAAGCAACAAGTCAATTTTTGTAATTTATGAATATGTTGGAATATACTGGATATCAGCAAAAATCCAAATCTTAATCCCTGTTTTTATCAACCATTTCCTCACAGAAACACGAATTGAGCTTCTCTACATGCAGAATGTGAGGCTGTCAAATGGATTAAACACCTCTTTCTCCAACTCTTGGTCTGCAGAGAACAAGATTCTGAAGAATAGTGTGATTTGTTAGTTTATAGCTGAAGATAAAGTCTCATGTGACTAATCTAAACATGTTTCTCATTAAAAATCCTAAAAGATAAACTTAAAGACTAAAAAGAGTCCCGCCAGCCTCCAGAATATCTCCTCTAACAGGTTATTTATAGGCTGGACGTCCTAAAGCAGTATCTGAATGACTAATATGTAAATGATGGAGCACTTTGAAGTCTACTAACGTGTGCCTCACATCTGGGAACATCAGGAATGCTTTAAGCCCATTACCCATTCTCCAGTCCAATTGGAGCTACCGCAGCCTGGGGGAGGACATAAAAGCAGCCCCCCTCATCTTTCAAAGCTCTTGCGCCTTTAATTTGTTTAGACAAACAGCCTGAAACACGCCAGGCCCGACGGCGGGACCGGCCCGGGGTCCCCGAGCAGGTTCCTGTCCCTAACTGCTCGGGGAGCGCCGGGCGGATATTTGTTACACGGAGAAGAAGAATGTAAAGCCTGCAGATCTGTTTTAGCAGGAGGGGGATGTGGACGAGTTTGGAGGGGGACAATCTCGTTTACAAAGAGTCTTCAAAGTGGCCGCTCCGGCCGGTCCAGTCTTCCTCTGGGACAGTCTGTTTAGAGTCATTTTCTGGCTGCAGCACCTCCACCCAGATGGCATGCATGATACGAGGGAGCAGTTTGTAAATGATGGTGCGACTCGGTTAAATTAGAGGCTCCCGCTGCCCTCCAATATGTGCCATATGTACGGACGTGTCGGCTCACGGCGTCCTCATGTTGTGGTCGTAGATGACGGCGTTGACGTAGAGGTCCGACTGCACCGGCGTCCTGGTGGAGTCCTCGCCTGGGTCGGCCTGTGACCATGAACAGGATCAGAGGCCTTAGAATAAAACAAACCACAAACTTACAGCTAAATGTAAAGTTGACAGTGTTGGTGTAAAAGTTATCAGGAAGTTGATCCTCTTTTACATTTTCTTTAAGTTTTCTTTATTTTTTTTTGCTTCTTCACATTCTGAGTTCAGTTTATTCAAGTGAATGTATTCCAGAGGAGGAAGGTGTCACTTCTTATATTTAGAAAAAAAAAACTTTATTAAGAATCCTCATTAAAAAACAGGTCAGCTACAGAGGCTAAAACCACTGATCCATAAATTAATAACTGATCCATTAATCAGTCAACATGTTTATCTGTTTACTCATCCTAAAATAATCAACTTATCAGTCCGTTTCCCACCAGGCCGTAAATCATACCATCCATCCCTCCACCCATGGATCAAGTCATTAATCCATAAATAAATTTAGAAATCAATCAATCAATCAATCTTTATTTGTATAGCATCAATTCATAACAAGTGTTATCTCAAGACACTTTACAATAGAGCACAAAGCTCTTCATATTATGGATACACATATATGCATAGATACATATATACATATAAAAATACACATATACATATATATACAAATATATACATCCAACACCCAACATGAATCCATATAGCCAATCATGAATCCCTCCATCATGGCTCAAGAAAAAACCTTCTGTTAAGCAGCAGGAAATCTTAAATGTAGACCCCAGTCTCATGATGAACAGCAAATCCACACCATGCTGTGTTGGGTGTGTGGGCAAAGGGAGGGAGGTAAGTGGAGACAAGTGGACTAAAGTAAGAACTAAAGCTAGTGACAGATCAATGGACCAATCATAGACCTGTCGTCGTCAAATTTGTTTCTGCTGGAAACAAATTTATTAGAGGTTAGCCTCTTGAGATGCTACAACTTGTTTTCAGGAGGGTCCTCATGTCTGTGTGGTTGTGGTGATAATTTTATAGAAGTATAATCAATAAAAGTCTTACTGAAAAAAAGAATTTATGGTAGTGACAAACTCATGGGTGTATCACAAATTAGTCCCAAACAGAGGCTTGGTCGCGGAAAGTTGAAATGCTGTACAGAATCTGACCATCACATCTCATGGGCCAGTTTTTCTTTTTGATTAATTTTAATTCACCATCCATATATCAATCAATACATCTATCTGTCAATAAAAACCACTGATCAGTTCATTAATCCATCCTTTAACTCAAAAATGAACACAGCCATCAATCATACATCCATCCATTAAAAAATTATGTCATCAGTAAATTTAAGAATTAATGAATAATACATGAATACATGAATATACATATACATATATATATATATATATATATATATATATATATACACATATATATGTATATATGTGTGTGTGTGTATATATATATATATATATATATATATATATATATATATATATGCAGTGTGTGTGTGTACGTATATATTCACAGACACATATATATAAACACAATATTCATAAATGGATTCATCCATCCATCTAACTATCTATTAATCTATCAATACTTTCATTCTACCATCATTTATCCATCCACTAATAAAATCAGTCAACCACAAATGAATCAAATTGGTCATCCATCCAGCTATTCATCCATCAGTTAATCCAATAATTCACCCATCCATCCATCCTCCTATTATCCATCCATCCAGTCACAAAGCTTTCAATTCAACACTACAGCCATCCATCATTTACCAGCCATGGATCTATTTTTCTATTACTTTTCTATAATCCCATCTCTCCACTAATTTAATCAATTCTCCTTTTGACTAAAAAGGTAATTAATTTAGTTATCAATAAAGACACATCTGTCCATCTATCCATTTCCATCTCTCTTCCTTTTGTCTCACTCACTAGTTGTTGGAAAGGTAACTATGGTAATTAATAATTAATTAATTAATACTATGGTATTAATAAACCCTTCTATTGCTCTATCCTTTTACTGATCCGAAAATTAATCTATCATTTTTTTATTTATCTGCCCTTCAGTCTGTCTGTGCATGTTTCATTCAAAAATACATAAACTGATTCACCATCCATCTGCCTGATAGTTTGTGTGGAGAACAGGAGGCAGACGATGTTTGAATGTCAGTTTGTTTAGTTAGAAAAATGACCTTTAGCCTCACTGAAGGGATTTAGAGCCACGATGGAGAATATCACAATCTGAAATGTACTTGAAGCTCCATACAGTAGGTGTTAGATCTGATTGGGGAAATCAGTTAATTTAATGTTCATAAAAGTGTGATCCGGGACACAGCCCTGTACAATAACAGCTGTATTAGGGGACACCAGGGACGGAGACTAGAGCTGTCCCACCGCTGAGATGTGAAGCCTCTCCAGCTGGAAACACTCATCTAAATCTGTGAGTCCAAAGTGTGCAGAGGGATCCATTTACACTTGTACCTCAAACAGCACATGGGTGTCCTAATGAGTGGGGATGCCGTCCTGCCACTTTAAAAGAGCAGTAAATTATGAGCTCGTGGACATGTTAGGAGGACATTGGACATGCTGAGGGACCAAACGATGAGATATTTTAGTCCTTCACCATAAAATAAACCCATATGCCGTATATATGATCACCGTCAGGCTCGCAGTGCGGATGTCTGTGTTCTGCCCAGCCCTATGTCATGGTATGATAAAAACAATCGTCCTAAAAGGAGCTGACGTGAGGTCGGATTCTGGAAGGTTCCGCTCTGGATCCAGAGCTCACAGCGGGTTAAAAATCCTGACGGTTCTGATCCGATCTGGGCTCTGTGGCGGTTAGCTGCATCTGGCTTCCTGCGCCTCCTCTTGTGTTTTTAATAGACGGCCTGGTCGGGGCGGTGCTTGACCGCAGCTACAACTCTGCGCTGCCATTTTGGCTCCTGGCCTCAAAAACGCAGTCCCCACAGCTCTGTCTGCACTTTCAAAATAGTTCAGGTCAGGCAGCTCCTTCCCCACCCCCACCCCCCAGCAGAGAGGAAAAAAACAGCGTCTGTCAGTCGTTATTCTTCCCGACGGCCCCCCGGCGGCCCCCAGCGGGCCCCGAGCGTGGAGGAAGCACCTGTCTCGACCCCCGAGCCTGAAAGTCTTTGTGCAGGTGGAAAGAAAATATCTCCCTCTGCCTTCTCTCTGCGTCTCTGCACGGCTCATTCTACAAATCATTCTCTGATATTTACGGCGAACCTCAACCTGGAGACTAGTTAACCCAACATGGAGGAGGTCATCACTGATCTGAGTGTTAAGATCAGTTAACCTCTGACCTTTATCCTGTTCCTCTCTGAGAGGATATCAGGGTCACTAAAGTCTGCATGACCTTAAACCTCTGACGTCAAATACTGAATCACGTAAGAGCAGACATTAAGGCTAAGTTTGACAGAAATCCCTCAAATCGTTCATAAAATATGAGCAAACATCTGTTAGACTCAACGACCTTGACCTTAACCATATGACCTTCAAAATTTCAATACTTTATCCATCTTATGATCTTAGCATTTGTGCTAAGTTTGATGAAAAACTCTTAGGTTCTTAAATAAAAAATGACAACAAAGCTGCTCTTCCTGAACATTTGACCTCTGACCCTAATGTTAGGTAAGTCAGGGTGGACACTTTCCAAGCTTTCAGGAGACTTACTCAAAGTATTCTTGACATATTTTATTCAAAAGATATCATTCAAAAGCCAATTCTGACCAAGAGGCTTTATGACCTTGACTGTTTGACCTATGATCTCACGGAGATCCCTGTGTAATGGCGCAAATTTATGCAAAAATGGAACGAAAATTTGATAAGCGTTTTTGTTCATTCTTAAGATGAAGCGGATATTCATGCAGAATCTAAAAATATCTCTTAAAGCATTCTTGAGATATCATGTTCACAGGAGTAAGGTGACCAAGAGGCCCCATGACATTGACCTTTGTCCCTTGACCTTCAAAATCTAATCAGATGATTCTTAAAATGGAGCAGAAATTAATGTAGAATCTAAAAAAAATCAAAGAAATAATGAGATTTTATGTTGACAATCAAAAGATGAACAAGATATTTCATGACCTTGACCTCTGACCCTTGACCTTCAAAATCTAATCAGATGATTAATAGGACAAACTGCATATTTCTGCTAAGTTTGATATCAATCCCTTGAAGCATTCTTGAGATATCATGTTCTTAAGCAAAAGGTGACCAAGATGCTCCATGACCTTGACTTCTTTCCCTTGACCTCCAAAATTTAGTGATAATTCTGAAGACGGAGCAGATATGCATACTGAGTTTTACAAAAAAAACCCTTGAAGAAATCATGATGTGTGTTCACAAGCAGAAGGTGACCAAGAGGCTCCATGACCTTGACCTTGGACCTTCAACTGTTAATATCTTCCCAGTTCTTCCCAGTGTAATGGCTCACATTTATCCAAAGGTCAAAGAGAATCTTTTGATAGTTTCCTCACAAAATTGCTTCAAGAGCAATGGGTAAACATTAGTCTCTGTGACCTTAACCTTTGACCTTTGAAGTCCAAAATCTACTCACTGTCTCATTAAGTCATTGAAGACATTTTTGCTAAGTTTGATGGAAACCCCTTTCAGCATTCTTATGATACTGTAATCACAAGCAGAGGGGGTCAACAAGAATCACTGACCTTGACCTTCTATGTAGGACCTTTGACCTTTGAGGGGGGAAGGCTTTAAAAAGAGCATTTGAACCAGTTCTTCCTGCTGACAAACTGATCACGTCTTCGGACTTGGTACCAAAGATCTGCTGAAACTGTTTGACCTTTATTGGAGTTGTGTTGACCTTTGACCTCCTGGTTCTTGGCGAACACCATCTCCTGCTCTAAGGCTCTAAACCTCCTTTAGCTGACCCCTGCAGGCCTGTCGTCCTGTCTTTACGGCCCTGAACAGGTGACCCCGTGCAGACCATTTGTCCCCCTGAAGACAGAAACAGCACTCGTGGAGGGGTCGACCCTCATGACCTTCTTGTCCCTCCTGTTCCTGAAGAGGAGGCCGGCGGGGTCGTCGTAAATCACCTCAAAGTTTGGGCTGGAGCTGGACGAGGACTTGCGGGTCTGAGGAGAGAAGAGGGTCTCTGTCAGATACTGGATTATTGCAGATACCAGTAGGGTCTTTCTGAACTCATTATCGCTGATATCAATACCAGTGTTTTGGTCGAGGGCTCAAAGCCTCCACTCGACTAAAACTGAAAACATTTTATTATTGAACAAATGATTCTGCTGATTTATAAAACTGGACATTCAGAGATGAGGTGAACCATTGTGGTGTATTTGTTAATTCTGCCAATATAACAGCCAATACATGAGATATATAGAAACAAAATTATGGCCAAAATATTACTGACCTTTATTTAATTTTTTTTATCAAGGTATTTTATTAGTTTCACAAACTTAAAATACAAACTCTCATCCAACTTTCCCTATTACACCATTTATAACGATCATTTTAAACACCTAAAGCAGTGATTCTCAACCCCCTTTTCAATAGGTCGCGCGCCTATACCTGGGCAAAAAAAGTTAGGAAAAAAATCCTGTGCTTTTATTTTGAAGGGGATTTTTTTATGCAGTAGAGCGCTGTCTTTTCACACTGCTTAACAGTAGGTGGTGATGATACCCTGTAATGCTAATTCACACACATTTCAATCCAAAGTTGTTTGATATATACCCAATTTGTCACGGCCGGCTCAGAGCCGCAGACAAAAACCGGGAAGAGACACGGAGCAAATGTATTAATTCAATTTTACTTACAAAAAAAACATTATGCTATGTGGAAATCAGTAAGTCAGTGATGTAGTGCATACATGCATGAGTGAGGGTGTGTTGATGCAATGTTGGCTGTAAAACAGAACGCCAAAAAGGAGCATGGTGGGGGAGCAGCCTGCCAAAGAAAACTCCCACCAATGAATGTCTTCAGCCTGCTTTTATGGATTAGGAACACCGGGCCCAGGTGTTCCAAATCCACGGTGACCCAGTCCAACCACACCCACCTGCACCTGAAACAGACAGACACTGCCAGCAAACAGAAAGTAGATGGGATCGTCACACCCCCCTCCATAAAGACGGGGTGTCTATGGAGACCACTACAAGACCACCACGGTAACCAATACATAATACAAAGAAATGTCAAGGTTATAATTACTATTTACAACTACGTTTTACCAATATTTCCAATAAACAATAGTATACAACCTGAGGGTGCTGCCCTCTCATCCACAGCATCAGGATCCTGCTGGTGCACACTGTGTATGGAAGGAGAGAAGTCAACACAGTCAGATTGCTACTAACCAATAGGGGCACGAGAGAGAGCGTCCGCTACAACATTTTCTTTGCCTTTGATATGGCGTACACAACTGGTACCCCCGAACCCACATAGACATCAAAATGAGACACAGCCCACACTAGAGCTAAAGTTTCCTTCTCAGTAACCAAATAATTCAACTGATGTTTGCTGAATTTCTTGGAAAAGAAACTTACAGGCCTATCCACCCCCTGACTATCAGTCTGCAATAATACTGCCCCTGCCCCAACATAACTTGCATCCACCTGCAACATGAACGGTTTTTCAACACATGGAGCAGCCAGCACTGGAGCACTGCACATAAGAGCCTTGGCATTCTGGAAGGCCTGCTGACAAACAGGAGACCACACATATTTAACATTCCCCTTGAACAGGTCAGTAAGAGGGGCAACAACTGACGAAAAATTTCTACAGAAGTTTCGGTAGTAACCTATCATTCCTAAAAACTGCATTAGCTCTCTTTTTGTGGTGGGAGTAGGAAACTGTGCAATTGCCCTCACCTTTGCTTGCACTGGCCGAACCAAGCCCTGACCAACAACATGTCCCAGGTATGTAACTGTTGCATGAGCTGTGGACTTAGAATGCTTTACATTAAGTTGTTTCAGAACTTGAACAAACATATGGGAGGAAAAATTTGTCCCTTGGTCACTCTGCAGAACCTTGGGGAGGCCAAATACAGAAATAAATTGAGAGAGGGCTTTTACCACCAACCTGGTTGTTATCGACCTCAAAGGATATGCTGCTGGATATCTGGTGGTCTGACACATCACCGTCAATAGATACTTTGCACCCGACCTAGAGGGAGGCAGAGGACCAAAACAATCAATAATAAGGTGTTCAAAAGGCTCACCAATGGCAGGTATGGGATGCAAGGGGGCAGGCTTAATAGCCTGATTTGGTTTGCCTGTAATTTGACAGGTGTGGCAAGTCTTAATGTACCCTGAGACATCTTTCTTCAATTTAGGCCAAAAGATATGTCTCAGAATTCGATCATATGTCTTCCTGACCCCCATATGACCTGATTGATCATGAGAAAGCTGCAACACCAAGCTACGAAATTTAACAGGTACCACAATCTGAAAAATAGGGTTTCCCACTCCAGATTCACCACATGGCACCCACTTTCTCACCAAAAGATCATTTTCAAGACAGTAGCCTTGCGCCCTGTCCTTCAGCTCTGCCACAGGGATCACAGCCTGCAACAGGTCTTTGAGGGAGGAATCTGTCTGCTGTTCTGCCACCAACTCTGCACGTGAAACAGACCACGGGAGATCAGACAATTTAACAAAAGGCTGCACATTAACATCCACCTCTTCCGGACCCTCATCCACACGAGATCGTGAACGTGTCACAGCACAAGCTGCGAACACCTCTGGGAAGACACGCCCACTCTCATCGGACTCGACGCTGACCACTGGAACCGAACTTACAACAGGAGCCGGAAGAGGAACCGCTGGCCACACGCGCCCGCCAGCTAGCCCATTACCCAGGATAAGATGGACTCCTTCCACTGGCAGCGCAGGGCGCACCGCCATACACACCTCACCCTGTACAAGGTCAGAAAAAAGGTGAAGTCTGTGCACAGGAGTGGACAAGACAGACAGTTCCATACCAAGACCCAGCTCAGAATTTCCCGTGTCGGAGTCCTTGGAAAAGGAAGAACTGAGGATAGCACAAACGAACCCAAAGCCCCTGTGTCTCTGAGGATTTTAACAGGCACCCTCTCGCCATCAGCTGATAGAGAGACAAAACCATCAGAAACAAAAGGCAGGTAAGCCTCATCACAAAACACAGTGTCATCCCCCCGAACAACGGGATCATCTGCAGAGACATTAACCACTGGAGCCGCTAGTGCCACAGATTTAATGTTAGTTTGTTCATTTTTCTTTCTAAAGGCAAAACAATCTGATTTTACATGACCCTTCTTATGACAGAAATGACAAATTTTATCGGAATCAAGTGAATGTGTCACATGTAAACCAACATCTACAGTGGATTTCATCGAGGCTGCGGGGGAAAATCCATGTGTGTTGGGGTTATCCCTCTGACCACCGCCACCATGCACACTTCCCCAATCACTACGATGAGTCAATACATACTGATCGGCTAAGACAGCCGTCTCACCAACTGTCTTTACCTGTTGCTCTGTCAAATAAATCGCAATGCGACTGGGAAGCGCACATTGAAACTGCTCAAGCACAATGAAATCACACAAATCCTGAAACGTTTCAATCTCGTAAGCGGTGCGCCAGCGAGTGAAAGAATTTAACAGATCACGTGAAAACTCTAGATATGACTGTTTCTCACCCTTTTTACTGTTTCTAAAACGTTGGCGGTACGCCTCAGGAACCATCTCATAAGCTTTAAGAACAGCACTTTTAACTGACGCGTAACTCAAACTGTCTGCTACAGACAAAGCGGAGTATGCCTCTTGTGCTTTCCCAGTTAACACACATTGCAGCATAACAGTACGATCTGCCTCGGGCCAGCCCCTGGCATCTGCAACTCTCTCAAACAGAGAAAAGAACGTCTCCGGGTCACGCTCATTAAACAAGCTGCAGATTACCAAGAAGATCAAAAGAAGAGAGCGCTCTCCACTCAGACCCTGAGCACCAGTCATGCTCAGCTTCCCTTCTCTTATCAAATTTAACTTATCACGCTCCAAATCGATCCTGGCCTTCTCAGTCTCACATTTTAATTTCCTCAGAGTCAGTTCTCTATCAACATCTACCCTGATGCTTAAACTTCTCATGCTCAATTTGTAGCAACAATAACTCTTTCTGTTGTTCAAATGACAAACCTACCTTTAAACTTTGCGACACCAGAAATGACAGCCCTGCCGTGCCCTGGACACTATCCTCCTTAGAAACACACAAAACCTCCATTTCATACAGATTAGCTTTTAAAATAGCCTTAACTGTGTCCTTAAGTCGTTTATCACTTATGTCCACGTTATAATGGTCTGCAATCTTCAACAACTGTTCTTTAGTACAGCCATCCAGAAACACCTCAGACGGAGATTCAAAAAACTCCTCAACTCGAGCCATAATACACAATTTCCGAACCGCAGAGAGCAAGAATTAAACACACTGGCTATTGAAAGGCAAATAGGAGCGTCCCCGCTGACTGCCTGACCAAAACTTACTATCTCAACCCTAGTCTTCATGAAGCCTCATGCAGCGGGTATTATGCACCAGTGACCGAGCCTGGCAAAGCGACCAGCTACGCTGGCAACCCCCCCAAAACTTCGGCCATGCCACCTACCACGTACAATCCAGCAATAAATAAAACAAAAAACCCAGCGAAACCCAAAGGGGTAACGCTGCTGTACCTACCAGGGGAATATAACTTCAGCTCCGGCAATAATATGACGCCAGCAAGTTAAAACTTACCTTCACGCGGGCGAAAAAAAACGCCCCACGACTCCAACTCCACTGAACAAAAACAAACGCACGCAGGTGGTCCAGGTAACCCCAATTACATCTGATGACGCACAAATAGGGCCAATCAAAAACAGGGAATCCCCACACAGGGCCGCCAACGTGCCACTTACGTCATTACTTCCTGCAGTCCGACTCTCAGGGAAACCCCTAAATCATGGCCCCTGCGAGCAATTAAACACCACACAACCAGTTAACAACGCACAAAGCAATAAAAATGCCCAAAATTAAACACAATTGGACGAGCCCCCAATTTGTCACGGCCGGCTCAGAGCCGCAGACAAAAACCGGGAAGAGACACGGAGCAAATGTATTAATTCAATTTTATTTACAAAAAAACATTATGCTATGTGGAAATCAGTAAGTCAGTGATGTAGTGCATGCATGCATGAGTGAGGGTGTGTTGATGCAATGTTGGCTGTAAAACAGAACGCCAAAAAGGAGCATGGTGGGGGAGCAGCCTGCCAAAGAAAACTCCCACCAATGAATGTCTTCAGCCTGCTTTTATGGATTAGGAACACCGGGCCCAGGTGTCCCAAATCCACGGCGACCCAGTTTAACCACACCCACCTGCACCTGAAACAGACAGACACTGCCAGCAAACAGAAAGTAGATGGGATCGTCACAATCTTTAATAAGTAGAAACTCAGTTTAAGCTACACATTTTTAATGTGTTTTAAGATGACTTCTCAGTAGTTGGACTTTTTTTATTTCACATTTGTCCATGAAAGCTCTGTGGAGTCTGGTAAAAAAAAGGCTAAGTTACTTAAGTGTTTTGTGTGTCAGTCCTATAATCATTGGCTTATTTTGTGATACTGATTGAATATTATTATTCAAGACCTTGTGTCGCTAAAATGCATTTTTTGTATCAATTAAATTCAGCTAATTGAGAGTAAGATTGAATATTTCCCTCTCTAGCATCGCTACCTGAAGGTCATTTTGGTTTCTCACTAAACTTTTTTGTGTTGGTATACTGTGATATTCTGAACTATCTCAGGTTCAAAGTGCAGCATATTTTTTAAATACATTTGAGAAGTTGAAAATTTCCCTTGATGTGGGTTGCAGCTTGAAATTAAAGGGGTGATGGTGGGTCCTTAAGTCAGACCAGTTGAGAACCACTGATCTAAAGAGTTCATCTTTTCCACCTGGTTAAGAGCTGGTTGCCAGATCCTATAGAAGTTATCAGCACATCCTCCTGTAGTGTGCCTAATTGTCTCTAAGGTCAGATGGTATGGAGGTCTCTGATCCATGAGTTGGAAATCGATCTTTCCATTTTAGAGACAATGGAAGAAGAGTTAAATGCACATTCCCCTGAGGACGTATGGCAGACAGTGACAGAAGGATGCAGTTTTCTTCAATTTGTCTAAAACGTAAAATCATTCAGTTTAAGGTTGTTCACAGACTGCACTGGTCTAAAGCGAGGCTGACCCTAACTGATGGCTGTGGAACAACACCAGCCACCTGATCACACATGATTTGGCTTTGTCCAAACTGGAGAGATTTTTGTTGAAATATTTTCAGGGTTTTTTTCTGACATTGTAGGATTATCCAAAGAACCTCTTGCATAATAGCAATGTTTGGAACAGTGCCGCAAGATCTCAAAATCAATTCACACAATAAAATCATATCTGCCATTTCCAGATTTTAGCTGATAATGTCATTGCCTAACTTTGTAGGCAATAATATTATTTTATACTAATATACTTCATTTAAAGCAACATATGCCTACATTAGATGAGTCTGATTTAAAACTGTAAAGCACTCAGAGAGCGCAGACCTTCACCAAGCAGCTCAGCTCAGCAGTGGCTTTTCCACAACTCCTGTAAAAGATACTATTCTGGATCACCAGATCCAGAACAGAGCCAGGGTCCAGACCAAACTCAGCACATACGTGGAGGTTGTTATCCTGTATGAACACAACAAGTTTTGAGACATCGCTTAATATTTAGATTTTATACGATTTATTGAATGTCATCATTTTAAAATTCTGTCCAATGTTAACTTAATAGGATTTTTTGAAATTTTGGTAATTTTTTGCATCCAGACAAATATACATATATCCACCAAAATCAAATCATTTTTTAAGGTGGGCCATTTCCAACATCTCCTGAAAATTTCAGCAAAATCCGTCCAGTAGTTTTTGCGTAATCTTACTAACAAACAAACATACGGTGGCAAGAACATAACCTCCTTGGCAGAGGTAATAAAAGCACAGGCTTTATGTGAGATTTATGCTGAAACAAAGGTAATGTGTAAAATAAAATCACTCAAGTATTATTTTACATGTGACACCAATAACAGAGCGGTCTGCTGCCCTTTTTTTGCCTTCATTGGGGAAATCAGGATGTAACAAGAAGGACAGAAAAAAGGATAAAGTCGTACATTAAACCAGTGTGCGAGAGAGCACAGATAAACAAACAAACAAAAGAAGAGACAAAAAAAACAGAGAAAACAAATAACAACAATAATAAAAACAGACTGAAGAATAAAGAGATCAGACAACCTGACAAAATGATAAAGGAGAAAACAAACATGGAGAATAACAGATCGGTTTGGATCGAATTAATGACGAAAGGAAGGAGGGAAACAACATCGCAACCAATCATCAGTCTGGTAGACCAGTCACCAGCCAATCTCAGGGCCACATACAGAGACAGAAAACCATTCACACTCACACCGAAGGGCAATTTAGTGTCACCAGTCAGCCTAATGAGCATGTTTTTGGCTGAAGTGCTCAGCGAGAACCCACACATGCAAACTCCACACAGAAAGGCCCTGACCCACACGGGGATCGAACCAGCAACCTTAAAGCTGGGAGGCACATGCACTACCCGCTGCTCCACCGTGCAGAAAACAAAGCTCTAAAGTCTATCTACACAGATTTAATTAAGTCAACTGTTCGTTGAGTTTGTGCTCTGTATCACTTTTACTCAAACTCTACCTCATGCAGAGGTCATGACCTTTGCAGTCTGATTGAGGACAGAGATGGTGGTGGATTAGAGAGCGCTCGCAGTCGCTGTTATCGTATCAGTATTATACCGCAGGTTATAAAAGAGGAGAGGAAAGAGACCTGCAGAGTGAAGGAGCTTTATTACGGAGCAGAGAAGCTAGAGTCTGTTTCTGATTCCATCCCGAGGGCATGTGGGGTTCACCGGGCCGGGAATAAAACCAAATCTGCAGCTAATAACCAAAGAAAGGGTCCAGTTCTTAAATAAACCACCCATTAATCCAAAGCATCTGAATGGAGCCTGCTGCACGGTGTGGTTTTTGTTATTTTTGATACAGCAGAGTGACAACGTGTGACTCCGATGGAGAAAAGAGCTCCAGACTGGATTAAAACTAAAACGAACTCTGATCAATCAGGCACTCCGAGCTCCTGTTCGTCAAACGAAGAACTGGAGGCTCGTGTCCTGAATATGACCAGTCACGTTGTGTCTCCTGGTTGATGGAAGTCTTTCAGGAGTTTAACATCTCATTGAGGTGGTCTGAATGCTGCATTGTTCTGCTGTTACATCTGGATTCAGGACAAACTTCAGCTTTAAGGAACCACAAGGAAGAATCCAAAGATAGGGCTGTCAGGACTCCAGAGCTCAAAAGATTCTGGTTCAGGTCGCCAAATAAAAGATAATTTACCGTTTCTAGATCCAAAATTACACGTGAACCCCTCAAACTGTCTAAGTTAGACAACATTCAGGCAATTTAGTAGTTCCAGTCATGAATTCAGTTTGTTTAATGTCAGGATCAGACTATTCAGTTGTTTTCTGAGTCAGAAATGTCAAACTAGGATTACACTAGTTTTAATCCAGTGTTACCCGAGTTATAACAATATTTAACAACTGAATACTCAGTTGTCACAAAAAGTTTGTTTAAATCCAGTTGTGACTCTTTTAGACCAGATACCAACTACTGCAAACAAGGTTGTTTCTCTTCTGAGCCAATGGGAACCTAGTAGTTACTTTATTAAACCAATAAAAACACAGTTGTTGCGATTGTAACCCAGTGTAAATCCAGTATTCTTCTAAACCAGTCAAAGTCCAGTTGTGACTCTTTAAATCCAATGTATATCCAATTATCACTGCTTGAACCAGTGCAAACCAGGTTGTTACTGTTCTGAGCCAATGGAAACCTAGCAGTAACTTTATTAAACTATTGAAAACACAGTCCTTACTCTGAAAAAAACATTGTATCTTAGTTATAACAAGATAAAAAAACAATTTAAAACCCAATTATTTTGTATTTAACTCGGGGAAAACCCAGTTTTTACTGTTTCAATCTGGGGTAAACCAAATTATTACTTTTAATCTGGTGAAAATCCATTTTCTGATATTAAACCAGTGCTAACTCACTTATAACTCTATGTAACCAGTCTGAGTTCAGTTATTACTATATAAACCAGTGGAAACACACACTGGTGTTACTCTTGTGCTGCAGAAGTCCACGTCACACTCTGAAGGTTTCCTTTACCTTCTCTGCAGCAGTTTGGTCTAGATCTAGGATAAATATCAGTATACTTTAAACAGGATAGACATTAGACAATATTGTTTATATCAATATCATTATTGATGCTCTAAAATAGCACCAAGTGTCACCATTTCAGGAAATTCTATTGACCGTGTGCTTGGCCCTTACCCCCTTTTCTGCCCCCTAAAAGCTTCGTTAAGACAGCACACCCTGTCCCCGAGTCATCGGGAAATTTGCAGTGTTACAGCAGCAAAGGGGACAGCAATGAATAAATAATAGACTGAGTATAAAGAACTGTATGTGTATTATTATAAATATAAAAACTAGAATATAAAACTAAAAACTACACTGTAAAAATTATTCACACATTTACAAAGTAACTGCACATGAGAATACAGCACACTGTCAGGAGAATTGTGACATGATGACTGTAAAATGTTGAGCCTCAAGCTGTTGTAACCTTCAGCATTAAAATATTTCAACTTTAAGATCCATTGACCTGTGCTTTAACAATATTGAGTATCTATTAAATATCTCCATTCAGTCCAGGACCTCAGAAAGGGGGGGTGGATATATGAAGGTGAAAGCAGCAGCAGCAGGTTATTAATATGAAACTATAATGTGTGGAGATGATCCAACAGGCTGCAGGGTATATTTCAGTCACTGTGATGTTTCTCTGGAGCCATTAGATGATGAATATCAGTTATAAAATATTAACGATGCACACTGTGTGAAATATACCCTGAAATATCTGAGTTTAAACGATGATCTCTCTCTCTGTACCTGGGCTATTTTCTCTCTTGGCCGCTCCGTCTCCCTGCTGGAACAATAAATCTGTTTTTGAAACACCATTTACATTTCAGTCAGAGAGACATTTTCACAGCATGAAGCTGCAAATACTCACAAACATAAAAAATAAGCTTCATAAAATTCAGCCTCCTCCATTCAGAGTGAATACATATTTCTGCAGGACGGGTCATTTTTTACAGGCTCAGGTGTTCAGCCAACAGGAGAGCAGATGATTTCATGTTTGTCTCTGGCAGAGCGAACGCGGCGCTGCGGTGTTGCTCCGACCGAAAGTCTGGCGGCATCGCCCACTGGAAGCGCAGCGGGGAGCAGCCCTGTGCAGCTGGAGGGGGGAGCCACAAGATCCCCAGAGAGCTCAAGCTCTGGTGTGAAAAGCGATATCACACGATAACAAAACATCTAATAAACTGAGAAAAGAAATAAACAACGCCTCACTTCGCTTCTCTGACGTCGCTTTGCTGGTCCCAACCACACAGCTCTGTGATTTACATCACCTCTGTCTGCCTGTGTCCTTGGAGAAAGGATGTTTGGTGTCATATATAATGTTATATATTTCTCCACCTCCACGATTCGAAACTCAATATTGAGACAGCCCTAGACTCTAGATTGTTCTGTCTCTACATTCAGGACTCTGAAGACCAAACATGGTCCCTGATGTACCTGTTCACATCCCACATTGCTCCTGTCAGTCCAGACTGAGGGTAAAATACACTCGTGCATTAAATTATAAGCTTTGATTGGACCAGAGCTCTTGTATTTATTTATTTTCTGAAGCTGCCAACATGGCTGAAGGACAGTGACCCAATTATGACATAAAATGAAGGATTCTGGGTTGAGCTAAATGGTCTGAGACGGTTGTTTATATGTGTATGTTCTCCCACTCTTTGTAAATCAGGCCGACATCGTTTCAGGGACTATTCCTGTCCCAGGATGCCATGCAACAATTAACATTTTTCTGGTGGACCACTTTTATTCGGTGGTGAACCGCTGACTCTTTGCAGGAGGACTGGGGCAGATGGGAGATATTTTAACCCTGAACATGAAACACTGACGAAAGTGAGGACAAAAAAAAAAACAGGTTTGAAACGATGCCGAGAATTTCGACGTGTTTATGGGACCCACCTCCCTCGCCGTCCCCACACGAGCTGTCACCGTGGATACGGGCTGCACGGTCGCTGCACCACACCCAGACACATGCACCAGTAAAAGTGTGAGAACCTGGATTTGCTGGAAACAATGAGCAGAGGGTCCCGGTTCCCTGTGCGTTTAGGCACGGCTGTCGGACACGTGCTCCGTGTCTCCATGGTGACGCCGCCGGGCTCTATTGTTATCTCCAGGCGCTCGTTTCCGCGCTAATGTCAACAGTGTCATTATGGGGCTCAGAGGAGCTGTTCTCACCCCGAGGATGAAATATATCATCAAGAAAAAACAGCATGTGTTCAGCGCTGTGGTGGACCGAAGACTCAGAGCTGGAGACGCTTCTGAAGGTCAAGAGGGAGAGGTCGAGGGGTCAGATCGTTGACCCCTCTGGGTGTGTGGATGCAACAGCCGGGACATCGCAGAAGGCCTGTGAGCCGATAAAGCTTCATCTGGATCATCAAAATGAGAATCTGATGGTTTCCCCATGGAGGATATGGATGAAGAACCTGGTTCTTCAGCTTTAAACCCACATCAGAGAGATGTGAGCTTACTGATTAGAACTCCTTCACTTGTTCATGAGTCAACTTAAGCCGTCATAAGACCTGTTAAAGATCCAAACAAGCAGACAGGAAGCACTCAGAGAGCAAAAACCTCCGCCAGGGCATTTCTGACATTGTTCACTGAATCATCAGCAGGTAAGGTTTTTCTCTGACCTCTGGAGCTGGTGCTGAATGTGGCAACGTGCTGAACTCGTGGTGGATTCATGTCAGATCGGGATTGATTAAACACTGACTTTATCTCAGGTCTTACTTTTTCATTCATCACAGTGAAGAAGAGACAGATAGCCTGAGTGTAAAGTCTGCACAGATACACAGACAGATATGAGAGGATCAGGTCATCCTTTCAAAATAAAACACCCTCTGGTCTCAGTTATTTAAAACAGGGTCATTAAATTAATCAGTACTGGCCCATGGTCTGGTGGGCCTGTGAGTTTGTCAGCCAAACCTCCTCCTGTGACTCCAGCCCCCAACATCTGTCAAATTAGATTAGATTAGATAAAACTTTATCCCTTTGGAAGACTAACAAACTGACAAACTAGACATTTAAAGAGTGAATGAAGATCCTCTGTCTTCTTCTTCTCTTTTAGAACTGAGAAACATCACTCTATGATAAATTTACTTCACCAGCAACGGTTTTGTAGAATAGAGTCCTCAACTTAAAAAGCCGCTCCACTGTTTAGTAGTACTAATAGACTTAAAAATGTTACTAGTAAAAACTCAAAGCTTTACTAGTACTACTAGTACCACAAAGTTGTCTACTAGTAGATGATTCTGCTTTACTACCAAGGTCTACTTGAACACTACTGCGCCAGAATCCTTTACTAGTAAAACAGAATTGCTGTTTACTAGTACTACTAGTAAGCTCAAAAATCTCACTGTCCTACTAGTAGAGCGTTTTTAGGGCCTGAGCTGCTAAGATCCAAAATAACAAGTGCTAAATTGCGTGTGCAAACTAAAAAATTGCACGTGCAATTAGTGGGCGTGTTGCGGGTGATCTACTATGACTGCGTGCACAACTGATAACAGGCGCAAAAGTGGTGTGGACGCCCTCTTTAAAGGAGGTTTTAGCGTGTGCTACTGTCTGTCACCATGGAGAGTTTGGCAGAGCAGAGCGGCCGTAAACGAAGTTTGAAGCCGTGGAGTTGGAGGCAAATGAACACACTTGTGGTAACCTTTTTTTGCTGTCTGTCATTTTGATGAACGACGTCGTCACTTTTCCCTCATATCGTATTTTTATCCGTCTTTTTAGTTTTCCTTTTCTGATTGCAGTCAAACATAATCTAAATGACAGCATTCACATCGTTTCACAGCTTCATCACCAATAACCTCTCATGTGAAGAGCAGCCTCACAGTTACGAACACACAGACTGAGCGGGTACAGCCTCTAAACTCGCTGTCAGTGCATGGAGAGTGTGACGTAGTCAGCTCTGAGTGACAGAGTGATTCTGGCTATGAAGGTTTTTTCTTTTTTACACAGGGTAAATGACCTCCTCCACGATGTATTAAGAGCGCAAAACAGAGAGGGTTTACTTTACACGTGTCTGCATGAGTATGATGGCACACTGGATCGTCCCTCTTTTTCCAGTCCATCATAATGTCAGACAGCCTCCAAATCTTTCTGTCATCCATCAAAAAATTCAGTCGATGACAGAAAGTATTCGGTTAATGCGCAGCCCTCTGTGTGTAACCCTGCGCCTGTTTTACACCTGCTTTTCAATCATGCTAAATGCAGATGCAAAAACACGCCGTGCACTCAGTTACGGGTTTGTTAAATCACATTGTGGGTGCTAAATGATCACATTTGCATCTTCTCCTCCCAGTATTTTGCGCGTTCTGTTAATCTGCATGTATTCTGCATATTCATAAAGGCAAACACGCTAAATGGACTGCGTGTGCTATTTTGCTTATTTGACAGATGCAATCCTCACCGCACTCAGTAAGTAGATCAGCTTTGTGCGCACTATCAAGTTTGCATGTGTTTTTATACATGTAAACCTTTAGTAGATCAGGCCCTTAGTCTACTAGTAGGTCTAGTAAAGCCAAAAGATTCACTAGTAGTACTAGAAGACCTAATACAAATGAAGTAGGAGGGATTATAACCAAATCCAGCACCCTGATTACATTTTTGAAAGCCAATGGGAAGCCTGAATTTGCTTTCCCCGCCCCCTTATTAGAATATCAGGCTTACTGGTAGTATTAGTGAACATTTTAAGTCTACTACCACTACTAGTAGCACTTTTTTCTTCACTAGTAAAGTCTACTTGTGCACTCATTGACCTAAATTGAGTACATGAGCTCTAAATTTGAGTACTAGTAGAGCTGAACTACAGTTGGGATCACTGATATCAGTCTTATACCCAAACGGTTTTCCATAATCGAGCCTTTACTGAGCTAACTGCAGCTTTCCTCCTCCCCCGTCAAGGAGCAAGGCATCAGTGAGGGCTCTAACCTGAGGGCGTCTGTCACCCAGCATCAGCGACTCTTTCCCTACAAATCTGATTTCAGCCAAAGTCCAAACAAAAACACTCTGAGTTGACAAGCCGTCCTGACTTCTGCCCGGGACAATCACCACCTCTAACAGGCCATGGTTGATCATTTAGCAGCAGTGTGGGTGTCAGATGGTCCTCAGGCTCTTAAAGTCGAAGTGTGTGTGTGTGTGTGTGTGTGTGTGTGTGTGTGTGTGTGTGTGTGTGTGTGGGGGGGGGGGGGGGGGGGGGGTGCGCGAGTGCATAAACAGATGGCGGCTTTGCTGGGGAACATTAAATAGACATCAGAGATGCTGTAGGCACATGTGGAGGGACAGGAAGCTGCAGGTCTGTGGGATAATGACACCTCGCTCACCCAGAGTGTCAGAGGGTTTCAGTCCAAGATGAAGATGAAGATGAAGATGAGCCTTTAAACACATGAGGAGGAAGATTTAAACACCTCCGGGCCCCACAGCAGCAGCTTCAGTGTCAGGTGAAGGTCTAACTCACTCAGGATCACAGCAGACTTTGCCCTGAGGAACATGGAGCAGAGGGACGCTGCTTCATCCCAAAGTTAAATTCAGCAGGATGGTCGAGGCCAGAAAACGTTAAACTGCGTTAAGCTGTGACGGGCAACGGGCGTTGATTTTTATCTGTATTTGAAAAAGAAAAAAAAAAAACTCCAGCCAAAGGGCTCCTAATACCACGAGGACGGGACGTTACTCAGGTGGAGCTGCAGGTTCAAAACAAAACAATCTTTGACAAACGAGCTTAATTAAAATGTTTGTTTTCTCTGCTCATGTTTGGAACGAGGCTGTGCAGTCAGTCTTGATTCATCCTTATCCCAGTGTGAGCCTTTGCATGAACAGGGATGAATATCCATAAGATTTTACAGATACCAATGCCGTGATCGATTATGCTTATCCATCTGTTTCCTCGATGATTCCTGTGGATTTCCTGCGTGGAGCAGAAGTTGGCCTGTGCAGGTTTTTAGAGGCATCAAAGTCCAACACACGTCGACCCTGATGATCAACACTGTGCTGTATGAATGCCTGCAAGTTGCTGAAGTTTCCACTTCGTAAATGTTCTGCAGAATTCGTCTCTTTGTCACAATAAAGCCACAGTTTTGCACCCTGTGATTTCTTCATTGTCATTCCTCTGATAAGTGTGACGTCCTTGATTTGCATGCAAACCAACGTGGAAGAAACCTATCAGAGAATTGTTAAGCAAACAGACCAATGATATCGATTCTTTGAGGGAGTTGCAGTCAAATCTGAACTGGAATTGGCTTTCAATTTCCAACTTTAGCAATAAACAAATCAAAACAGTTTTTTATAATGAATAAAAAAGAACTTTCTATTGTGTTGAGCGATGCTTCTCGAGGTAGAAGTCCTGCTTTTATTGATTTAAAGGCATAAAGGTATCTACCTTCATATTCATCTGTGCCTATTGAGAGTCTTAGCTTACATGCATATATAAGACAGTAGCAGTAGTTCATTCCGACCATGTAAAAAATAACGATTATATGTATATGGACAAATCAACATAATACTGCAAAAGTGACAAAGACCACTTTAAAAAAAGAAAAAACACTTTATGATTTACACACCTGAAAAAGGAGTGAGAAGAACAAACTTGTTAAATATCCTCTTTTAAGCATCAAAAATAAATTATTCTGCTCACTCATTGATTTGTAAGTACACAATCACTGCATATTGTAAAAAAATAATACAATTATCTTTGTAAAATAAAGATAAATAACTTAAGTATCCTCTTTAATAAATTATTATCTCTTAAATACAAACCTATTTTAAAATATACATCCTGAAATATGAGTTTGTATTAAAATACAAAGTAATATTTAATCCTTATGAAATCATCACAAACAAATTATAAATAACAAACACCTGTGATGGTGAGAAGCCTTATTCATCCCTGTAACCACTGAAAATAATTTATTTGTATTTTTTTAGTTGGTTGATTAGGACGTCCCTTCAGCTCCACAGAGAAAAATCATTTTTATCACATTTTATTTAATGAGATCTGTGAGAACCTGCCTACATCCAAACTACATAATGCACCTTTACAGTAAATAGTAGTTTATTATTTTATTGAATACATATTATTTATCATAAATTGTGTCATTTGGAGTTTTTTCCTTTAAGAGTGAAAAAATTGATATCATTGTTTGGCTGCATTGCCCAGCCCTATGTTAGCCTGCTGATGTGCTTTTGACTCTGTGGGATCAGAACATTATTATTAAGTTTGTTTTCCGCCTGGTTAGCGCTACAGTGGTGTGATGAGTTAACTCTTCGCCCTGTTTGTTTGGGTCGATTGTGTCCTCGCTGAGGCTGATTAAAATGGAGCGGAGATGACCTCTTTCAGGCGAGTGCGGTGCTGTTGTTTGTGCTAAAACAGGGATCAATCGCTGTCTTCATAAATACTCAAACAAACCGAGCCGAGCACAGAACGACGACTTGTATCAGAACACCTCTCCCAAACGATCCAGGTCTGAAAACTCTGCTCCTGTTATGTGACAAACATGAAGTCTGAGACTAAAACTGCACCAACTCTTTGATTCAAGCACAAATAAAATCTAATTTTACTCAGATCCCTTCCTGTGCTTTAGCCTGAGTATGTTCTCTATAAATCAGTTAAAGTTGATTTTTGGGCCCCCGCGGCCGGAGCTCCTGTTTGTGATGTGTTTGGGGCTTTAAAGCGGCTCTACCATGTAAACTTTGCTGGATGCAGCAGGAAAAGCTGTGCTTGATTTACTTTAAGCAGGTTTCCCAGGAGGTCAGAGGCTTACAACATATGCTTTTACAAATGATGTTTATATGACCCACCCACCCAGAGAGCCTGCTCAAATAAATCAAGGCCAGCGTTAGAGCCATCAGGCCGGCCCGCCTGCTCCTATAGACCTGGACGCACGGATCCAGCAGATCAGAAAAAAGAGGGAGAGGCGAGGATGGAAAATGTATTTCAAACTGCAGGAGAGATTTAATATGACTGAGTTTAAAGGCACAGTATATATACGGAGGAGGGACTTTATAGGTGCCATAATATACTGAATTTAGTCTCTGCCAAACTGGAGACTTTAAACCAGGGGTGGGAAACTGGTGGCTCCGGGGCCACATGGCGACCTCCATACTCACTCAATGCGTCCAGCCATTGAATTAAATATGACAATAATGAATAGACATGACAAAATGAGACAAAATCTGACATGCAGACATAAACAGTGACTCAATTTCAAAGGAAATAGAGCAAATTTTAGCATCTTGAATCTCCCTTTTTGTGCATTATTAAATGCATTTATTAAAAGAAATAATCAATAGAATCTGTGGAGCAGCCGACCTGAGGATCAGCTTTTTAAAAAGCAAACTAATTTTGTAATCTCGCTGCTAAATAATTTTTACTTTAATTTATGTGATTGCATATATTAATGCAAATGAATTTTATTGTGTATTTTAATCATATTTTTTACCTGTTTGTTTTATTATGCTTAACAACATTTTATTATTTATTTGGTGAGACATTTAAATTTTTCAGTGTCAGATTTCTGAGTGTTTTATTATCCCACTCATGTTTTTATTTGTTTACTTCTTTATACAGGAATTTTGGGACATATTTCCTTCTGCACCATCAGGTCCCCCATAAAAATATCAGTCAGTAAATCATAAAGTTTTGCTTTCAAAATAAAAGCTTTTGTTTCAAATTAAAATCGCTGTTGTTATTAAATTGAATCCAAATCATTTGCACCTGAATTGAGAAGTTTGGTTTGCAGTGCAGATGGATCCACCTGATTCAATGTTTGCACTCAAGCTGTAATGACTGAGCTCAGTCTGCAGAGGCATCAGTCACTCAGAGAGGTGACTGTAAGATTTTAGAGGTTCAAGGTCAAAGGTTTTTAGCATCTCAGAAAAGCTCCCCAGGATTTTCTTCTGTCCGTACCGACTGAAGGACAAACTGGTGAGATGTTGGAGGTCAAGCATCCTTGGGCCTCATGGTCCTTCAATCGTTGTGAAATTGTCAAGAGTTCTTTTATAGAGTTTGTTCAAACTTTGTACAATGTCCTCTCTGACTTGATGATAAACCGATAAAATGATGGAAATGTAAGGTCAGAGGTCAGCTCTGCGGTACTTTCACTCTCTGCTGATTTAACCTCCCGGACACATCAAATCATCCTGAAGCTTCCTGTATCACTGTAGTTGTTTCAGCTCCCTGGTAGGGATGGGAATCAAAAGCAACTCCCTCAAGGATTTGATATCATCGGTCTTTTTGCTGATCATTTCCTTCCAATTTGTTCTACGTGCTTTGCAAATCAAGAAGGTCACACTCTCACCAGAGGCAGTCAGAAATCCAACAAAGAAGTCTAAAATAATGGCAGAAGTGGTCAAAACTGTGGCTTAATCCTCTCCAAAATGACACTCGCTGTACAACTTTTAGAATCAGAAATCAGAATCAGAGATACTTTATTTATCCCCAAGGGTAAATTTGGTTGTTTCAGTTGCTCTAGCAGCAGGAATATCAAATATAGACATTAAAATTGATGACAGCATGAAAAATTAAGTAAGCAGGTTGCAACATGTAGAATCTTTAAGCTCTATCAACTTCCTTATGAAGGAAAATAAATTAAAAAAGTAAAGTGAGACTATGAACAAAAGGAATTTACAATATTAACATGGACAATATTTAAAATATGAATATCGTATGTCAGCACTGTGTGACCGTAGACCACATTTCACTGAAAGGCAAAGCTTTGCAGTAAGGATATTTCACTGAATGTTGTGTTTGCTTATTAACTTATGAACAAATATCAGAGGTGAAGACAGTGAGAAAACATTTATTCTCCAGGAAATGAGTGGAAACCCAAAAACCTGCAGTGATGTGTTTGACATTGTTGCCTCTGAAAACTTCTGCAGACCAAAGTTTTTCCACACAGAACATCATCAGGAACCCATAAGTCATCAATGACATTGGTATCAATAAAATCTTACCAATACCATCCCTATACCCTGGACAGTGTGGATTTGGGAAGAACTCATGTTTTAAAATAAGACTTTTACACAGTGTGCGAGGCTTTCGGGGGGGGGCTCAGTTATATGGGGAGGACTTAAGGCCCATTTATAATCCCTTTATGTACGCAAATGGACACGTCCTTTACAAACAGCGTTACCATCACTGCTCACATACTTCTATGCTGCCTTTCCATTGGTATTGCTGTTAACCTATACATCCACCAGGGGGGGCTAGAACAAATCCGTCTCACACACACACCTCCACTTCTCCTTCGCTACCGACCAACTGATACTAAATTGCTCTCCAGTCTCCTCCCAGCTGTTTTTTGCATCTGTTTGTCCCGGTGTCCAGGCAAAGTAACATCATACAGATGTTTTTAATTTCGAACTAACTCGCAGAGTTTCTCTTCAAAAAGTTCCGCCAGTATTATTTCTTCTCCGTGTCTCACTGGAGCTACATATTGGGTAGTAACAGCAACACTGGCCCCACGGTTTCCAATGGTACTGCTCCGTTTGGCCTGCATCCGTAAGATTTATGGAAACGTGCAAAAATACGGACGAAATGAACGCAGAGCACGGACAGGAGGCTCCGTCCGTATCTGGATCAGTATTTAGCGTTGAGCATAACAAAACACATCCACTATTACAAGCCTGTACGTCTGCTTGCCTTATGTCACATATAAGATTTTTAAGTGACGTTTAAGACATAGTGCCCCCACGCTTTAATGGTGAGGACAAGAATTGCATGCAGGACGGCATCTTTATTAAAGTGAAATGGTGGTGAATCACTCTCATGTGCAAATCATTCATTAAAAATAGCCTAATTTTACACATGATCCATGATTATGACAATACAACAAAACAAAACAAATGTGATGCATGGGAAAAAACAAACAAACAAAAGTCATGTTTTCAGGGAGCTCATGTCTGATTAAGGAGGGCTGAGACCCCCCTGGCTCCCCCATAGTTCGCACCATGCTTTTAAAAAAACGTAACAACCCAGAGCTTCAAAAAATCCAACAGGACCCTCCTGGACTCTGGTGTCTCCTCACAGCTGAACTTTGACTCCTTCCTCCTCCTCCTCCTCCTCCTCCTCTCGTTGCCTCTGCTCTTTTTCCTTCTCGCTCCAGAGTCGACTCCGTGAACCTATCCACCCCTCCTGGCCGGAGGTGGAGGCCGAGCTGGCGCTGCTGTCGCTGCTCTGTGGCCGAGGAGGAGGAGGAGGAGGAGGAGGAGGAGGAAGGGGGGAGAGAGGATCCTGCGGTGGGAGGTTTAGTGCTGTGAGTGGGCAGCAGCTCCAGCATCTGCTCCCTCTTAGCAGCAACCACACTGGGTGTTATTGTTCCCGACAGAGGGGGGAGGAAAACTCCCACTATCAGGTCAGAAAAGTTAGAAACGATGACCGGAGATGTGTGGATGGGACGAGTATAAGGGTGGAAAAAAAGAGGCAGTGTGTGAGGTCAAAGGTCAAACAGAGGAGGGGGGAGGTGGGCTCATAAAGCATCATTAGGGAGTGGGCCGCACCTCCAGGCATGCTCGCCTGATGACTCACGGTTTTGGAGAGGAAGAAGAGCTCAGACGGTGAGCCCGGCTATGTGTCGCTCTCTAAAACAACCTGAGAATAAAACTGCAGAAAACACCTGTTTGGATCATCCCACAGGTGAGCTGGAAACAGGTGAGTGACAAGCAAGGATGGGGGTGATGTTCACCACTTTGTGAACAAGACCTCATCATCTAGTCCATAATATACAAAGATTCAGAGAATCCAGAAAAATCTCTGCATATAAGCAGCAACCACCACTGAATGCCTGTGACCTGTGATCCCTCAGGCAGCCCTGCATTATAAAGCAGCATCATTCTGTAAAGGATATCAGCACGTGGGCTCAGGAACACTTCAGAAAACCATTGTCAGTTAACACAGTTCATCTCTACATCTACAAGGTTAAGGTCAAACTCTACCATGCAAAGACAAAGACAAATATCAACAACACCCAGAAACACCGCCAGCTTCTCTGGGCCGAGCTCATCTGAGATGGACTGAGGCAAAGTGGAAAAGTCTGCTGTGGTCTGAGTCCACATTTCAGACTGTTTTTGGACATCATGGACGTGGTGTCCTCCGGGCTAAAGAGGAAAAGGACCATCCAGACTGTTATCAGGGCAAAGGTCAAAAGACAGCATCTGTGATGGTATGGGGGGGTGTTAGTGCCCATGGCATGGGTAACCTGCACATCTGTGAAGGCTCCATTAATGCTGAAAGGTACATACAGGTACTAGACTGACCTGCTGCAGTCCACACCTGTCTCCACTGAACAGGTGAGGAGCATCATGAAGATGAAATAGGACAACGACCAACTGAAGTCCAACATCAAGAAGAATGAGAATTTAAAGCTTCAACAGTTGGTGTCCTTAAAAGAAAGGTGTCCCTGTCCCAGCTGTGAGAGGTTTGAAGAAGAACAGCAGATAAATGAAACCATGCTGGTGAAGAACCACGAAATGAATCCAGCTTCAGTTGGTCCATGTCCCTGAGGGTCAGCGAGGTGATGCGGGGTGCGAACCATTTGGCTGACCTCGGAGGATCACCGTGTTGTACACTCCTGTTTGTCTTCAGGTTTCTCTCAGGTGTGTGAAATGTTGGTGAGATGTTTGTCTGCACGAGTGTGTGAAAAGTGGGGATGATTCTGGCTCCGTAATCTGCTGACAGCTCTGAGTGAGTGTGTGCAAAGATGTTAACCTGGGCACAAAGCAGAGGTCAGCAGTTCAGCCGGGGTTTGGACTGAGAGTGTGATTGGCTCCGAGTCAGGACGATGTTCAGCTGAACATGAGGATTCTGCTCAGGGTGAAATACACAAGGCCCTGGAGAGGAGGCTCTAAACTTCAGGAGTATGGACATCAAACTGTCTCAAGAAATAATCATAAAGTTTCTGCTTTCCTCCGTCTTTACAAGAATCCCGTCCACAAACTCTCCAGCATATTTAAGATTAAAATCTGAGTTTGACGAAGCGTCGCTCATCAAAAAATGTGAGGGAGTGACGGCATTAGAGCTCCTCAAATGGCACGAGACTCAAATGTGGTATGGTCAGAGTGGTTGGAGATGATGGAAAGGTGGCATTCCTTAACCAAGAAATAATAAAAATAATTAAAAAAATTATTTTTAGTGCACTTTACATTTTTGCACTCTCAAAGTGCTACTGGGTAAAATGCTTTTATAAAGAATTTAAGGTTTAATTTAAACCAAGGTCTGCAGAGGACCATCTGAGCACACAGCACATCCAATCATGAAGCAGGTGGTCCACAGCAGCAGGAGACCACATCAGGGTCCACTCCTGTCAGCTAAGAACAGAACCTGAGGGTCTGACTCTCCAGAACTGGACCACAGAAGACTGTAAAAGTGTCCCCTGGTCTGATGAGTCTGGATCTCTGCTCCACATTCAGATGGTCGGCTCAGAGTTTGGTGTGAACATCATAAAGCATGGATCCATCCTGCCTTGGATCAGCGGTTCAGGCTGTACTTTGGGTCCCTTAGTCCCACCTGAGCATGGTTCAAACCCCACAGCCTACCTGAGGATCGTCCCTGACCATGTCCATCCCTTTATGACCACAGTGGACCATCTTCTGATGGAGACTTCAGCAGCTCCATGTCTCAGAGCTCAGATCATCTCACACTGGTTTCTTCACTGTACTCCAGTGGCCTCCACAGTCACCAGATCTCAGTCCAATAGAGCACTTTTGGGATGTGGTGGAGCAGGAGGTTCTCATCATCATCTCTGAGGGATACTTCAGCCTGGGCCTGCCTGTGTGTGCCTATAAAACCTCTCAGCCTGCTGAGTGTGCCCCAGGTGTTTGGCAGCTCTGCTCACCTTTACTCCAGGAACACAGGATCTATACAGGCCTCTGCTCCGCTCCCTCCAAACTTAAACATCCATCTTTACCTTCAGCCTGAGCCTTTAATCCCCCGTAATAAGATTTCCTTACCCCTCAAACCGTGTCGAAGCCCCCTCCCCGACCAACATGCTACAATGGAAGGAGACCCACCATAAATCAGAGCGTCCTGGCATGAGCCGCTTCTTTCCGCTGAAATATGGTTCAAAATCGCTGGTCCTCAGTCTGTGGGCGTAGTCTATATATCCAGACACTTCCTGTCCAAGAGGATTATGGTCCCGTATGAAAATGATGGACTGCAGAGAGAGAGAGAGAGAGAGAGAGAGAGAGAGAGGGAGAGAGAGGGAGAGAGAGACTCTGGGTAAATAATCACTCAGGGAGGAGAAGGCCGTAAAGCTGGTGTCACTTGTTAAAAGAAGACGACATTACAGATTGATTACTGATCCTCCCACACTGACAGAAATAAAAATATTTGACTCTCACTCGGGTCCAGATCAGTAAGGACGCCCGGCTCCTCAAGGTGGGCCGTCTGCAGAATATCCTGCCCCAATTGGTGCGTGGGACTGCGGCTCGATCCTTACAGTAACTGAAGTCTCAGATCCATTCCAACACACCTACAGGCCGCGCAGGAATGCAGCATGAAATGACATGAAATATGGAGGCCTGATCGAAAACTTCATACCGTAAAGAGTGTGGAGGAGACAAAGAAGAGTCCTGAGAAAACCTTTAGAAAGATGAAAAAGCACTGACATGTTGTTGTGCTTATATCCCAAAGTCTGAGAGAATATGTGGATCTGATCGGCTGCAGGACGCTCATTAATCCTTTTTTAAAGCATCTGCACTGAAGTTTCATAACAGCTCAAATAAAGCAAAAACTAACCTTTTACCATACATCTAAATTTTGTCTTGTAAGAGGGAGGGTTGTAAAAGTTATAATTTAACAGCTATTTTAAATTTACTGCAACAAAGTGCAAGAACCACTCTTAAAAGTCTGTGTATCTGTGTTTGTGGGGTTAAACTATGGGATGGCCTGGTCAGTTTTCCACAGAAGAAGTCTCTTCTGCTTTATCCAACCACATTTCTGCTGTAGGTCACTTTTCAACCCGTCCCTGGTGAGGGTCTTTTTTTCCAGCCAGCATCAGGGTTTTAAACATGTAGACGTCCCTTTTTTAAATAATACCTTTGGGATCAGGCCTGTAAGTACACAATCTGAGGGTCTTTGGGAATCTTAAAACCAAAAATCTCTTCAAGAGTCTGAACGACTTTGTCCCGCTGTAGTTTAGTGCAGAGGCTGGTGTATTTTAATTCTTCCTGTGTTCTGCTGCTCTGTGTCACATCTGTTTTGTGATTTGTTGTGATGGATGTCTCTATCTCTCTGGCTGCAGAACACATTGACCCACGGGTACAAATAAAGAAACCTGAACCAGAATGAAAGACTGAGGAGACCCAAGGCCCCACTTATATCCCAATACACCACTGAGGACTCACATAATCTACCATGTGGCCCTTCAATGCTGCAGCATCCCCACCTTCAACTGACCCTGGCTCTGTATGCAACAGTGCCAGCACCTGTCAAAGCTGTTTCATCCGTTTAGCCCCCAGGACGCCTCGAAGGTCACCGTCATATCCAAAGTTCAGTGGACTCGGTTCTCTTTGGGGTGAAGTTGCAGCATCGTTTCATTTTTCTCTTGGTCTGGTTTGCTTTCACGCTGCATCAGTGAGGTGGACCAAAGCCTGTCAGATGTTGTCCAGCCTCCTGACACTGGTCTGGGCTGCAGCTGCAGTCTTTGTTCCTGACATCCAACCTATTGTTGCGTTATGAGAAAGCCTCCCGCCAAGGAGGTTATGTTTTTGCTGGCGTGTGTTTGTCTGTTTGTTTGTAAGATTACGCAAAATCTACTGGACAGATTTTACTGAAATTTTCAGATGTTGGTAATGGCTTAACTTAAAAATGATTAGATTTTGGTGGTAATACTTATATTTGGTTGGATGCAAAAAATTCCAAATATTTCAAAAAATCCCATAAGTTAACGTTGGGTGGAATTTTAAACAGATTCACTTCCAGTGTCACAGGATAATGTGGGGTCCATGTCTCTATAATCAAGGTGAATTTCATCTGGATCTGATCAGGATTGATGTCACAAAAAACACTGAACTTAATGATGGGACATCCCATTATAAAGTAAATAATTCATATAAAATCAAACTATTAAGTCATGTTCCCAAAACTTGTAGTGTTCATACAGGATAACAACCTCCATGTATGTGCTGAGTCTGGTCTGGATCCTGGCTCAGTTCTGGATCTGGTGATCCAGGACTGTCTCTTTTACAGGGGTTGTGGAAAAGCCCCTGCTGAACTGAGCTGCTTGGCGGAGGTCTGTGCTCTTTGAGTGCTTTTCTAGTTTAGGAATGAAATACTGAGAGTTTGGAGGTCATAGGGTAAAGGTCAAAGTCACTGGGTAGTATGCTCACTTTGCTCTAATTTTCTGTCTGGCTTATGGATAAAGATTATATTTTGAAGGTCATAAGTTAAAGGTAGAGGTCATTGGTCTGCATGGTCAACCTATGCGCGTGAATGTTTAGACTCCAAGATGCTTCGAGGGATTTTCTTTAAACTTGGCACGAGAGATGAACCTTTAAGATCTGACCTTAAAAGGTCTTTGGACCACAAAAACCAGCCCAGCCCTTCTTGACCCACTTCGTAGTCTTGTTTTTTACCTTGTGGCTCATAAAGTCACCATGCGGTTGTTCTGGTCTGAAAAGTGAAGGTCTGGTCAAGCTGGTGACCTTTGCTGGGTTGTAGTGAAAGGAGGCATGGCAGTATAAAGCTACAGGAGCTTCTTTACTGAATATAAACTCATTTTGGGACACGAGTTTCCTCTAACTGCAGACAGAAACAGTCCGTGGGAACTTTGTCTGGTAGTTCCTGTCATCTCCTTGTCAGTCTTCATCTCATCAGGATATGAAGCTCAGAAGGAGCTCCTGGAAGTGACTGAGCTCTTCATAATCCAAACACTGATTTCTGATTAGATTTTATCAGCTCAGAAATAAAGGATTTGATCCTCTGACCGTCTGTTTCCGGGCTGCAGATCTTTGAAGTGGTCTGACTAATCTTTGTGTCAGCAGATTCAGACAAAGCTAAAGAAGGACGAGCTGTCCAAACGCCCGAGGCGATGGAGGAACATGAAATGATCTTTTCATGTCGATGTGAGGGTTTAGAAAACACCTGAAGAGCTCCACGCTGGTGTGAAGAGCCTGTTTAGTCTGCGGGGTGTAAAAACGTCTTCTTTTTGTTTTATGGGTGTTTCCTCAGAGCTGAGTGAGTCCGTATCATCGGCCTACTGTACCCGAGAGAGAGAAAACCTCTGGGGGTTTTATCAGGTTTATGACAGTGTCAGGACGCGGGCCGTCTGTGGGTCGTTTTACTGTAAAGGCGTGAGATAAGTAACGCTGCAGAGAGCAGAAGAAAAGGAAACGTGTCTCTGTTGGTCTCAAACCTTTTAAACAGATGATATCAGGTTCACAGCTGGCTGCAGGCTCACAGCAGAGACGCTAAACCTGCTGTCCACCTCAAAACAGCAGGAGAACACATCAGCAGCAGAAATATAGGAATCAGTACCCCAGGATCTAATACATCTATGTCCATAAAAATGATAGAAATGTGGAGGGTGAGTTTGTGAAACCAGGCTGTACCTGCCCATGAGAATGTAAAAAATAATTATTTTTAGACACCATGTGTGAAAAAATTCTGTTTCAATGAGTCCAAGAGGGCATCGATGAACAGAGAGATGGGCAGATGGATGGATGCTTGGTAGATAGATAGATGGATGGATGGATGGATGGACAACAGAAAAGAATGCACAACCTGCTGGTTTGATGGGTGGAGTACCAGTCAGTGGATGGATAGATGGATAAAAGAGATCGAAAGAGGGTCTGAAATCAAAGTCCTTGGTGTTATAATAGATGAGAAACTGGGCTGGAAATCACACATTAACTGCATCAAAAATATCAAAGCCAAATATTTCCTAAATAAATCTTCATTATACATTTTGCACTGCTCCTTCATACTCCCATACATGAATGACTGTGTGGTGATGTGAGGGAACACATACAAAACAAATACAGAGCCGATCTTCATCCTACAGAAAAGAGCAAAAAGAATCTTTAACAAATCCACCTACAGAGAACCAACAAACCAACTCTTCATCGAACGTAATTACATTAAAATTTAAGGATCTGGTTGACTACAAAACTATCCAAATTATTTATAAAGTTAAAAATCTGCAATTACCAAACAGCATCAGAAGGTTTTATCAACTGAGAGAAGGCAAAAATCATCTCCGAGGATTTTTAATGTTCAAAAAACAACCAGTGAGAACTGACATGAAACTTCACTGTGTCTCAATAAAAGGAGTTAAATTACAGAACAGCTGCAGTGATGAACTGAAATCATGTAAAACAATAGGCAGGCTTAAATTCATCTTTAAAACTGAAATATTAAACAGATACAGAATATTAAAACAAAGGGAAAGTTAGTAGTGATGAGTTTGTTGTTTGTGCTTATTAGTCTGGTTTTGTCGTTGCTTTTTATTGCCGACTATGTTATTGGCTATGACCTGAACAGTGCCTCAGAGTGAATTTAAGCACTACAATCCTACACCCTTTCGAACTGAATCTGGTTTTGAAAGGATTAACGGTAGTAGAAAAAAAAATGCTGTGATAGCTATTTGCATTTGATTACTATTATATTTTACCTTGTTGTATATGTATACATGTATTCATACTGTATATATGTATGTTTCCCATTCAAGTTCAAACTAAACAAACTCACGGAGATGCAGATGGATGGACATGTAGTTGGATGGATAAATATTTTGAGGGATGGATGGATGGATGGATGAATGCACAAATGGACAGGCTGATGAATAAATGGACAGACGTCTGTACTGGTCGCAGACTGAATAGCCGGGGGATGTCTGGGAAACTCCTTTTCTCTGTCTACTATCTTTTCAAAGCAGTGACAGTGACTCAGGACACCAGCTGACGTATTTGTGTGACTTTTGTTCACTAAAAGTCAAAAAAGCACCAAATACTGTGTCTCAGACTTCTGCTTCCAGCCTGTTTTACATTCTGACACCATGACAGGCCAGTTTGTCGAAGACTGCAGAATTCAGAGTCACATTTATTATGTGGTGAAGCAGGAACACGGTGAGGTGAGGCCAGGCCGGCTCACCTTTGGCAGGTAAGCCAGAGTTCATTTCTGTCTCAGACGGTGGGAAGAAAAGCGAAGCAGCCGCTCTGACTCACTCTCTACAAACAGGCGTCAGGAGTTTCCAGCCTTCGAGTCGGAGGGTGGGGGAGGACGTCCACCTTACAGCGTGGAAAACAAATGGAGGCCTGACGTCACCTGCCAGCAATTACCGCCAACAGGTGCTGTGACCTCAGAGGGCAGTGAGAGAGAGAGAGGGGGGAGCGGGCGAGCGAGTGAGGGGCCCCGGCTTCATGATCTCAGGTAGCTCTCTGTGAAACTCTATATTCAGGTGTGAATCTTTCTTTTGGGGTAAAATGTTGAAATTTGATCTGATTGAAGGAAAAGGTGGCTGACCTGCAGATGGAGGTCACATAAACAAGTGAAGAAGAGAAAAAAGCTTTTAAAGTCACAACAAACACAACAAAACATCTAAAATCCTCCCTGACAGAATCCTCTTTTCATGTTAGTGGCCAAAAAACACCGAGTGAAACATGGACCAACATGAGACCCCTCTCCCCAAAGAAACACTCAAACTCAAAAATCTAAGCTCAGATTAATTCTGCCAAATAAAAGAGGGGGAACTTTCTGAACTGCAGGTATGCTGGCTACATTTGGACAATGGGCGAAGCATTTCCAGATGTTTTAATAAGACTTACTAGAGCTGAACGATCATAGCAAAAAAATGATTTTACGATATTTTTTAACATATTTGTGATTTTTTTAGGGCTACTTCAGGATAAATGCTGTGTCTTTGCTATGTCTCTTTAATTCATAAATCCTAAAAATAAAGATGTGGTGACAAATTGCAAACATTTTTTGTCAACGTTAGTCACCATTTCTGATTATCTTTAAAGTTAATTCTCCAGAAGCAGTCTGATTTTTTAACTTCAGAAAACTCTCCAACTGAGCATTTGTGGTTGTCCAACTTAAGACCAGTTTGAAGACGTCCTCCTAACAAAGGCCTCTTTGCTTATTCGTCCACGAAAGAGGCATAAAATGGATATTTCAAGACTATGACTTCAATCAAACCAAATTCAACTATTGGCCATGAGCACATGGTTATTGAGATGTAAAAAACGATGTGTTGTTCAGTCGTTCTTCGTTTTTTGTACCAACTTATTCAACCTATCAGTGGAATTTATCCAATCCAATCCACTTTATTTGCATAGCACATTTAAACAACTTAACACTTTTAAGGTATTTGCCAGCACTTTTTAACAATTAATAACAGTATTTAAGCCAGTATTGTTTATTCAAGACTTTTACATTGGGTAAAGTCATTTACTGGACAACTCAAAAAGAAGAAAAAAAGACCTCAACTGGTAAAGAGAATTATTTTAAATTTTACATCTCTAATAAACTTCATTACTTTAGATTTTCTCATCCTCAATCTTTAAACATGCTTTTTTTGTAATGTATTTTAGCTTCTTAAAAATGTTATTAACTGGATTTGTCTTCGTCTTTTCTCTTGTTTCTCATTGATTTTAGCGTTTCTTTTACTTTGGCTTTACTGTGTGCATTAGGCTCCAAATCCTTCTCGTTATCCTACCTCTTATTATCATTACAAAGGAACTGAGTTCATAAACTTCTGCTGATCATTTATTTACTAAGCAGTTGTTATAATTATTACAGTGATTATCATTGTTTTTACTTTTAATCTTTCATCAGTCACATTTATTGCCTCCCTGTATTAAGGACTTATACTGCAGCTGAATTTGTCTGAAATGCACCACATAAATGAAGTTTGTTTGATTGAATGATGGATATTAAAGGGCCTGTTTTCCTTTATTTTGAATATGGCACGCCCAGAGATCTTGATATTGGGGAAAAAAGGTTGGAAACCACTGCTGGAGAGAATGAATGACAGAAAATGCTTCTTTACTTTACTTTTCTCTGGGTACGCTTGATCAATATATCATTTTTACATCACAAGCTATAATCAAGCTTTTTTGAATCTAGTTTTTCTATCTTATTTTATTTCTTCTTAAGTTTTTTATCTAGTTTATCTACAGTTTTACTCATTATATATGTTGCACTGCACCGCTGGTGAGAACGTTATCTCTATTGGATAAAAATTGTAAATTGATATTTAAAGGAATCTTAAAGTTTAAAATAAGTGCTGTGTGGACTCGAGACACTTTTCAAACATCATTTTCAAGGCCGTATGTAAATTTAAATGTAAATGTTCTTAATATATACAGCCTTTTACAACAACCCTTTTGGTGAACCAAAGTGCTTTACAATAGTTCGTAAATAAAAAGGAATAAATAAAAACAATAAAAACAATAAAAGCCATAAAGCAAAAGTGTCACCATGCTACTGGGTATTAAAAAGCCATGCTAAATAATTACCTTTTCAGTCTAGATCAGAAATAAGATGCATTTCAGCAGGGAGCTTTCTCCAGAGCCTGGACTGAGAACATTTTCTCAAACAGACATACTGAGACTTCCCGGGTCACTGATTTAATTCTATGGCTTGAACCCTTTTTTCCAGCTCAGACGCACGTCCTAACCATGTAAAATAGTTTTCAACTCTTCATATTTGATGCAGTCTTTTAGTAACTCTATCTTTAGTAACCCCTCAATCACCGAGGACACAGAGACTTATGTCACGATGACTTCTCCCTCCAGGATCTCCTGCAGCAGACTTTCTTAACTTAATCTGTCAAACCCTCTCCCCTCAGAGAGACGGACCACAGACCCCCCTCCCCTTTGTGCTCGGATAATGTCCTACAGGTGGGGACATGAAGGCCGGACCACCTGACATCCTGAGAGTAAACCCTGACCCTCACCCAGCACGCTCCTGTTCATCCTGACGAGAAATGATTTTAGGAAAAATCGGTTTAATTGCAGAACAGAACTGCTCTAACCCGAGTGAGTCCCCCGCTCCTCCCTCGGTCCTCCCCGACTCCTCCCCCATCCCCCTCGACCCTTTGACCCCGTAAACAACCGCGCAGTGTCAGGAGGGCGTGCAGGTGTCTGCGGTGGCAGCTGCCACTCTGTTTATTATTGGTGGGCGGGGCTTGAGGAGGATCCCGCCATCACTAACAACTGTGTAAGTCTGACAGGGTAAGAAAAAACATCATGGCCGACACGACTGGAATGTTTTTAGGTGAGACTTTTACCCCCCAGGTCCTCTCTGGACTTATCTGAAGGAGACTTCTGTGGGAGTGTGGACTTTTCTTTTTACCCCACTGTTCGTATATTTCAGAGTCCGAAACTTCAGCCTGTCAGAACACGTCGAGGTAAGAAGAACATCAGCATTTATTCACTGATTAATGAGACAAAGATGGACCAATGAGAAGAGCTCAGAGACAAGAGACCTCCACCAACATGTCTGACAGTCTGAGTGACTGTTTGTTATTAGACAGACAGACGGACGGACAGAAGACAGACTACAGACAGACAGATGGACAGACAGACAGAAGACAGACGGACAGACAGACAGATGGACAGACAGACAGAAGACAGACGGACAGACAGACAGATGGACAGACAGATGGACGGATGGACAGAAGACAGACAGACAGACAGACAGACAGACGGACGGACAGACAGACAGATGGACAGACAGACAGAAGACAGACGGACAGACAGACAGACAGATGGACGGACGGACGGACAGACAGATGGACGGACGGACAGAAGACGGACGGACAGAAGACGGACGGACAGACAGACAGATGGACGGACGGACAGACAGACAGACGGACAGACAGACAGATGGATGGACGGACAGACAGAAGACAGACGGACGGACAGAAGACAGACTACAGACAGACAGATGGACAGACAGACAGAAGACAGACGGACAGACAGACAGATGGACAGACAGACAGACAGATGGACGGATGGACAGAAGACAGACAGACAGACGGACGGACAGACAGATGGATGGACGGACAGACAGAAGACAGACGGACGGACGGACGGACGGACAGACGGACGGACGGACAGACAGACAGACAGACGGACAGAAGACAGACGGACGGATGGACAGACAGACAGACAGACAGAGAGACGGATAGTAAAATCAAGCCCATCCCTTGGATTTACCCAACACTGACCGTTAAAGAGAAGCAGGCTAAAAAGAGAAGAAATGTCTTACGATCCCATTTTAAATATAAAAGCTTAATTATATTTAACTATTACTTAAGCCATTATTTTAGTTTATTGAAGTCTTAAGAACATTTTTTCTAAGTTGTGTCTACAACAGGCTGCTGTAAATCGAGACATGAGCACCTTTTTAACAAAAAGAAAAACAAAAATCGATTCTAAATCGAGCCCTAAACCTTTTCCTTCCAGTAAAACCGTGTAGTCTGTCTGTCCGTCCGTTAAATTGGGGTCTCCATGACTGTCTAAACTCACGGGGAGAGCAGCAGAGCAGACAGAAAGATCATGGAGTCTGACCTCAAACATCCCTCTGTGAGCAGGCCTACTGCTGCACAGTCTGGGTTAAAGCTGAATTAAAGATAGTTTTATAAAGTGGATCAGGACTCAGACTGTTTCCTGGAGAGCGAAGTGAACCTTCAGATTCAGGAGGTCACTGTGTCTCCATCATCCAGGACTCCTCTCTGGTCCTCTTCCCAGTGAAGTCCTGTCACCTTCTGAATAAATAAATAAATATATTTTCTCAGCTCTAGGTCGCTCTGGTCCCCACTGCCTGCATTGTGTGTGCCTGCGATGAGGATGGAAATAATCAGAAGCCGTTTCTTTCCTTCGTTTATAATTACAGGGTGTGTCACACACAGATGTCTTGGCACCGGATACAAAAATGCACAAGTTCAGTGTTCAAAAGGACTTGGTGCCCCACGCTGTGGTTTTATGTTATATCTGTATTCTCTTAAAGCTGCACAAAGGCCGAGCGGCCAGGCCACACAAAACGCTGCATGGAAACGTCTCTGCAGGCCATGCAACGCTCCGCTGGGGCTTTCTTTCAGCTATATTTACCACGCTTTTATGCCTTAAACTTTTTTAAATATTAAGGTTTAAAAGTTATAAATTAAGAGCGAATTCATGTTCTTTAAAATCAGCTGCATGGTTTATAATGGAGGACATGTTTCCCATGTTCTTTGTGAGAGTTTTTTTTGTCTCTTATGTCCCTGAAACCACAAAAATGTCCCCATTTAGGGAAATTCTCGGACGTTGAAGTATGCAAGACATAATGAGGCAGCACTACAGTTGGAGGCAAACCTGCGCGATAAAGTAGAGGTGTTTTGGTGAAAATGCCAAATCAAGGAGATGAAGGCGGTTGAGGATGAAGATCAGATTTGTTGTTTACCCCCAGACATCTCCATCAGGCTGCAGGAGCTGCACTCAGTTAGCCCTGCAGCAGGTGTCCTCCCATTGGGTTCTCCAAGCGTCCAATGGCGGAGAGCGACGCCCAGGGAGGTTAGCCATGAGGGCCGAGCGACCGTGGCCAGATACCAGAGGGGAAGCGGCTCGGTCAATCAGCGAGCTAGCTCAACCCCTCGGCTGCGTTGGCCGCCTTCTTTTTGGAGAACTCGCCAGTAAAGCCGTCACCACAAAATAAAAGGCTTGAGCCCACACGTTTTAAATTACAGGGCACCGCGGATCAGAAAATGCTATCCTGCTTTTCGCAATTGGTGTTTTAGAAATTCTATTAAAACCTCCTCAGTTTGGCCCCAAGCTGCAGCTCGGCTGTTTTTCTGTGACTGCACCAGGACTCCACTGCCGGAGTGTGAGGTGGGCTTGTTCTGAGGATCCTCACGTCAAACAAACAAACAAACAACAAACAAACAAACACAAACAAGAAGACACCAACAGGCCTCTGTGGGGCAGATATGGATTCAGTTTGATCACACCATGCTCTTACTGTGCTGAGGCAAACTCATTTACTGAGGTCAAACAAAAACATATGAAAATATAGAAAAGGAGCATGAACAGCTTTTAGAAATAACACCACAAATGACTAAACAGCAGCTCATCCATCCATCCATCTGCCTGTGCATCCATCAATCAATAACTACATCCATCCATCACTCATTAATCCACTGATTGATCCATCACTTAACTGAACCAACCATTAATCTAGACACTTCTAAAACCATTAATAAATCCATTCATCAATAAATCATCCAGCTATGAGTCCATGTGTCCCTTTTAAATTCATTTATTTTTGGAAAAAGTGTAGTTAAAGTAAGCTTTTGCTTCAGCCTTCACATTTTCAGCCTGTCTGAGTCCTAAATGTCTTTTTGAGATTTTTGATGTGATTTTGTTTCATTAATTTAAAGGTTCTGATTGAATAATGATTGATTGTTTGAATAAATATATCACTTGATTCATCAGTACAACAATCATCCATCTACATCCATCACATTAATTCATCCATCCATCAGATAAACAAACCATCAGTCATGTGTATCCTTCCATATCTATCAATAAATCAATTTATTCTTTAACTTTAAATCCATCCATCAATAAATATATCCATTCCTAAATCAATGATCCATCTATAAATCCATCAATCAATATATCCAATTAAACCATCAATCAACGAACCCATCCATACATCTGTATCCAACTACATCATCAATAAATCCATCTGACCAATCATCCATTCATTTATCTATTTATCCACATAGCAAAAATACATCCATCTTTCCAACAATCCATCCATCCATCTGTCCACAAATAGGGATGAACACTTTAATCACTACAATATCTGTATTGGCAGATAACAGCTAAAAATTGTAATATTGTATCAGCAGATAAGAAAATTTCTGCCCAGTACTCTCTGAATAAATGAATGTAACATGATGCTTCACTTTATCATCACTGAATGTCATTTAGTGGAGAACAAAAGTGTTTTTCTTGTTTCAGATCTGTTTCCCTCACAAAGAAACTGTCACAACAAGACGAACAGGTCCATTAAAGTAAAGTAGAGACTCTGTGCTTTTAAAATATATATACATTTATACTAGTATTAGTACTTGCTATAATGAGTTTGGAAATATCAGCCATTAGTCCTGCCTAATATTCTTTAATGTAATAAATATAATAAATACATAAAAACAGTGTAGATTAGTGGTTTCCAAAGTGGGGATTGAGGGCTTTGGTCCATGAACATCATGAGGGTTCAAAGTCAGAATAAAACAACATTCAAAATAATATTAGATGGTATTTCAGCTACATGCTCAAAGCAGTTCAGGCATGTTGGGGCTCTCCGGTCTCTTGCTCTGGCAGGTTGAGGGTCCAGGGGCCCCTGATGTGGATGACAGCACAGAAAAAGACAACAGCATGTCCAGTCTAATACCCCATAGTACCTCCTGCTTAGTTTCACACATGTGGATGAAAACAGGCTGATCTGACCCTCAGGATCAGGACTTAAACCCCCGCAGACTGAATCTCAGTGATCCCAGACTTTCCTGCTCTCCCCGGTGGACTCTGGTCGCTGCTGCCCTGCTTTCACAGATATATTTTAGTCCAAACTTGTATTCTTCTTCCCACGTGTAATTTAAAAGCCAGAGGAATGTGGAAAATGATTGTAGGAGTTGGAGGGAGGAGGAGATCTGCCTGCTTGGTCACTTTGGTGTCTGAAATCGGCGGCTGAGATGGCGTTTGACTGATTTGTGTTTTGACCACATGTGCCAGACCCGCCTGCTATTCTCAGCCCTTAATTCCTCTTGGATTCAGGCATGCCACTGGTTTACTGTGGGCTTTTCTGTTTTCACTGGAATGGAGCAGAAATGTTCGCCTGTTCCTGTATCAGGGCTGTAAGCGATGCCACCTGTCAGCCTGACAGCTTCTTCTCCTTCTGTCCGGAGGAAGAACTTCATCACCACAGGCAGGAAAATGTCGGCCTCCTGCCAGAAAGTCAGAGCTTTAACTCTGCTGTTTAACAGGCTGAGGGACCAGGAGGGACCACTTTACTTTGGCTTTGTCTTTTCGACTGCACAATAAGAGCAAGGTTAAACTGCTTGAGCTTTTGAGTCCTGGAAATGTAAGACGTCACAGAGGAGAGACGGCTTCGGTTTACCATGAGATATGTCCGTTTGTTCCAGGGTTCATTTTGTTGACGAATTATTTTGGTCATAGTTTTCATCAACAACCCTTTTTCCTCTGATGAAAACTAGACAGTAACTAATAAAAACAAGAGCACATGGACAAAAACTCACACTAAATTAACTGACATTTTCATCAACAAATAAAAACTAGACTAAAATGTTTGACAGAGACTTAATCCAATCAGACCTAATTTGGTCATGTAGAAAGTAGAGACAAGTTAGGAATATATCCAATCACAGCTACTTTGGTTGTGTGGAAAGGTTGGATGAGTTCAGAGGGACATCCAATCACAGCTGCCTTAGCTTGGTGGTGGTGGGATAAGTTGTGGAGCGATCCAATCAGAGCTCCTCTCTTTATGAATTGATATATTCATGTAGAGCAGGTTCACTGTTTGTTGTCAGTTCTGGTATTGTAACTGAGATGCTCTGCCAGGTAGCCTAAATAAAGGTGACTGCATTTCACACAAAAGTTCAAGTTGAAATTTCATCAACTAAAACTAGACTAAAATTAAAACAATTTAGAGACTAAATTATGACTCAAACTAAAAGACATGTTAGGCAGAAGACTGTAACTAAATTAAAAAGTTCTGTCAGCATTAACACTGGTTTGTTGGTACAGATCCATCAACTGAACCTGAAAAATAAATTTACTTTACAGTCCTGGTTAAATTAAGGCTAAAGAAATGGTGGCAGAACTGTCTCAGGGTGCTTTCACACCAACACACCCTGGTTCGCTTTTTTGGAGAGTTTGTTTGATTTGCGATGGCGTGAAATCTCACAAGAAGAGACTAAAGAACCAAACTCTGGTCCACCTGAAAGAGGGACTTGGTTCTCCTCCATGGAGACCAGAGATCAGTTTGTGGTGGGTGTGAAAGACCTCAGAACCAACAAGGACCAAATGAGGCAAGTGAACCAGAAAGCAGCGTCTTAAATGCTGATGTAGTATTCACTGAGCTGTTCAAGCAACTGATCAGAGCCCTTTTTAAACATCTTTACTTTTTTACTTCTGGACTGATCGTGCTATCAAAGCACAGATGAACTTATGGATGGATGGATGGATGGATGTATGTATGGATGGATGGATGGTTGGATGGTTGGATGGATGGATGGATTGATGGGTGGATGGATGGATGGTTGGATGGATGGATGGATGGATGGATGGATGGATGGATGGTTGGATGGATGGATGGATTGATGGGTGGATGGATGGATGGTTGGATGGATGGATGGATGGATGGATGGATGGATGGATGGATGGATGGTTGGATGGATGGATGGATTGATGGGTGGATGGATGGATGGTTGGTTAGATGGATGGATGGATGGATGGTTGGATGGATGGATGGATGGATGGATGGATGGATGGATGGATGGATGGATGGTTGGATGGATGGATGTATGTATGGATGGATGGATGGTTGGATGGATGGATGGATGGATGGATGTATGGATGGATGGATGGATGGATGGATGGATGGATGGTTGGATGGATTGATGGATTGATGGGTGGATGGTTGGTTAGATGGATGGATGGATGGATGGATGGATGGATGGATGTATGGATGGATGGATGGATGGATGGATGTGAGAAACACTTAACACTATCCGGTGCAGTGAGTGTCTCTCAGCTGCAGATGTCCTGGTGGGTCGTCGTCACCTTGGAGACAAACCCTCATGGCGTGGTTCAAATCATCACTCAGAGTTACCCACCATGCCTTTCTGCAGAATGGCGGTGTGCCCTGTGCTGTAAAGAGGGCGTGACCCCGTGGCCACAGGCACGCAGCCACAGAGGCTTTATTTGGGCAGCGCCCCCTTCCTGTTGTTGAGGCCATGTTTTCACATGTTTGTGTCCTGATGGTCCGGAGCTCCAGCTGCAGGGACCACAGACATCTGCCAAACAGGCTTCATCAACCAGGACACACCAACCAGGCCAGCAAGACGGAGGAAGTGCAGATGTTCCCCTGACCTCAAAAATAACCTACCAGGTTTTCAAGGTCACTGTTTGAAGTTCAAGGTCATGGAGCTTTAAGTTTTATGCATCATTTGTAACTGCCATATCTCAGGAAAGCTTAAAGGTATTTTCTTTAATTTTGGTAAAAATGTTAGCTCTGACCTAACGGTAAAGTGACTGAATATCAAGGTCATTCTTCAAAGGTCAAGGTCATGTGGTTTTAAATTTTCCAATACTTGTAACTGCCATATCTCAGGAAAGCTTAAAGGTATTTTCTTTAACTTTAGCAAAAAAAAAGTGATTGAATTTTCAATCTCATAATGACACAGTGAATGGGACCAAAAACTGCAGCAAACCAACTGAAAAATGCATCAGAGCAAACTTCACCTCCGACCCTGACGTGACCTCCATGACCTTCTTCAGCCTGAGGCCTGTCAGGAAGACTTCCAAGAAGTCTCCAGGTGTTCCCCCTCCTGTAAACCCTCTGCAGGTCCTTTCCTCTGTAGTCCACATCCACAAATTAAAAGTAAACCTCTCTAATGTAAAACCAACATCGGCCCGATTCTTCGATGTGAACCCTCTCGCACGCCTCGCCGAGTGTGTGCTGATGGCAGCGGCGCTCTGACGTCAGCGCGGTGGGCGTTAAAAATGGAGTTCAGGGAGGATTTAGGGGATGAAGATGAAGCATGTGATGTGAATCCAGCAGAGTTTAGAGTGATCAGAGACTAACCCAGGTGTAAATCTGCAGGTGTGAACATGAGAGGGCTGCAGGAATAAAAACATGAGGCCAACAGGAAGTGCCCCCCCCCTCCCCCCCCCTCCTTTTTTCCCGACCACATGTTCTTGCTGGGATCATGACGGGGTTTGGACCATCAGCTGTTAAAATGACAGGGAGGGAGTTGAGCTGACAACGAGGTGCAGCAAAATCATTCTTCATTATTTTAACCCTTTGACCCCTGATTGTGAATTACATTATTTGGTGAAATAGTCTTTTTCAGAATTATGCTTGCTTATTTATGGTTTGTGAGATACATTTGCAGGGCATAGAAAGGGACATTCTAGCTCTTTGGAAATGTAAATATTACACTGACTGTGCATTCAAAACTCGTATTATTTTATATGTGAATGTCTGGTAACATGGAGGACATTTGGCCCATGCCACATGCCAAAAAAATGGTAAAATTATTAAAATCAAGACATCCTGAGCTGGACCAAGCTACTTTTGTTATTGTTTAGCAGACCCTCCCTCTGATTAAATTATAAAATTACAGAAATATTTACAAACTTAAAGGAAAGTTGCTAAGCTGAAATGGCCAGAATAGTAGGAATGACTCATAAACTCACACAGTGCATTATGCATATTGATGTTTGTTTGCTTATAATTATTTATATATGTAAATTCTATTATTAATTATATTCTTGTTTGTTTGGCTTTTATCACCAGTGCTTTCTCATTTTGAACTCATGATGGCTTTTACACAGCTCCCCGCTCACACACACACAGTTCTGTTATGGGTCAATGACGTAGCACAGTTTTTTGTGTGCGTGTTCCCGTGATTTAGTTAAATTCAAGAAGGTTACAATTTGTAAATAAATATACAAATTGCTTGAATACATTCTCTTTTTTTAAGACCTAGTCTAAAATTTCTGTATTTTATCAATTTTGAGAGACTTTTGAGGGGATAGTGGTAAAAATGTCAGTGTGGTATAACCATAAAAACTTGTACCAAATACTTTAACTTGTTCAATAAAACACATCATCAACTAGTTTGGCATAATCTTACATTTGTCTGGTTTAACAACGAGTAAAATAAATGGAACACCATTGTTCTGAATTTTATAACTAATTCGGGAACTTTATGGACTTTCTAAATTGTCAGCGTGCTGTAACCAACATTCAAGGAGCCAGTTTGTTCATTTGTGTTAGAAGATCATGTGGCAGGAAATGATTTCACAGAGAAGGACCCTGATTAACCAAACTGCTGCATGCCAAGGTTAGCTCTCTTTGAAATCTTGATAATTTGACATTTTTAGGGTATGGTCAGTGTGCTTAGGGTTACATGTCAAATGGTATGACCTTAGAAAACCATTATAATTCATAATAGCTCTAAACGTTGACATGTGGACAAAATTGTTGGTACCATTCCGTTAAAGTAAAAAAACCACAACGGTCACTGAAATAACTTGAAACTGAAAAAATAAATACATTAAAAAATACTGAAAATTAACGAATGAAAATCAGACATTGCTTTTGAATTGTGGTTCAAAAGAATCATTTTAAAAAAACAAACTAATGAAACAAAAATGATGGTACCCCTGGAAAAGATTAATAATGATTAGACCATAGGGACATGTTAAACTAAGGTGTGTCCTGTAATCAGCATCACAGGTGTCTTCAAGCTTGTAATCAGTCAGTCTGCCTATTTAAAGGCTGAAAAGTAGTCACTGTGCTGTTTGGTATGGTGGTGTGTACCACACTGAACATGGACCACAGAAAGCTAAGGAGAGAGTTGTCTCAGGAGATTAGAAAGAAAATTATAGACAAGCATGTTAAAGGTAAAGGCTCTAAGACCATCTCCAAGCAGCTTGATGTTCCTGTGACTACAGCTGCACATATTATTCAGAAGTTTAAGGTCCACAGGACTGTAGCCAACCTCCCTGGATTTGTTTAGAGACGTCCTTTCAGAACCCATCACTGTTTTATGTTTGACTCATTGAACTGGTCACAGCCGAAATCGAGACATCGATTTCATTGGCTTCTTTTCCTTTTCAAATGTGTTTATTTCCATTGTCCTCCATATTTAAATGAACTCATGAGTCCATATAATTCTCCATGCTCACTTAGACACGTTTGTGCTCTATTACTTCTTCTCACTGTTTCAGGACGTCACTACACTCCCATCTCAAAACAAATTGCTCATGCTTCTAATTTTTTATTTTTTTATTTATTTTTATATTTTACTTTTTATTTATTTATCTATTTATTTTACTCCTTTGCCTTTATGTTCACTTTATTGGTCCGTTTTAATGTTTTGCCTATTTTTTATGTTAAGAGTATGCAGGTTGGGGTTGTGTGTGGGAGTGGGTGAGCAGGATGTCTGTATTATTTATATGTTATTTATGTTTATATTTTAATGTATTTTAATGTGTCTTGTGTTCTCTGTATATGTTTGTTTAGGGACCCCCTTGAAAATGAGATGCTACATCTCAAGGGGCTATCCTTTAATAAATTCAAATTCAAGTAAACTTGCATACACTCTAGGTGGAAATAAATATTCAATATTTATCCTTTTGTTGTGTTTACATTACTTGACATTTTCTGGGGCAATCCGTCTTTCCTTTTGTAAAAAAATGGTTCAAAAGCTGTTTGAAATTACATGAAACCAACAGAAATACAAAATATACATTTCTGCAAACCTGATGCAAGCTTTTCAAACAACTTATTAAAACATTTTTGAATTGCTCATCGTGTAAACTCTTGTCACTGACCCTAAATCAAGGTCTTTTATTTTTTAAATTTGTTTGATACTTTTTTTATTTTTTCAGTTTTGTTTTCATTTTATTTGCTTGATTTGGGTTTGTTTGTTGTTATTATTTAGGTTGTTTTTGCACATACTTTCTGTGGTTTTTATTATATTTTGATTTTTTATTTATTTATTTTTGTTTGATTTGGGTTCATTTGCTCTTGTAATTTAAGTTTGCTTTGCATATACAGTACTTTATCTTATTTATCTTTCTATGTGAAGCACTTTGTGTTCCATATGTTGTATGAAAAGTGCTATACAAATAAAGTTTGAATAATTGATTGATTGATCCATCCCTCAAGGATTTCACAGCAATTTTTGTGATTCTTGCGTCAGAAAAAGGCTGATGTTGTGGCATGTTTTTCAAAAAGTTGCAGCAAAAATGGCAATTCTTTTCTATAGCTTGCTTATTCAATAAAACAACCCTCCAGCATTTCACAGGACGTTTTTTGTATTTGTTGGGGCCCGGTGTTGCAGCAGTTTTTTTTAATGTTGTGGCTTTCAGCAGTTTTGTGTTGCTCAAACTCTCAACCAGACAAGCAGGTCAGACTGAAGTGTGACAAAGTTGCGAGGCCATGCTGAATTTGAGAGAGTTGCCTGATTCTGTCTTGATTGTTGTGAGGGACTGAGATGTAGCTTAAAATCTCCAAAAACCAAAAGAAAAAAAAGATTCTCTGATTGTAAAGTTGATAAACTGAGTCAGAACAAAACTAAATAGGTTTTAGTTCAGACTTATCGGAAAGAACTAGGATTAAAATGTACATTATTAAGGTAACAACGTATATGCTGCCATCTACTGGTGAAACCCAGAAATAAAAAACTATTCATTTTACAGAAATATCACCACTGAAGTGATTTAATAAACAAACAAAAATACTTGTTCATTTAATGCTGCTTCAGGAAACTTGGGCTTGTACAAACTGTAACTCCTTTTCTTCAAATACTTTTAGCCTTTTGTTTTTATTTTGGCCACGGGTGGTCAAATTAAAGCCGATTGGTTGGGCTCTTAATATTCAACTGAAAAGCAATTTTTTTAAGCCTGGGCAAACACTCGAAGAGCTGTTGTGTAGAAGGGAGGCACAGTGGCAGGAAGTGCACGTGATTCACAGCAAGAAGGTTCGATCCCTGTGTCGGTCAGGGCCTTTGCATGTTCTCCTTGTGCATGCGTGGGTTCTCTCCCGGCACTCAGATTTCCTCCCACAGACCAAAAACATGCTCTTCAGGTTGATTGGTGACTAAATTGCTTGTAGGTGTGAGTGTGAGCGTGAATGGTTGTCCGTCTCTCTATGTGGCCCTGTGATTGGCTGGCAACCGGTTCAGGGTATACCCCACCTCTCGCCCGATGTCAGCTGGGATAGGCTCCACCCCCCATGATTTGATCCCAGTGTTGATTGGCTGATTAAAGCCCGGCCCAACAGGCTTATATCATCAACTAACATCTGTGGAGGAGCCTAAAGGGTCTGCTATGCCTGTGGGCAAATCTCAGCCTGTTCATCCTTGAATCTGAGACGACATTTGTTCAGAGTTTGGAGAAAATCCTTCAAAGTGACCTTCAAAAATCACAAGTACAAGCAAGGGATGACCATGAGACCTGAAGACCTCTGGATCTTCTCAGTCCAAAATCAAATCAGTTCATCTTGACGTCGAAGTGGTCCCCTGAGCAAAAGTTCAGAAAAAGTCCATCAAAGTGTTTTTGGGGTATCCCGTTCATGCTGAACCACAGAGCTCCTCGAGGAGATGAAGGCCTTTAAGGTCACCAGAACAAGACCTGACCCTCTGTGCCCTTTCTGTCCAAATGCCCCGCTGCAGACTCTCTGACAAAACCATGCTGGTAAAATCCACGAGTGACCACACGAAGCTGAAAAACTGACAGAGTCATTTCCTCCACATCTGACATCCTCTGACACAGGAAACCTCAGAGTAAACGCTCGGACAGGTTCATCGTGTTTCTGAGTCCACAACACAAACATCACGTCTCCGTCAGAGGGACATGTGAGGAGGACAAACATGTTTGGCTTTCAGAGGAAACAGGACTGTTCACAGCTCTTTACCACTAAGAGAAAAACAGGATTTCAGGGGCCTATGTGGCGTTCGTGCCCTTTGAACCTCCAACCAAAGGTCACATGAAGGGTTAAACTGACTCTGCTGCAGGGCCAGCAGCATCTCTGTGCTCAGCTGTCATTCAGGAAAAACTGTCCTCCACACAACATCCACTTTGTTGACTAATTATTTTCATCATCAACCTTTTTTCCCCTGATGAAAACTAGACAGTAACTAATAAAAACAAGTGCACATGGACAAGAACTCAAACTAAATTAACTGACATTTTCATCAACAAATAAAAACTAGACTAAAATGTTTGACAGAGACTTAATCCAATCAGACCTAATTTGGTCATGTAGACAGTAGGGACAAGTTAGGAATATATCCAATCACAGCTACTTTAACTGAGATGCTCTGCCAGGTAGCCTAAATAAAGGTGACTGCATTTCACACAAAAGTTCAATTTGTTTCTGTTCATTTATACATTCAGACTTTACTAGCATTCAGTAAAGGGTTATTAGATGTTTGATTTTATCCAAGTGTAAAACATGACTTCAGAAATTCAAGGAAACATAAAAATGTCTTACCCTTTACACTTCATATTTTAGTCGACTACATTTACAGCAGATTTCACCGACTAAAATGTTGTGAAATTTCATCAAGTAAAACTAGACTAAAATTAAAACATTTTAGATGACTAAATTATGACTAAAACTAAAAGATATTTTAGGCAAAAGACTCTAACTAAAACTAAATTAAAAGTGCTGTCAACATTAGCACTGCCTCCATATCATCTGCATGGCGGGACCGACTCCTGATCAGACTGGGCCTTTCTGTGTTCTCCCCGTCCATGTCCAGGTACTCTGGTTTCCTCCCACAGACCAAAAACATGCCTGTTAGGTTAACTGGTCCAACAAATATCTGAATCTAATCTGAAAAATAAAACATTAAATGTTTCCAAATGAAGAGGAAGGAACAAAATTTTACCAACAAACAACTGTATGAATCTATGATTATCAGCACCAGTTTGGTCTCACTGGTTAACCCTTTCACGCATAAATTACTTCCTATTTCCTGAGTGTTCTTATTCATCCTCAGGCAAGAAAAAAAGACATTGAAATTTACCTATTGATTTATTTTTTTAATGGACCTAAATTCCATGGACATACAAAAATGTCCACTCAGCTGGACACCATGCAGTTGACTTTTGAACCAAAGAAATATGTATTTACAAACCACTAACAATAAATTCTATATCGTGTGAAACTATTCCATAAAAAACATTTTTAATGTTGCTATTCTGATGCAGTTGAAATGTATTCAGTGAGAAATAAATTCTTGGAATGTTAACAGTCATATTAATCCTTAGATGTTACTAAATGCCAGCATCTTCTAACTGCAGGGGTGTCCTGCTGTAGAAGGATTTACAGGATGTTCAGCATTTCAGGCTCCTGTACCACGACTGGCCAGTAGGTGGCAGTGTATGGGATGACACACAAGCAGCTACTTTGTCAACTTGTAAGCAACTATAAAAATAAACCCATGCACATACTCACATACTGTAATCCCATTAAATCACTGACTGTGAGCAGGTGGACCGAGAAGAGCTGATGTTCACAGGCAGAGGGCGGTCACACCAGGTATTTGGACGAGAGGTTTCCTGCTACTCACAAGTTTCAGTTCTGTGTCAGCAAAAGCCCGTTCACACTGCCGTTTCAAGGTGTAATATTTACCCCTCTGTGACATTTCGCCTCCACTGTGTACGACCTAGAGACTGAATGGGGGGAGCGAGAGGCAGTAACAGGTGTGATATTGGAGAGAGGGAGGCATGAGGACTCGGCGGGAGACAGGAGCGCTGCGAGTGAGTGTCTGCCTCGTGGGATTAAAGTGAACGTCTGTGGGTGTAAATGTAGTGAAGCCTTGTTGTGGTGCTTTTGTGTGAGGGCTCTGTGAATTCGGTGAACACTCCTGATACTTGATAACTCCCTGCATTAGCACAGGTGTCTGCATGTTGCTGGTGTTTCCTCTTTAACTTAAAATCACAGACATAGAGCTGAAAAATTAAGTCACACTTCAGGCGCTTTTTTCCTGTCCATCATGATGACAAACTCATTTCCTTTGTCGTCCATACTGACTGCCTTTAGTAATAAAGACATGGTATTGATTTCTCAAACTAGTTGGAGTTCATTTTAATCTGGAGGCGGTTCTTGATTCCCAGCCCTACCTGGCTGACTTTAATTGTACTGAAACCCGGCACCTCAAACATGCTGCATTACTTTTCTAAAGGAAACTTTTCAAACCAATGGAAAGAATTTTTGCACGATTAAACAGTTTTTCAGTAATAACTTGACTTGTCATTCAGACTGTGATGGAGGACAGGGTTTCAGTCCCATAATCCTCCTCTTCAAACCAAAGGGTGAGTGTATTCTCCATACTTTATAACCTTCAGTATTTGTGCATAAATATGTCAAAACTGTGCTGCAGGAATCAAACACAATCCTACAGCTGTTTACTCCACGCTCTAAAAACTGCAGGCTTCTCCCTCTTATACAAAATGAGTCAGTGAAAAGCTCTCCATCAGCCCTGACAGCCTGAGTTTGTTCAAATACTGTCTGACCATAGGACCGTTTATTCCACGTTTTGTTCTCGCTCCGTTTTCCCATGTTTGAGTCTGAACGTCGGCCTGACAGAAAACAGACTTCAAAGTGTCGGGCGTGGCTCGATTTCCTCCTCAGTATTTGGAGATTAGTCTGATCCCTGCAACTCATCCAAAACCTCATTTACTCAAATAAAACACAAATAAAACCAGAATCAAACGGTCACAACGCCACGCAGCATTACAGAGAGTCCCAGGAGGACGGGCCAGAGGGGAAGTCCCCTGAACACAAACATGAAGCAGTGGTCTGTGTGACACGGTGGCGTTCATGTTAACATTTATTACAGGAGTGATGGCGGCGTGCTGCAGGGTGGCCTCATGGGTAAACAGAAGTTTTACACTTTGATATTAACTCTGGAACAAACCAGACCATATTCAGGCTGTTTGAGGCCACAGCAAGGAAAATAAAAGTGCTGTGCCATAAATATAGCTTTATTTCTTTTCTTAATCATGTACAGTTTCATCAAACCGCTGCCCTACACTGTTTCACACTGGAAGCATTGATCACGTGCATTTGCCACCGCAGCTTTCACACCAGGCGGGTGAATGTCCTGCAGCCTCAGAGGCCGTTTACACGACAATGAAATCGGCTGAAAACAGAGAGTTTTCACTGCGTTTGCTCCTTTCGTTTACACGAGAACAGTGCCCAGAGTGCCTGAATCCACAAACTTTTGAAACTAGGGTCCAGAGTGAAAAGTTTGAAAATGTTTTCTAATCTCGATGTAAAACCGATGACGTGCGGCGAATGCGCAGGACTCTTTCAGGTAAAGGTCACGCATGCACCAATTTTTATCCGTCAGAGAGCCCACACATGAAGATAAAAATCAGGCAGTGACTGTACTGTGTGTGGTGAGCTCCAATAATCTCAACACAGCACACCACACAGAACCATTCTGTCCCACCACCGAGCTAGAATCTAGTCCTCCAAGACAGAAATCTGATCAAACCTGATCGAACAAAAACCAAGAAGAAGAAACAGAAACAACCGCAGAACACAACATGGAAGAGGACATATGAGGACAGGGAATGATGGTGGTCTTGGGGCTATTTTTGAACTAAAGAAAAAGAAAAGACCAGAAAAAATCCTGGAGACAGCGTGAACACGTGAGCTGGTCCTCCATTTCTGAGCTCCACCCAGCTTTCTGTTTCAGGTCGGCCATGTTTGTTTTTATTTACGCCTGCTTCCTTGTTCCTCACTCAGCTCGCTTCCTGATTGGCTACGTTCATGTCACAATTCACAGAGTCATGACTCGGGAGTCGTCGTCTTTCCCCACAGACATGAAGATTTTTGGGCCTAAATATTGAACAAGTTTAATATTTATGATTGTCGGCTCCGACCCGATTCAGAGCAGATTATCAGGACAAATTCACTCTGAACACCTCAGACCACAGGATCATCTGATAGGATAATCTTATCAGACAGAAGATAATCTGGAGTTTGCCGTCTTTGGTCGGGAAGGGGGAAAGCTGGGACAAATACAACCCGATAATCTTTATGTGTGTACCCCGCTCAAGTTGGTTTGCCATTAAACACCAAAGAAGAAGAAAAAGAAGTCTCCCAGTCAAGATTCTCCTGACATTTGTTGGTTTGTCGTTGAGCGTCACGTCCAGTAGCAGCCCAACTTTGTCGTTTGTCCAGACAAAAAACTCTTGCAGCTTCCTGCGTCCACTCGTGTTTGCTGTTGTGAAAAGTTTGTCTTCACCGCAAAGCGTACATGTGCTGTAACACCGCTGTTTCACTACAAACCAGCATCGCCAACTACTGGCCTGGCATGCACGCTACAGCATTTTCAGTCGTTTTTGTGGATCTGTGTGAATGCAGAGCATTTTTGAAAACAGAGGATAAACCTCTCTGTCCTGTAGTTTGGTTGGCCCGGTGCTGTGCTCACCATGGATTCATGTTGGGTATAAATATATCGTATAGAAGCTCGTGGTCTTGTGACGAAAATCGAAACGTTCACTTATTAAAATCAGTTTAATCTGGTTTGACCGAGCCGCTCCCTCCCAGCCTGGCTCTTGGTCTTGGTCACCCTGGAAGTCCTAATCCACTTTGGTGAAACACCCCCCCCCCCCCCCCCCACTCTTAGCACAATGAGGAGCTGTACTCTGATTACTGTTTACCTGCTTTAAATCACTTATTAAACAGGTGCAGCTGGACGTTTGTAGACACATTCCTGCACACAAAGACACAGGTGGAAGTCTTTGAGAGGGAAAGTGTACACAACACAATCTCTCCATCGAGGGGGGGGGGCCAGAGGGAGTGTTTGCTCTAAATTCAGTCACTTTTGTTCATGCAGTCAGAGCTCAGGCTGATTCCTACACATTAACGAGTCAGCTGTGACATTTTTATGGGACTCCACTGTCTGAGAAATCAGACTCATCATATTTAAAAGACTTGACTAAAAGCTCCACATAGACCTCTTCACCCATTTTTTCTTTGTTTATATTGTTGTTGAAGTCAAGGAAAGTCAGACAGATGAAATATGAAGAGGCAGTGAAGTAAACAAGCTTCATCTATAAACCTTAAAGGAACACTCCAACAGTTTTGTTGTTTTCGTGTCTGTCCTCACTCCTGAGTCCACGTCAGGCAGATAGACTCCATTCAACTGTGCTGCAGTTACAAGGAGGAGACGTGCAGAGCTCACCCACCGCTAGTTAGCTTAGCTCAAACACTGGGAGTCAATGGGTAGTGCTAGCCTGCCTCTACCTACGGTCATCAGATAAACTCTTCAGCAACTCGAAACGGTCCTGTGTGCATGTTGTGACTCATTTTTTCCACGTTTTGTAGCGTTATCTTCTACTATCGTCATATTTTCTTCTTCTGCTCCTAAACAGAGGCTTTGTTTTGTTGACCTACTTCTGCTGTGGTTTGAGCTCCAGATGTGACGATCGTGAATGAGATGACTCTTTTGAACAGCTCTTTTAAGTGAATGATGAGAACCGATTCACAGTTGTTAGTGAGCCGTTCGTTTCTTAAATTTGCAGACAATTTGCATTTTAGAATGACTCACAAACAAACGGCTCACTTACAAAAATAAGTACACTGTCCATAGTATACTTATTTATTTAAAAAAAAAAAAAGATAATGATAAAAATAACAAGTACTATGGGCCTTGAGCAATCCCACTAATAAAACCCAAACTATCCCTTTAAAGCAAAGTGAGAGTAAAAGGTTCAAGTGTTTCAAAAACGCTCGGCCCCTCCCCAGAAGTTCCTGGATTTTTGGAAGTCTCTACAACCCAAACCAGAACATTTTAAAGGGTAGATCAATTACCTGGGAACTATATCTATACTCTGGTTCCTGCTGTCCAGACACACAGAGCTCTGAAAAGGTTCCTGCGGTGGAAAAGCTCCTTGTGTGAAGAAGGAAACGAGGTGACAGATGCACATTAACACCCGTCCGTCAGAGGGCCCTCGGCTCTGCGGTGGATTTTATTGGCAGATAATAATTTGGTGGTCAAACAGTCAGAGATGAGAGGGCTGCAGGACACTGATTTTCAGAGGAGTAATTAAAGGTTGGGCGCACAGAAATAAGCTCTGCAGAGGAAGGCTGTGATTAGGTCTTTGAAGGAGCAGATATAGGCTGCAGGATGGAGGAGATATATTTAGACAAATGTTCATGTGGTCATAGAAGGCTGGAGCCCTAAATATAAAAGTTTTTGAATGTTTTGGGGATTCGGTGCTAAAATTATTAATGGATATTGATGAGGGGGGTGCAGACAGAATATAAAACAAAACCAAAAGGCCCAATTATCAAAACAAATAGGCCTGAGAAATATATCAACTAAATCGATTCATTTGAATAATTTTTTGCAGAAGATTAAAACACTAAAAATCAAGATTTTTTTCACTTACACTTACTATTGATGCAAGTTGTTAAATGTTTGAAAATCTAAATACTGAAAATGTGCAGTTTTCAGGTAGTCCTTGTCAGGTTTTGCACCAGCATGTTTCGGCTATTATTTGTTTTTTAAAAGAGACTAAATACTTACCAGAGAGTTCCATGTTAATGTACTGTGAAAACAGCACAGAAGTTAGTGTTCATGTAGACAAACCTGCCTACGTTCAGACTACATTATCAATATTTTATGAAAAAATAACAGCATGCAACTTAACTATTAGAGGGAAATTCAGTTGAGTTTCAGAATAGATTTTAGAACTTAAAATCAAAACTTGAGTCCTGTATTTTTTGTCACTTTGAGGTTTTTCTTCCTCGAGAGGGAAAAAAATCAATTAAATTGAGTTTTGTTGAAAAAAAAAATCAATTTTATTTTCAGGCCATATTGCCCAGTCTCAAAAAACAAACCAAAAGTGCTCCCAGATTAGACCAATAGTATACTGGTGTGCAAAATGGAAAATTACTCAGTTTACACTTATTTATGGTTTAAAGTAACACGCAGGTACAAACTGGAGAGAGACCTCAGGCTGCTTCGTTGGGTAGCCTATGGTAGGCATTTTACCCCGAACACTTTGGATCAGAGGTCCAAACAATGGATCCCAAGTGGAATAACAGCTCTGTGCACGGTTATAAAACATGGAAAATGTATGAGTTTCCAAGAACTGAAACAACACTACTCTTTAAATAATCAGGATCACTTTAGGTATCTACAGCTGAGGGATTTTTTCAACAGAGAAATAAAGCATAAAATAAATGTGGATAAAAATGGAATAAAAGCAATTATAATAGGAGTTTACAATTCAAAGAAACACTGAATAATATCTACACAACATAACAATTTAATGGGGAGAAGAGGACCTGCAGTATTTTTAAAACTGAAATGGGAAAAAGAGCTAAAAGTTAATATCTCAGAGGATTAATGGTTAAACACACAAAGAACACAACAGTCACTTTCTTATACCACTTCTTCTGATAGATTATATTACAACAATTCAACAGAAAAGCAGTTACAGATGACAGATGATTGTACTCTTCAGAGTATCTATTGTTTTCTGAAGATGTTGACTTTTGTACTTGAAGAGTAGGCTTTCTGTTCTTCAGGCTGGGACCTCTTTAAGAGAAAAAAGAGTTATTCGGCTCCGTTTGCACTTTTTAAAAAATAAAGTCTTAAGTTTTTTCTTTAATCTGAAATAAAAGCCTAAATTTATTTACCTGGGACTATTTTTATTTATGGTAAAGAGCTAGCAGGGCGCTCAGTAAAACATATCCTGCACTGAAAACTGGCAGTAAATGTTGTTGAAACCATGAAAATGTGGACACAGGGGAAGGCTGTTAGACACAAACTGGACTTCGATTCGGACCTTTTACTTGACGGACATTTTATTAACTGGACCTCGGTGACTTTTAATTGAACACCCCTGGTCTAAGTCATCTTTGATAAATTAGTCAGAAATGGCTGCTCCATTTTATCAAAGGTTACACTGTCATTGTTTTTAAGGAAGTTTAAGAAACCTCATTAGACCTCAACCATCAGAGCAAAAGCTCATAAAACACCTTCAACAGTTTGGACACACCAGCTCAAACGCTCCCTCTTTTCCGTCTTGACTTGTTTTCAGGTAAATCTTTCCCTCTTTTCCGTCTTGACTTGTTTTCAGGTAAATCTTTCCGTCTTTCCCCTCTTGACTTGTTTTCAGGTAAACCTTTCCCTCTTTTCCCTCTTGACTTGTTTTCAGGTAAACCTTTCCGTCTTTCCCCTCTTGACTTGTTTTCAGGTAAACCTTTCCGTCTTTCCCCTCCTGTCTTTTCTCACGAGGTAAAAATAGCTCAGCGGGACCACCATAAGCTCTCAAAGCTAACGTGTCCCCCTCTGAGGCCTGTAGCCCACAGCAGCGTCCATCGGATAATCTGAAGGTATGCCGAGTGTCCTCCTGTGGAAACAGTCAAGATGAGGAAATCTTACACATACCAAGGCGGCCATGCAAAATGAACTCAAGAGTGTTTTTTAGAGAGGGAGGGACCAGAGTAAACCCTGAGAGAGCCCACCATCATGCTCTGATCCCCGTTTAGCCACGCACACAGGCAGAGGTTAATTCTTTTGACCCGGGACAAACTCTTTCACGTTATTAAGCATTTCTGCCGCTGACAGAAGCTTTCAAAGCCTGTTCGTTACAGACCCAACATGTCGGAGAAAGCTGCAAGAATGCTAAACATCTCAATGGGACGCAGCCTGCTGTGGGGCGGTCAGGGAGAGAGGAACGGGACAGACCATCAGAGGAAATTCATCTCTGATTGTCTCTTATTTCTGATACCATGCTGCAGCTCAGAGCGCTTTGACAGAGTATTACCCTTTTTAACATAAAAACAATCACCTTCCACAAAGGCTGTTTTCTCCCTGAGGTGAACACTGAGAAACTCAGATCTCAGCAAGTGTGTTTGTCTGTTTTCATGTCAGAAATATATGAAACTCTTATTCTAATCCACATTCATGCCACAAGTCCAGATAAATATCTTACTACAAGGAAAAAAAGGCAAAACTAAGGCATTGAACTGCTTGTAATGATCAGAAAATATCTGCCAAGGAAACAAGCAGAGTTTGACTCAGTGAGGGTCTGAAATTCAGGTTTAAAATCTTCTCTGGATAAAAATAAAATCATTTTAAGACACCTTTTACGTTAAATTTGTCTCGTCTCGCTGGCAGAATATTTTACTGGTTACAACCAACTCAGGCTTTATTTTATTTTTATATCTTCAGATGAGATCTTAATACAGACATGTCAGGAAATTTTGGCTTAGAATAAGTCAGTGAGGTATCGTTGACTTGAAATTGGACAAACACTCTCACCTGGATCTGAGTTTTTTCAGTGTTATCACTAGGAAAGATTTATGTAAGTGTTAGAAGCTGAAAAGTTGAACCACAACTCACAAAACTCACCTACCTCATGCATGTAGCTGGCAAGTAAATATAAAATATGAATATAAAATAAAAACACAAGGAGAAAAAATGACAAAACCTGGAATGACAACAGTGCAGTTTTTATTTGATGATATAAAACTAAAAATAAAGCCTGAGTTGGTTGTAACCAGTAAAATATTCTGCCAATGAGACGAGACAAATTGAACTTAAATGGTCTTAAAATGATTTTATTTTTATCCAGGGTAGATTTTAAAGCTGAATTTTAGACCCTCACAGAGTCAAACTTGCTTGTTTCATTGGCAGATATTTTATTATCAATTCAGTGGTTCATTTTTGCCTTTTGTTTCTTGTAGTGAGATATTTATCTGGACTTGTGAGGTGAATGTGGATCAGAATAAGTGCTTTTTTACTGTATATTCTGACTTGAAAACAAATACACGATCTGAGTTTTTGTGGTGCAACACTTCAAATAGCAGAACCTCAGAGGAAATGGAGCCAGAGTTCACTGCAATTGTCTAATTTGTTTCTAAATAGATTTATAAAAATAAAAGAATGATTATACTGTAATAACCAATGATTGCTCTGTAACTTTTACCTTCCTGCATATCAGTCTTAACTTATTAATGTAGACATTGTTCCCTCTTGTGATGTTAAATGTTTGCCCTTCAGAGCTGAGTAATTGCAGCGATGTGGCCCTCATGAGGATTAAAATATCGTGGCTCTCTTGGTGAATAAAGATCATCCCGGCCTGAAACCAACAGCAGATCCATTCAGCTCCTTCAGTTTAATAAACCAGACCCGCACAGCTGGGTCCACTGGAGCACTCAGGGTTAAGCACTTTGCTCAAGGGCACTGCGGCGTTCATTCAAAGACGCCCTGCAGCATCACTGAGCTTTTTTTGTTTCCTGCAGGATTTAAAGCAAAGATCAGCTCACCTTCAGGCTGCAGCTCTTTACTCCCACAGGTTATTCGGAGAGGCTGTTATTAGTCCTGTTTACTCCAGAAAAAGGTTATACACCTGGATGGACTTAAGTCATCGACCAATCGGGGATCAGAATTTCACATGTCCTGTTGATCTTTTGACTGGAACGCTGATGACTGATTTTTAACAGGAACAGAGGAGTAATCATGTCATCATTATGATAAGATTAACTACGATAAAGCTGGAATGAAAAAGCAGCAGGTGGCATACAGAATATATAAAAGTCAAGTGAGTTGTTTGTCACTTATTATGTCCCCACTGCTCATGCTGAACTTAGAAATGTAATAAACAGATTTACGTGCCGGCTTCAGTAAAAGACTTTTTGATTTCACCGATTCAACCCTAATTAAGTGACAACAGATATTTGGAGTAAATGTCTCTTTGTATTTTAATCTGTTTTATTTTATTATCAATATTTATACTTTTATTGCCCCCGTCTATGAATCAGAGGAATCAGAATCTCTTTATTGTCATTGCACCAGTGCAACGAAATTGAAGTAGCAGCTCTCACAGATTCAAGTATAAAAAGTACACATTAAAAAACGAGGCACTAAAACTGAAAACTATAACTATAAAAGAGAATAAAAAATAGCATGACTGTTATTTTGCTGCTGTACTATAAATTAAATAGCACACTAGAATATTGCGCCAAGTGTAACGAAACTGTGCGACGAGTTCAGTGCGACGAGTTTAGCGTGATGAGTTTAAGCGATGAGTGCCACCTGCCAGTCCTGCCACCGTGGCATCGCCAGTGAACTTGATGATGACTTTGATCAGAGGTTATGTTTTTGCCAACTTATGTTTGTTTGTTTGATTGTCTGTCCATTTGTTTGTTTGTGTGTCTGTTTGTTTATTTGTTTGTCTGTCTGTTCGTTTTAGTCTGTTTGTTTGTTTGTTTGTTTGTTCGTCTGTTTGTTTATTTGTTTGTCTGTCTGTTTGTCCGTTTTAGTCTGTTTGTTTGTTTGTTTGTTTGTTCGTCTGTTTGTCCGTTTTAGTCTGTTTGTTTGTTTGTTTGTTTGTTCGTCTGTTTGTTTATTTGTTTGTCTGTCTGTTTGTCCGTTTTAGTCTGTTTGTTTGTTTGTTTGTTTGTTCGTCTGTTTGTTTATTTGTTTGTCTGTCTGTTTGTCCGTTTTAGTCTGTTTGTTTGTTTGTTTGTTTGTTCGTCTGTTTGTCCGTTTTAGTCTGTTTGTTTGTTTGTTTGTTTGTTCGTCTGTTTGTTTATTTGTTTGTCTGTCTGTTTGTCCGTTTTAGTCTGTTTGTTTTTTTGTTTGTTTGTTCGTCTGTTTGTTTATTTGTTTGTCTGTCTGTTTGTCTGTTTTAGTCTGTTTGTTTGTTTGTTTGTTTGTTCGTCTGTTTGTTTATTTGTTTGTCTGTCTGTCCGTTTTAGTCTGTTTGTTTGTTTGTTTGTTTGTGTGTCTGTTTGTTTATTTGTTTGTCTGTCTGTTTGTCCGTTTTAGTCTGTTTGTTTGTTGTTTGTTTGTTCGTCTGTTTGCCAGCAGGACAGATTTTGCTGAAATTTTCAGGAGATGTTGGTAATGGCCCATCCATATTCACTTAACAAGTCCATATAAGTATCTTACTACAAGGAAAAAAGGCAAAAATAAGGCATTGAACTGCTTGTAATGATAATAAAAGATCTGCCAATGAAACAAGTGAGTTCTAAAATTCAGGTTTAAAATCTGCTCTGCATAAAAATACAATCATTTTAAGACCCTTTAAGTTCAATTTGTCTCGTCTTATTGGCAGATTATTTTACTGGTTACAAGCAACTCAGGCTTGATTTTTGGTTTTAATATCTTCAAATAAATCTTAATCCAGATGTATCAGGAATTGTGGCTTAGAATAAGTCTACTGAGGCATTTTTAACTTGCAATTGGACAAATACTCTCACCTAGATCTGAGTTTTTGCAGTGTTCCTGTCAGTCCTATCAAAAGGTATCAGCTTTTATTTCTGCCCTTCGCTGATATGACCCATGTGGGACACCCCTATTTCTTACTTTATTTTATTTTATTTCATGTTTTTACCGCGCAGGTCGAGTCATTCTGGAGTCTTGTGCCGTTCTTGGTGATGCGTGATAAAAACACACTTCAGACCAGCGCAGGTGATTTTCTTCCACTTTTTGGAGACAAATTGTAACAAACAGCCGTCATAAATTTGAAAAAGTCAGGTCAGCGTGTTGAGCTGTATGGATAATGTTCACCGATGGTGGGGTCAGAGGTCACAGAGGCCTTCCCAGACAGCTTGCACCTGTGTGTGACATGAAGCAGAGCCCCTGCTCTCCTTGTAATCTGAAGGTTATTTTACAAACTATTACGGTGAACGTCTCTGTATTTTGGAGCAGTTTATGATCCGCCAGCTCGCTCTGGACTCGGGGTGGGGGCGGGGGGGTCCTGGTGCGTGTGCACTAAGTGACAGCCCTGACGTGTGATTGGACGGAGAGCATGCCCCCTGCGGTCGGCCTGTTTAAAGGTTCATTTCAGAGGTTATCGTCTCTTTAACAACAACATCACAGGAGGGTCGGAGCCAACAGGAAGTCTTTGCTGGTCCTGGTTTCACTAATGACGACGAGGCTTTTGGGGTTTACTGTCAAGGACTGATCGAGCTGGGAAGAGGAGAGAGAGCATAGGAGACGACAGTGGGAAAGGAGCCACCAGAAGGCTCCAACATTCATGGATTTGATCCTGAGTTTCTGTTCCTCTCTCTGGTTCAGAAGAGCCTCTGAAGATGTTTCCAAACCTGAGGGTCGAGCCCTCAGGGACGCCTTGGAAGCCTCTGGAAAGGGCCTCGTTGTCTTGGTGTTTTGGTGAAGCAGATTGTTTCGTTGCTCTCTTCACAAGCAGCAGAATAATTGATTCAAACACTAAGAAAGCTACACTGCAAAAACTCAGATCTCAGCAAATGTGTCTTTGTTTTTAAGTCAGAAATATTTTAACTCTTATTCTGATCCACAAGTCCAGATAAATATCTCACAACAAGGAATAAAAGGCAAAAATAAGGCACTGATCTGTTTGTAATGATTAGAAAATATGAAACAAGCTGAGTTTGACTCAGGGAGGGTCTAAACTTTAGGTTTAAAATCTGCTCTGGATACAAATAAAATAATTTTAAGACCCTTTAAGTTCAATTTTTCTTGTCTTCAATTTTACTTATTTCACCAACTCAGACTTTAGTTTTAGTTTTTAAATCTTAAAATAAGATTTTAATCCAGACATATCAGTAAATTGAGGCTCAGAAGAAGTCCAGTGAGGTATTTTTGACTTGAAATTGGACAAATTCTCTCACCTGGATCTGAGTTTTTGCAGAGCAAAAGTTTCCACAGAGTTTGCATTAATATTTCTGCTCTTTGTCATGTGATGTGCTCATGTTGATTTGTAGAGATGAAAACTAAAAGCATGTGCCGCAGCTCTAAACTCCTTCCGGTCATGTGACTAAAAGTTAATAGTTAAAGAGGTCAGTTTTAGTCGACCTGCCTCAACACTCTGTCCTTCAGGCGGCCTCTGCTCAGACGTTCTGCCCTAAATCAGGATCTCCCTGCAGGCAGGTATTGTGGTCAGCATGTGCTGCATTTTCTTGTAATTTCTTCAAATAAAGTTTTATTTTCTGCTCACTAAGACTCTTTTCTCAGCTGTCGTGGGTTCAGATCTTTATGCTAAATCACCGTTTCCTCTGTTTATTCCAAACAAACCGCTTCTGCTGTCGCTGAAGACATCATTTTGACAAGACAAGAGGTTTTTATCGGACCAAGAAAGAGCTCAGAGGCAAACACACAGCAAACACTCTGCAGCTGGGATTTGGACCGTCATCATATAAAGAGCTGTTTTAACCCTGGAGGTCATATTTGACTTATTTTGAGCCGTGAAGCCGCTGAATACAAAAAGATTCTCTGTTCCCTCAGCGTTTGAGCTGATCCCTCTGCAGCTGTGTTGTTTTTAACATCTCATGGATGAAACTATGGTGGAGCATTTTAATGGTGACTTTATAAATGTCATTGGGCAAGAGGCTGGGTTCACCCTGGACAAGTCACCAGCCAATCATAGGGCCAACACAAAGAGACAGACAACCAACCACACTTACACCTCAGGATAGGGCTGGGCAATATATATTGATTAAAGCCATTGATTCAAAGTTTTTGTAGCATCAGATTTTAGGAATAATAAAAATATATTTAATTGACTGACTCTGTTTCTTGTTTTCTGCAGCTGGAGCCTTTACTAAAGACGTGAAAACAATCTGTAAGTTGTGGCGATGGTTGAAGAAAGAAATGCTGAACATTTTCACCGTTTTTACACTTGAAAGTGTAGATTTGATGAATTCCCTCCCAAACACTTGATGGAGTGGTGAGAAAGGGCTGAAAGATTTATCGTTTTTGGATCAGAATCGCAATTTTAGACAACGCGATCATGTGATCGCCAAAGCTGCAGTTTTTGCAGCGCTCCAGACTGACCCAGGATCTGTTGTGTCAACTGTTTTACACATTTGCAGCAATTTGCATTTTTCTGAAGTGCTGGTAAGCAGGTCAACAACACAAAGCCTCTGTTTAGGAGTAGAAGTTGGAGTATCCCTTAAATAATGAAAACAGATTATTGATCATCAATATTAGTTGATGAATAATCTGTTATGAGCTTTTGATCATTGATTTCCTTACCGTTGTCTATACTGTAAACACACTGAAAATTGCACTGAAGTTTGATTTGAAGAAAATCATGAATCAAATTGAAATCCCAATATCTTCCAGAAAAATCACAATCAGATCTTTTGCTGAAATCGTTCAGCCCTATGGTTAGATATAGTAAATGGTCCATCTGGTGTGTCAGGTTGTGTATTTTGGTCTGGATAAACCATAGACCCTCTCGCTGCTGCAGGACCATGAATCATGAAGAGGCTGTGTTTGGCTTGGGAGGATAACAGGACAGAGAACCTGCTCATATACATGATTAAGTAACTCTACCCTCAAATCAAAAAGAAGAAGAAGGAGGTTCGAGAATTCAGCCTCACTTGATGAAGAGCTTCCTCTTCTGCTCTCAGTAATCCAAACACTGAGCCCCAGTCAGCTAGTGGCCTGGACCGTACCTGAACCTCTAAACCACAGACCAACAGGGGCCAGGATGGAGGGCACCAGCCTCTCTCTGTGTTTATCAGCGCTGTGTTTCCAGCCTCCATCTGGACGGCCTGATATCTCAGCGGGGGCCTGCTCCTATCACAGATGCTCCCCTCATTTATCTTATCCAGCATGTCAGAAAAACAAACGAGGATCTTCTCATCATGTCCGAGCAGAAATAGTCTGATATCAGCGGCAGTGAGCGAGGAAAGGAGGGACAAAGATAAAACGAGTTTGCACTTCCACACATGCAGCGCTGCGCTCGCTGCTTTTGTTAAATATCTGAAACACCAACTTCAGAAAAACACGACAGACTTTATGAGAGGTGGGGAATATATTGGATTAAAGTTAAAATGAGTTTTCAACAAGATATGGAGCAAGAAAATACTGTTTATATTAATATAAGGTGTGCTGATGTCTAATTATCAGGACTACCACACGGTATTCCTGCTTTAAATAACGTCCCAACTTCATTGGCATTGAGTTTTGTATCTGTCTCATTCAACAGGTATTAATATTGTTTAATTTTGCAACCTTGTTCGAGGTGGAGAATATAACAGATTTAAGGTTAATGTATTTTTCAACAAGATCAGAATCAGAATTCGTATTTATTGCCAAGTACATTTGCAAATACAAGAAGCTGACTTCGTAAATTGGTGCAAAAACAATCAACATATAATAGAATAAAAGTCAAAATAAGGGTCAGGAGGAATAAAATAAAGTATAAAAATAGGTAGAAAGAAGTGCAAAATTGACTTGTTATGTATCAAAGATATACAATATACAATGGACAAAAAAGTACATATGTTGATATGGAGCAAGAAAATACTGTTTTATATTAATATACATATATAAGGTATGTTCAAAGGATTCCAGTCTGCACTTACATAAGAAAAGAACGAAACTAGTTACTGAGGTCCCAGTATCAGCCATCTAAAAAAAAATAAAATACAAAACTAGAAAGCACTCTGAGAGTGCAGACCTCCGCCAAGCGCAACAGTTCCCCCTATTTGTCATTTGCACCATAAATATTAGTCCCACATTTATTTTGACTACATTTTTAGATTCCTTGACCATGAAAACATACCATTGGCAACTGAATTCATAATGCTATCAACATTAGTTCAGCAGTTATTCACGAAAATCAAATTTTCCTTAATGGCGGTTTTCTTCTGGATCTAGCTCCCTAGCTTTTGAAGATACAGCAAATCCGTTGGCACCTTCCAAATTCTACAATGCCTTGGCTGTATAATGGTGTTTGTTGTGTGTTTATAGTTTCATTTGTTCTCTTCCTGAAAATTCCAAAGGTCCCCTATTTTTTCATGTTCTGGATCATAGTATCTGGGATTATTCCTTTATCCGGATCAGTTTTTGATAAACTGTAGAGCATGTTAGAAACTTGTCCTGTATTTTTTTCCCAAGTGCCCTGACCATTATTTGTGGAGTTATATGCAGAAATGTGGAAAATGGCCCTATCTCCCAATGTTAAAGAATCCTTTAAAAACTTCCTGGATCCAGACGGAGATCCGGATCGCTTCCAAAATCTAATCATTTGTTCCTTATCCCAATCTGGATATTCCCTGAAAATTTCATCAATATCCGTCCGTAACTTTTTGAGTAATGTTGCTAACTAACTAACAGACAGACAGACAGACAAACCCTCCCAAAAACATAACCTCCTTGGCGGAGGTAATAAGGATATTTACAACATTATCATAGTCTCTGGCTAATAAAACCTAACTAAAATCTAAATAAAAATAAGGATAACTCTTTACAGCACCAACATAAAAATAAAATCTCAATAAAAAAAACTAAGGATAATAGTTACAATGAACATAATCTAAGGCCAGTGCACCGGAGTACAGCGCAGCAGAGTTAGTGGTGTGCAAACAGATATGATGATGTCTAATTATCAGGACTGCCACACAGAATCTATGTTTTAAAAACGTCCCAACTTCATCGGATTTGTAGATTGTATCTGTTTTATCGAACAGGTATGATTATTGTTTGATTTTTATCTAAATTATGTCAAAGTTTAAATTCTGATGTTGTGACAGCCCTTTTCTTTTTTTTCTTTTCATTTTTTTAATTTTAAACAAGAACAAATCATTTTTACCTCCGCCAAGGAGGTTATGTTTTTGTGGCGTTCGTTAGTCTGTCTGTCTGTTTGTCTGTTTGTGTTCAAGATAACTTGAAAAGTTATGGATGGATTTGGATTCAATTTTCAGGAAATGTGTGGAATGGGATAATGAAGAAATGATTAGATTTTGGGACTGATCCAGATCACCATCCGCATCCAGGAATTTTTTGAAGGATTCTTTAACATTGCCAGATAGGACCGTTTTCGCCAAAGTGGACTGAAGCTGCTTGGTGGAGGTCTGCGCTCTCTGAGTGCTTTTCTAGTTAAACAAAGAACAAAAACAACAACAAACAAAATAAAATAGTAATAATATAATAACAGTCTCAACCCTGTACCTTTTGAAAAACAGGTTTTCACACTTTTTCTTTAACAGCACTTTAATATTTCATGATCTCTCTTTTTTAATTTGTATATTTATTTTGTATTATTATTTATGCCCTGTATGTGTCGCATACTTGGCGTTAAAAGCTGATTCAGGCTCAGACTCAGATCCCCCTTCAGCTGTGAAATGTTTGGCTCATTTCTGGTCCTTGTTGCCCGGCCCTACCCTCTGTTACTCCGGCCCTGGACTGAAGAGCATTTCACGCTTTGAGAATCAGTGAAAACAGACGCTGGAGCTGCAGTGTGACGGCCGGCCGTGCAGGAGTCTGACAGAGAGCCGCTCGCCAACGTAAACAGACTCGTGTTTGAACGCCTATTTCCACCGGGGGGGGGGGGGCTCGAGCCTTAATCAGGACCCTGAAACAGGCCGGCCTTTGATAAAGACTCGCTCCACAGGTTTATCTTCTTCCTGTGGAGGCGGCGCTGCCTTATGTCATCCTCTTTGATCCGCTCTGTGAAGGACGCTGTCGGACATTTGTGATAACGCCGCCGTCAAGTTTGGATGAAGAAAGGGAAAACCACGACCCCACCGTCCAAACTCACGTCTACGCCCTCGACTGCATCGATCTCCTGACTGACCCTCCACCGGCTGGATGGTTTTCTCCTTCACATTAAAGAAAAGACAAAGAATCTAGAGCATAGAAGGCTCAACCACTGGTGGGACTGCAGCTGTGTGCATCCATCACCTATACTGCTGTATCCCTCTAGGGTCAAGGGTCACTGGAGCCTAAAGCTGACTTTAACATAACATTGCACAGGGAGAATATGCCAGCACAAAAAGGCCACAACAGACTCGGGAAGTTAAATCAGCAACTTCCTTCACTGCGAAGCACGCGCACTTACCCGCTACTCCACCATGCAGCTCCAGAATAGATAAAAAGCCACATATTTACGAGAAGTGTCCAAAATAATTACACTGCATTTGGATCACATCATATTTATAAAGATTCAGACTTTACTAAAAATTAAACACACTTTATACTTCAATATATCTAAAAATTCACTGAAGTAAAGAAATTAAAGCTGCGGCTTTTAATTCAGAAATAAGTCTTTTTTTTCTTTTGCTGCCAAAAAGCGTCTTGCAGCTTCCTCTGCTTGATTATGGTGATGTTTGATATGTGCATGCATCTCCTCAATGTCTTAAATCCTTGGATAAATACATCCAATACTTTTCTCTGTATGAGTGAGTTTGGTGGCCTCCTTGACCCTCCGTAGACTAAATCATTGCACATCCTGATTTTAAGGCTGTGCTTCCTCCATATTTGAGTAACTGTGTACATGTGAAACGTTCACAGAAATGAATTATTATTTAGACCCCCAATTTTATATGAAGACTATAAAAATGGCAGTTAACATGACATGAGCTTGGTATATAGCTGAAGATACACAATATTGGATTATTGCTGATATCTGATATCTGATATTTCTGAACTCTCTGATACCGATATCTTTTGTCAAGGTCACAAAGCCTCCACTTAGTCTATTAGTGACAGAAACTGATGTGAGGCAAGAAAAACAACATTTTAATATCTAAATGTTATTTTGGTTTAAAAGTGGGCAGTGATGATGAGGTAAACCATTCTAACATTACAGCTAATATATAGGATATAAATGCCCAAATTCTTACTTCCAAAATATCTACAAAAAATGTATAACTACTGATTGTGATTATCAGCTATATAGACAATAAACTGTCAATACCAGTATTGTTCTGATACTATCGTGCATCCCTATTCATAACAATAATAACCAGAATGATGGAAGTTTATTTACATTATCGCCTGATTATTGTCAGTTCTGTGCCAAAACAACACCAATGTCTTTTGTTAAACCTAGACAATGTGCTCAACTTTGCTTGCAATATTTGGCGAATAAAAAAAAGAAACTGTTGATGATTTTATTTTCAGTCCCGCGGGATCCAACAAATATCAGTGTCATTCAGTTTTTAGGGTGAAGAACCTCCGACTCTGGCCAAATAAATCATCAACCGAGGATCACTGCTACACTTAAACCCTCATTATTTCGCACATCGGTGTCGAAACTGATAACGGGCTTTTGTTTTAACGGCTTTTGCTGAAAGTCAAACAAGAAACGTGTGAAAATGTGAACGCCCCTGTTTGTCAGAGCATCAATATGTGACTTATTTATCTGTCGTCAGATAGTGAGGCCTGGAGGCTTGTTTGTGATGGATTTAGATGTTTTAATGGGAGGGAAAGGAATTTTTACCTGACCTTAAATTCACTTGTTTTACCAAAATCTGGCCTGCTTATGAATAAACAGAATTCTGAGTAAGATTTTAATTTTTAGTTTTTCAAAATCAAACCAGGGGCTGCTACACTTTTTAGCCCAAAATAGCGGCTGCATGTTCGACTCATTAATCAGGAGCTCGAGGTACAGAAGAAACAAACTCCACCACATCAACCTGAGAGGTGACAACAGGGGATAATAATTCATTTTCTATTCTTATTAAAATATAATTAATAATTAATTTTTTTTTAAATTTCAATAATTGTAAATAACTGTACTTATTCTATTTTGTTTATTTGTTATTTGAACAGTTTATCAATTTACAACTATTATATTCTATGTTATCTTCTTTTATTGACCTTTAATGCATGCTACTTACCCTTGTCTGCTTCACTTATCTTATCTTATAACCAGGATTCAGTTAGTTTGAATCATTATTAAGATATTTCATTCATAAGCAAAAGATGACTTTAAAACCTGCTCTACCTTGACCTCTGACCTCCAGGATGTCATCAGTTCATCCTGTATTTAGAGTGAATGCTTGTCCAAAGCTTGAGGAAAGTCTCTAGAAACATTCGCCAGATATTACATAAAAAACAAGGGTTAAATGACCTTGACTTTGACCTTGTAAGTCCAAACTGATCAGTTCAGGTTCAGTCTGAGGGAAACGTTTGAGGATGTTCAGGAGGATAAATGGACAGACAGATGGACACCTTCGTCTGTTGTCACCAGCACTGATGACCGATAAAACTCCCATAATGCCCCTCTCTGTTCCCCCGGCCGAGCAGGTAGCAGAGATGTAACGGCTCTGATTGGTCACAGCCTGAAACCATCAGCCTCCCCTCCGCTCGGGCCCTCACACACGTGTTAATGTGCATTACAATGACATGAAAATATGCCGAGAATTTGGCCCGTCTTGATTTTTTCGAGGCTTGGAAGTCAAACCATGAGCTCAAATCTTCGGTATGTCAGCGGGACGGTGTGCAGGAAACAGACGGAGACATTGACCTGATGAGAAAGCGTCCATCAGCGCGGCCGGTCTCTGCGGATACGAATCAAAAACACGGGGCTGAGATGGCGTCCAGTATTTGTTCAGGTGGAATAATAACCAGGCGAGCGGTGCGGCGAGCAGTGATAACACAAAGAAGAAGAAGAATGTCTTCCATATGTTCCTGAGAGCGAGGAGCTCCAGATGAACTCCCAGATTGGGGATCGATGTTTTGACCATAAATGGGTTCCTTCATGGCTCTGCGGGGCGGCCTTGTTAGCTGAAGTGATCACCTGATGAACTTTTAAGGAGCTTAAAGAATAAAAAACAGCTTCTGAGCTGCGCTGAGGCCTGAACGTGTGAGGAAGAGGAGGCCTGCAGGAACATTTACAGGATGAAAAGCTTCACACGTTCATGAAGGCTGGAGGATTAGACTGGGCATGGGATGTACCCTCACAGTTTAATACTGCTTCAATATTATTAGTAATAGGTCATAAAATTAAGAGCTTCATCCTGACCTGCAGTCCCTTTACAGATTATGTGGAGGGTTTTTCTTTTGGTTGTAACTGATGATCAGCTGATTGTAACATAAACCTTGATTCTGTTGGCAAACTGACTTTGAGTGAGTCTGTCATTTATTTGGTATACGCTTCACCAGGAGACCCTGTCCTTTTCAGAGCCTTATATAATATTATATTTATTATTAACAGTTTGATTTTTAAGGCCCCTTCAGTCAAAGTGCTGCACATAGCATTTAAAAGAATAACAAAAAAAATCAAAAACAATAAAAATGATTTAAAAATAAGTGTAAACGAATATTATAAAACAGATTCAAACAAAGACTAAGAGAAAAATCAAACATGACTGGATGGATGATTCGATGGGTAAAATGGATACTTGAATGATGGACTGACGGATGCTCGGAAGTATATCTGGTTGGATGGATATTTTGATGGTTGAAAGGATGTTTGGAAGGATGGATTGATAATAAGATGGATGGATAGCTGAATGGATAAAGGGATGGATGCTTGAAAGGTACAAAATATAATTTGATGAATGGATTGACTCGTGTTTGGTTGGATGGATGGATGGATGGATGGTTCGGTGGGGTCCCTTTTGTCAGATGAAACAGTTCTGGAGCCGCCCTGGTCCTCCCTGTGGTCCCACACAGACATAAATCCATATGAAGCAGTTTTCTGCTGGTCCTCGCACAAACAGCTGAAACGGTCTCAGAGCAGCCGGTCTCGCTCTGACCCAGCAGCAGATCCTGGTGCTCGGGGCAGGTGCACATTCCTGCAGGGACCGGCCGGAGACCTTTAGGCAGGATCTAACACAGATGTTCGTCCTCGCCAACATACAAGCTGCAGTGCATGATGGGTAACGCTCTGAGTGAGAACACTCTCACGAGGAGAGTGAAAATGAGAGGAATGCAAGAGATAAATACGACTGGAATAATGATGGATTATTTTATCCTCTCAGATGAAGATTACAGAAACTAAACCTGTCCAACATCTGAAACAGGGACCTGACAGGAGACTGCATACCACCAGTCTGTCTTAATCAGGTTAATTTAAACCACCAGTCTGTCCTAATCAGGTTAATTTAAACCACCAGTCTGTCTTAATCAGGTTGATTTAAACCACCAGTCTGTCCTAATCAGGTTGATTTAAACCACCAGTCTGTCTTAATCAGGTTGATTTAAACCACCAGTCTGTCCTAATCAGGTTGATTTAAACCACCAGTCTGTCTTAATCAGGTTAATTTAAACCCCCAGTCTGTTTTAATCTGGTTAATTTAAACCACCAGTCTGTTTTAATCAGGTTAATTGAAACCCCCAGTCTGTTTTGATCTGGTTAATTTAAACCACCAGTCTGTTTTAATCAGGTTAATTTAAACCCCCAGTTTGTTTTAATCTGGTTAATTTAAACCACCAGTCTGTCTTAATCAGGTTAATTTAAACCCCCAGACTGTTTTAATCTGGTTAATTTAAACCCCCAGTCTGTTTTAATCTGGTTAATTTAAACCCCCAGTCTGTTTTAATCTGGTTAATTTAAACCACCAGTCTGTCTTAATCAGGTTAATTTAAACCCCCAGTCTGTTTTAATCTGGTTAATTTAAACCACCAGTCTGTCTTAATCAGGTTAATTTAAACCCCCAGTCTGTTTTGATCTGGTTAATTTAAACCACCAGTCTGTCTTAATCAGGTTAATTTAAACCACCAGTCTGTCCTAATCGGGTTAATTTAAACCACCAGTCTGTCTTAATCAGGTTAATTTAAACCCCCAGTCTGTTTTAATCTGGTTAATTTAAACCACCAGTCTGTCTTAATCAGGTTAATTTAAACCCCCAGTCTGTTTTGATCTGGTTAATTTAAACCACCAGTCTGTCTTAATCAGGTTAATTTAAACCACCAGTCTGTCCTAATCGGGTTAATTTAAACCACCAGTCTGTCTTAATCAGGTTAATTTAAACCACCAGTCTGTTTTAATCTGGTTAATTTAAACCACCAGTCTGTCTTAATCAGGTTAATTTAAACCACCACTCTGTCCTAATCGGGTTAATTTAAACCACCAGTCTGTCTTAATCAGGTTAATTTAAACCCCCAGTCTGTTTTAATCCGGTTAATTTAAACCACCAGTCTGTCCTAATCAGGTTAATTTAAACCACCACTCTGTCCTAATCGGGTTAATTTAAACCACCAGTCTGTTTTAATCTGGTTAATTTAAACCCCCAGTCTGTTTTAATCAGGTTAATTTAAACCACCACTCTGTCCTAATCAGGTTAATTTAAACCACCAGTCTGTCTTAATCAGGTTAATTTAAACCCCCAGTCTGTTTTAATCTGGTTAATTTAAACCCCCAGTCTGTTTTAATCTGGTTAATTTAAACCACCAGTCTGGTGAATGTTTGGACGGATGGATGGATTGATTCATGTAGGGATGTGTCAATGGTTGCGTGGTTGGATGGACAGTTGGTTGAATGGATGGATGCCTTTCTGAAACTACAGTAAATGTAATAGTGTTCAGATATCTCATGACCAGCTCAGGTTAACCTTCAAAACATCAAATGAACCACAAATTGTTAAAAATCAAATCAGCAGCTCATCGTCCAACAGCGAGTTTATGAGCAGAGGTCTGAGTGAAAATGAGAAAAACTGAACTCTCACTCATTGAAGGAAAGTCTGAACTCAGATCACCACCAGAATCGAACCACTTCTCGTCTGAGTCTGACCATCAATCACTGGAAATAACACCAACATCTGTGGAGAACCTTCTGAGCTACAAACAAACAAAGAGATGGTGTCAGAAACCTGACCTCCACGGTGGAGTAAAGGTGAAAGGTCGCTCTCTTCTTTTATTGATTCAGCACCAAACCCTGAACAGAGTTTATCCAGGACACTTCTCACCTGGAGCCGGAGCAGAGAGGACTCCATACTCACTCAAACATCACCAGGTCTATCTCCAGTCTATTCTGATGGTCTCATTCATGAGGACCTCCTCTGACACCACAGAGTCAAATCCAGAGACGACGCTCGACGACTCAGCTCTGCTGCATGGACAGAGTCAGAGTGAACCCTGGAGGTCAGAGGTCATGCTCATGGAGGGAGGGCTGAAGAACCATGAAGGGCCTTCACATGCTGCCACTTCACTCTGTGATCGGTTTAGATGTTTCATAATCTATGATTTTATGCATAAACAGACGTTCAGGACGCCCGCAGCATGTTTTCACTGTAACCAGACCAGCTCATTAAGCTCCTATTCAAGAGCAGAGAGGCTTCAGAGATCCTCTATGAGAGCAGATGCATCACTCAGGAGGATCTGTCAGGATTATTCAAACAGGCAGGGATCAGATCCACCTCACTGACAACCACAGAAACAGAATTTGATTTTATAAAAGAAGTTTTGTTTTGTTAGAAAGAACAGATCATAGTGTCTCCACACCACAGAATTCTGCTTATTCACTAACACGTCACTCAGTATCTGGTCGAGAGAAGCTTCATCCTGTATTTATTCATTGATGAACGCAAAACAGCTCCTGATGTTCACAGAGGAGAATCAGCTCTAAGGGCCGACTCGTTCATGAACTGCTCTTTGCAGTTTCTGCTTAATGTTTTAAGAATTTTCATTTAAAACCTGGAAAGTTCTTATAAATGCTGACCATTTCTCAGGCATTTATTTTATAAAGGAACGGCCATAAAGACTGAAGCTGAACCATCTTTTCAGGTTTTGGTTATCACCTGCACTATTAAAGTTCAAGCTGTGTGAAGCTGGTTGAAAATTGGGATGTGGTAACAGTTACCCTGTTGTGTGGCGGACAAGACTCATCCTGTTACCACTTTACAAATTTGGATTTCTCTGACTTTGAAAACTGTAAAAACTCAGATCTCTGCAAGTGTGTTTGTCTAGTTTCAAGTCAGAAATATCCAAAACACCTATTCTAATCCACATTCATGTCACAAGTCCAGATAGATATTTTATTTAAAGGAATAAAGGGAAAAAATAAGGCACTGAACTGTTTTTAATGATAAAAAAAAAATCTGCCAATGAAACAAGCAAGTTTGACTCAGATCTAAAATTTAGGTTTAAAATCTGCTCTGGATTAAAAAAATCATTAAAAAATATTTAAGTTAAATTTGTCTTGTCTCATTGGCAGAAAATTGTACTTATTACAAGCAACTCAGGCTTTATTTTAGATTTATCACTTCAAATAAAATCTTAATCCAGACATGTCAGGAAATTGTGGCTTAGAATAGGTTGAGTGAGGTATTGTTGACTTGAAATTGGACAAATACCCTCACCTTGATGTGAGTTTCTGCAGTGTCCGGGGCAACATATGTTTAACTAAAAAAATAAAACACTTTATTGGTCTTGTTGAATAGTTTTTCAATCAGCCAATCAGCAGCCTAAATTAGTAAAAAGTCAATAATCCAGACATTTCAGAGCAGACATATAAAACCACTTTTCAGCTGAAAATGAGGACAGTGTTACGTCCATCAGCCATGATAAAAAACATTTTAAACTCACGCAGTAACAGCATATAGAGACCCAAAGGGGGTTGAATTCTTATATAACAGAACGTATAAACTGAGGGGCGTTAATCTTTATTTCCTCATTCCTTCATAAATCCCCACGTTGCAGATACGCTGCATTGAGAGAGAGGAAACAGCTGCCATGTTGGCTGCACGCACAAACATAACACTTAAAGTTTTGGCTATCAGTTTTCTTTTTATAGACTACAACCCTGACCGTGAAATCTGCTTCACATCGGCGGCCAAAAGTCATATTTCACAGCTAAGTGTTCGGGGTTTTGCTCAAGAGCTGCAACTGTGAGGAAGTGAGGGCCAAGTCTGATGCTTCAGAGATCACATGAGGGTCTTTAATTCAGACTGAAGCACTCCAGAGTGTTCAGGCTCCTCGTCAGAAAAAGATCTGGATCATAGAGCAGCTCGATCACAAACTGATGTCTCAGGAGGTTTGGGTTTGTTTCCAGCTCTGGTGCTACATTACTGTGCCTGAGTGGCTCTACACATCACTGCATGGCTTTTGTCATAATTCTGAGTTAATGCTGCGATTGACGGCCATGACAGTGTTAACTTTGTTGACTAATTATTTTCCTCATAGACAGTAACTAATAAAAACAAGAGCACACGGACAAAAACTCAAACTAAATTAACTGACATTTTCATCAACAAATAAAAACTAGACTAAAATGTTTGACAGAGACTTAATCCAATCAGACCTAATCTGGTCATGTAGAAAGTAGAGACAAGTTAGGAATATATCCAATCACAGCTACTTTGGTTGTGTGGAAAGGTTGGATGAGTTCAGAGGGACATCCAATCACAGCTGCCTTAGCTTGGTGGTGGTGGGATAAGTTGTGGAGCGATCCAATCAGAGCTCCTCTCTTTATGAATTGATATATTCATGTAGAGCAGGTTCACTGTTTGTTGTCAGTTCTGGTATTGTGACTGAGATGCTCTGCCAGGTAGCCTAAATAAAGGTGACTGCATTTCACACAAAAGTTCAATTTGTTTCTGTTCATTTATACATTCAGACTTTACTAGCATTCAATAAAGGGTTATTAGATGTTTGATTTTATCCAAGTGTAAAACATGACTTCAGAAATTCAAGGAAACATAAAAATGCCTTACCCTTTACACTTCATATTTTAGTCGACTACATTTACAGCAGATTTCATCGACTAAAATGTTGTGAAATTTCATCAACTAAAACTAGACTAAAATTAAAACAGTTTAGATGACTGAATTATGACTCAAACTAAAAGATATTTTAGGCAAAAGACTATAAAACTAAATTAAAAAGTGCTGTCAGCATTAACACTGCTGTCATGTCCTTTAATTGACATCAGTCACTGAACTGAGGAGGTTGAGAGGGTCCAGCATCTTTGGCTCGGACAATGAGTGAATATTACCTCTCTGACATGTTGTTGGTTCTGGTTGTAGTGCTTAGTCCACATCTATGAGGCAATAAAGAGGGATGAAGTGATCCTCCCTCTGTGCCGGTGGGATTATAGGTGTTAGAGGATTTACGGAGCAGATCCTGTTCACGCCTTTCCTATCGTACTGTGACACAGCTATCACATCCACGAGGAAATGATAGACTTGATTCTTCTTCAAGTGGCAACCTATGGAGCCAAAAATGGAGGCCAATGCAGAAGTGCCGTAGGCTGTAGTTCCTCAAGCTGGATTTCAACCTGCAGGGGGCAGCAGTGAAGCGTATGTTTAAGACATGATGTAGAATTTCATATATTTGGACTGAAATGCTAAGATTTGGAGCATGGCTGATCAAAATAACGTTTTTTTTCTTAAAAGGAAAAAATAATAATTTCAGAGTTCAGTTACTCTTTAAGAGGGTTTTTGAAGGGGTTGTGGGGACAAATTCAGATGTACAATCCAAGGCAGGAGTTCACAGAAGAAGACTTGAACTGTCTCCTAAGTCATGAGCCAAGAAAGCCGCAGGTCTTTATTGAATAAATACATGTGAATGAGCTCAAATCAAAGTCTAGAACAAAACCGAAGGAGAAAAGTTGATCCATTGATCCTCAGACAACACAATGGACCCTCCTTTGGACAAAAAGTGGTCTTTGTCCCCCTGATGGACGGTCACAAACTGTCGCGTCTCCACCTCTCATTCAAGTCCAGGTCACCTGATACCTCTGCAGGACTCGGAGGTCAGCCCTGCGAGGTCGTGCTGCTTTGAAATCTAACTGTCCATTGTTGTTTTTAGTGCCCATGACGGGGACAAAGGCAGCAGGCAGCGGGGGACGCACACACACGGCCTGTAACGCAATAGGGCTGGGAATTCCTCTTTAATTTCAATGCTATTCTTGATCTGTGGGCTGCATGACTGACCAGCTTATTATCTATAGCGACAGGAGCTTATCAATACAGCAGCGCCGGGCTCCACGGAGCAAAGACAAACACCGCCTTTATGCACCGCGTCCCCTCTGGGCATGGGACAAATGCCGAATTCCTCTGATGAAAGGGTGGGAGACCGAGAATCACTCCAACAGGACAGCCCTCAATGATGTCCTCGAATCAGAAGAACGAAGAAGAAACAAAGCATTTTCTCACGGAGGAGGCTCTTTCTCTGAACTTATCCCTCTGTGATGCCACCAGCAGCCTGTTGCTGCAATAAAGACTACACAAACTAGGGCTGGGCCATATGGCCTAAAAATAAAATCTCCAATTTTTTTCCACAACACTCGATTTATGATAAAATTTTTTCCCTCTGAAAAAAAGGGAATGACATGAATCAAGTTTAGTCTTTGTGTTATCAAAATATATTCCCAAACCAAACAGAATTTCCCTCTAGAAGTTAAAGTGTGTGTCCTAAAATGAAGACTATGTAGTTCAAACGTAGGCAGGTTTGTCTGTATTAGCACTGAAGGCTGAAGGACATTCACAGTAAATTAACATGAAACTCTCTGATCAAAATTTAATCTCATGTAAAAAACAAAATCAAGCCTAAACATGTGTTTGTGCAAAACCTGAAAGGGCCGACCATCATGAAAACTGTACATTTTAGTATTGATATTTTCAAACATTGCCAAAACTTACAATTGGAGTGAGTCAAGAAAAAAAAATCTCGATTTTTAATTTTCAAATCTTCTGCAGAAAATAATTTGAATTAATCAATTTAATGGATATATTGCCCAGCCCTAACTCAAACTTAATGTTTTACTGGGTTTTTGACAGGATAAACTAAATATAGGACATATTTACTAATCATAGTCAAGCAGGTGATTGTACCTAATTGAAAAGCTGGCTTGCATGATTTGAGTAAACCATGCCTTGTATGATAAAATAATTAAATATGAAATGTGGCAATTCAACAAAAGAAGTGTATAAACTAAAACCAGTGTCCTATCCTACGCTGTTGCTCCTATCTTATACATCACTGCAACTGCAATTTGATATTTTAACTCTAAAAGAAACCCAGGACACATTTCCTCCACCAAACTGGCTCGAGTAAAAGTGAAGGTGGCATAAATCAACTTTAGCCTCATCTGATGGCACCAAATTAAAAAAACCTGATTGGTCAAACTGTGAATGAAGCAGATGTGAATCTAAGTGAGTCTGATACACATCATGAGTAGAATTTATTTCAAAATGGCTTCATGTTTGAGTTCTGGCCTTTTGTAACCTCTCACTGACACCACCAGAGCACACGCAGCAGATCACCTGACCTTTCACCTTTGTTAGGATGAACTTTATGGGCTTGGAAATATTCTTTCAACTTAAATTCTCTTCGGTTTTCCAAGTATCCTTTTATCTTTCCTACCTATATTTAAGTTATGTATGAATCAGTCCATGCCTCATATGGATCAACATGGCACAGAGACAGCTGAGATGGCTCAGAGTCAGAAACCAGAGAGTCACAGAAGCAGTTAGCTGTATCTAAAGGACACCACATGAACACCTGTAAACATGCAAAGAACCTTTGTCCAAGTGTGTCAGTCCTCCAGGACACAATAGATATCAAGATACCCCACAGTCATGTCTCCAGAAGTTTGTTTCCAGCATTTGAAGAAACACCTCACACCATCACCCTCTGCTCTGAGGGAAGCCACCGCCACGGCAAGGCCGGTGCAGAGGTTTGAGACACCGCAGTATTCAACAGGAAGCTGTTCAGCAGCCTGGCGGTGACTATTTTAAGGTTAATGCTGTAAATATTATCCTTAGATTTTATTTAGATTTAATGGTAGTGTTGTAAATATCCTGATTTTGTATTTTACCACCTATTTATTTCTTTTATATTTCTTTATGGGTAATACCATGAACTCAGTATCAGTTATCAAAACCGTATGTACAGGTCATCTTTAACCCTCAGACAACGGGAAGGTTCAAACGTCCTGTTATTAACCAAATCATTGCACAGTATAACCTTGAATTTTGTGGCTGAATAGATTGTGGTGATGAAGAATCCTTCCTGTCAGTGTTTATGTCTGAAGTAAAGACTCAAAGCACGTTTACATCAGCTAGCTTAGCAAACGTTAGCAGGAATGCTAAATTACCATGACATGAAGCATAAAGTGATTTTAACGCCACAAGGTTCGATGTGAAAAATCCCAACTGAAAAAACAGGCTTTCTGTCAGTTTGGGAGTTCAGGTGAACTTTTCCTCCCCCGGAGCCGCAGGGAGAACAGTGTTGTTGGTATCCGACAGAGGCCGCTCTCCTCTCCGCTCTCCTCTCCTCAAAACCTGGAAGTGCGTCCTCGCGCTCCAAGCCCCGCCCCCAACCCCCACCCCTCCCCTCCACGTCAAAACACTGCCAGTAAATTGAAACTGAAAATCTGTGATGCTGAAAAAAGAGAGAGTGTAAAAGAAAATCAGAAGATTGGCATTGAAAAACACGTCATAAAACAAAAAATATCCAGAAAAAAACAATACCTTTTTTTAATGTCTGTATTTTATTTTTCAATTCAACATTTTACAATGCCAATACTTGTTTCAGTGCCAGTGCAAGTTTGTCTTCAATGCCAAGTTTCTTTTTCAATACCAAATCTTACTGTAAGTGTTGTGGCTCGATACACATGGACAAAAACTCAAACTAAATTAACTGACATTTTCATCAACAAATAAAAACTAGACTAAAATGTTTGACAGAGACTTAATCCAATCAGACCTAATCTGGTCATGTAGAAAGTAGAGACAAGTTAGGAATATATCCAATCACAGCTACTTTGGTTGTGTGGAAAGGTTGGATGAGTTCAGAGGGACATCCAATCACAGCTGCCTTAGCTTGGTGGTGGTGGGATAAGTTGTGGAGCGATCCAATCAGAGCTCCTCTCTTTATGAATTGATATATTCATGTAGAGCAGGTTCACTGTTTGTTGTCAGTTCTGGTATTGTAACTGAGATGCTCTGCCAGGTAGCCTAAATAAAGGTGACTGCATTTCACACAAAAGTTCAATTTGTTTCTGTTCATTTATACATTCAGACTTTACTAGCATTCAATAAAGGGTTATTAGATGTTTGATTTTATCCAAGTGTAAAACATGACTTCAGAAATTCAAGGAAACATAAAAATGCCTTACCCTTTACACTTCATATTTTAGTCGACTACATTTACAGCAGATTTCATCGACTAAAACTAGACTGAAATTAAAACAATTTAGAGACTAAATTATGACTAAAAGTTAAAGATATTTTAGGCAGAAGACTATGATTAAAGTAAATTAAAAAGTGCTGTCAGCATTAACACTGTTAATTCCCTAAAATAATCTCTTACCAAAAGGCAGCCTCAGTCCTGCCACAGCTCAGTTGGTGATCTGATATTATTTTCAGAGAGCGTTTCCATCATGGCGAGCGCAGACTTCGCTGAATACCCTCCACAGCGATGGGTGAGCAGCAGGCTGGGTGGAGGCAGCACACCTTCAGTTCCAACAATGGACGCCCTTGGGCCTCCTGCAGCTGTGACCTGGTTTGATAAAAACTCTGACTTCTTACCCAGTGCAAATAAAGACGGGGCTGCCCAGGTGCAGCTTTTGTTTGTGTGTGACTTTTGGCAGCCGAGGAGCTTTCGCAACAGCCGGCACAAAGAGGGAGAGGCCGTGAGCGAGCCTGAGGAGAGCCTTTCACAAAGACTGAGCAGAGGGGAGAGGATTTGATTTATGAGGACTTCACCGTCTGATCTGCGGCTGATTCATCGCCTCTCTGCCACAGTCATGATGTGTGCAGTCACCTGATGATGATCTGGTGTGTAAACTGGGTCCCCTGGGCCTCGGGACCTCCCTATGCAACTGGCTTCTGGACTTCCTCACCAACAGGACCCGGTCTGCACGGGTAAACAACACCTGCAGCGTCATCCCCCTGAACACCAGCTCCCCGCAAGGCTGTGTCCTCAGCCCCCTGCTGTTCACCCTGATGACCCACAACTGTCGGCCCAGATTCAACACCAGCCACTTCCTGAAGTACGCACATGACACAACCATTGTGGGCCTCATCCAGGAGGACTATGATCTGGCCTACAGGGAGGAGGTGAACCACCTGGTAGACAAGTGTAACGTCAACAACCTGATCCTCAGTGTCAACAAGACAAAGGAGATCATCGTTGGTTTTAGGAAATCTCGGCCCAGCCATTCACCACTCCTCATCAACGACACTGCGGTGGAAGTCGTCAGTAGCACCAAGTTCCTGCAAATTACTGACGATCTCACCTGGTCCCTCAACACCATCACCATCATAACCTCCCGCCTGGACTACTGTAATGGAGTCCTGTCTGGAGTACCCAGCAAAACTCTGGACAGGCTTCAGTACGTCACCCGCTCTAGACCCTGGCAACTCATCACTCCGACCCTCATCCGCCTCCACTGGCTCCCTATCAAGTCCCTCATCAGCCACAAAATCTTAGTTATACTAGTAAGCCTTATATGCTCTTAAGGGGGCGGGGAAAAGCAAATCCAGACTTCCCATTGGCTTTTGAAAATATTACAACCATTCAGGGTGCTGGATGTGGTTATAATCCTTCCTACTTCATTTGCATCAGGTCTACTAGAACTACTAGTGAATCTTTTGGCTTTACTAGTTCTACTAGTAGACTAAAAACAGTCTACTAGTACTACTAGTGAGATAATTTAATTTTTAATTTGCGTGGGTAGACCTCACTAGTAAAGTAAAATTCCATCTAGTAGACATTTTTGTGTTACTAGTAGTACTTGTAGACTTAAAAGATGTAACTAGTGAAAAAATCAAAGTGTTACAAGTAGTACTAGTAACAGAAATGTGTCTACCAGTAGATGATTTTGTTTACTAGTAAGGGTTACTCCTCACAAGTCCGTGAAAAAAACCTTTACTACTAAAACTAAATCTTTTTTACCAGTACTACTAGTAAACTCAGAATATCTAACTAGTAGTACTAGAAGACTGGTTTTAGTGTACTAGTAGTTCTAGTAAAGCTAAAAGATTCACTAGTAGTACTAGTAGACCAAATTCAAATGAAGAAGGAGGGATTATAACCAAATCCAGCACCCTGATTGGTTGTAATATTTTGGAAAGCCAATGGGAAGCCTGAATTTGCTTTCCCGGCCTCCTTATTAGCATATAAGGCTTAACAGTAGTACTAGTGACACTTTTTTCTTTATTAGTAAGGTTTACTCATGCACTAGTTGACCCAAATTGAGTACATGTACTCCAAATTTGAGTACGAGTAGAGCTGTACACTACTGTTGATATGACAGACAGACAGCTCTCCATGTAAAGGTGAGCTCTGGAGGTCCTCCTGGAGTTGTGTTGTTGATGCTCAGTGTTGAAGCTCGTCCTCTAAATGGTGTCTAAACTCCAAAACGGCGATAGTGTGAGGTATAACTGAGCCCGAGGGTTCATACATCATAGAAACAGATCCTACAGACAGGGTCTGATGCTGGGTGGTCTAATTATTGGATTTCCACGGTGTACTGTTTGACACTCTGATAAAAAGATTTCACCAGAAGGAGGAAATAAAAGCCACATCACTTCTTCATGCACTGAACTTGTTTGTGATTTCGAGCAGATGTGAGGCAGAAAAGAAAGCCGGCCTAACATGTGCATAAACATCCCATGGATCATTGCAACATGCAGCCATAAAGAGAGACTGAGTATAATATGGAAAAGCTCAAAGGGTACAACCGAGGATTGAGAGTCTGTACGAGCTTCAACTGCTTATTAAGGCAAATACCTAAGTAGCCAATCACATGGCAGCAACTCTATCTATTCAGACATGTAGACGTGGTCAAGACGACCTGCTGAAGCTCAAACGGAGCATCAGAAAGGTCATTTAAGAGATTTTGAACGTGGTTGGTCTCTCAGAAACTGCTGATCTACTGGGATCTTCCCACAGAACTATCTCTACAGTTTCCAGAGAATGGTCTGAAGAAGAGAAAATATCCAGTGAAGAGCAGTTCTCTTGGCCTTGTTGAGGTCAGAGGTCAGAGGAGAACGATGAGAGTAGTTGGAGATGATAGAAAGACAACAGGAATTCAGCCAAGGTCTGCAGGAGATCATCTCAAGCATGGATCCATCCTGCCTTGGATCAGCGGTTCAGGCTGCTGCTGGTGGTCCCTTAGTCCCACCTGAGCATGGTTCAAACCCCACAGCCTACCTGAGGATTGTTCTGACCATGTCCATCCCTTTATGACCACAGTGGACCATCTTCTGATGGAGACTTCAGCTGCTCCATGTCTCAGGGCCTGATCTACTATGGAGCAGGAGACTCTCTGTGTGATGCTGTCATGGAGATCTGGACCAACATCTCCCCCCTGAGCTGAGGTGAGAGGCTCCTGATCCATGCTTCACTGAAGCTTGATCCAACAGGGAGCCATTTTAACATCTGACCATGGAGCAGAGTATTTTTCCTACAGCGTCACTTTAACACTTCACCGCTCTCTGCTGAGATGAATGGACTGTGTGTGATGAGTGTTATGGTCCTTAGCAAAAGTAGAACCAAACTGCTCGAATCTGGATGCTGATGGACTTGAAACGACCCTCGTAGAGACAGTTTACAGCCTTCGGTGCAGAAATGCCCTGTTGGGTTATATGTATTTGTCTTCAGATAACAGTGTTATCTCAGCATAATTTACAACAGAGCAGGCTGAAGACAAACTCTGCATTTATAGATACAGATATATGTATATAATAAATATATTTGTATATACACATCCATCCATCCAGGCAGACAAAGCGACTAAAAACACATCTGTCTCTGCTGAATATGGACTTAATCAATCAATCTTTATTTATTTAGCACCATATTTGTTGAATATAAATGTATTAAAGGTAAGCCCCTTGAGAGGGTCCTCATCTCTATATGGCTATAAAGATAGTTACTGTGGATGAATAATCAATGCAACCATGGACAGAGAGATCAGTCGAATGTTAACATTAATATCCATAATGAATATAATCTGTAGAGGACTGATGTTGATTAATACATCAGCATGTAGCTGAACTGCCATTAAAATGGTTTAACTGGTCTAAAAGTATGAGTTTATGTTCAATGATGTCGTTTCTGTTGATGTTGATGCAGGATAGAGCTCACATCCTCAGAGATGCTCAGAAACTGGAGGGCGAATATAGCCTATTATCATGAAAGTTGTGTTCATTTGTGAAGATTATCATCATGAGTTCATTATCAGCAATGATCCAAGAACACAGAACAATCCCATAGGCTGTAGGTCGAGGGAACCCCGACACCAGGAGCCATGCAAGGTGTTCACACTCTCTGTCTTCCAGCAGCTGAGAGGTACAGTAATAATAAAACATCAGCTAAAGCAGTGGCATACAGACAGTTTGGTTTCAAGAGTTTTCACTAAAGATTCAAAAACACTTGACGTGAGACGTGAGGTTCTGTCTGCAGATTGTTCCACGCCAAAGGAGCAGAAAACCTCAAGGCCCTCTTTCCCAGCTCAGTTCGGACTTTGGGAACAACAAACTGCACAAAGTCAAATGAACGCAAGTTATGTAATCCATCTTTTAAGAGAGGAAAGGTAGTCAGGGACATTGCCTAGAACGGCTTTGTAGATAAAGACATACCAATGCCCAAGGCGATGTGTGCTTGAAGAAGTCCAGTTGACCTGAGAGTATAAGGTACAATGTTGAGTAAGGAATCCACAGTTTGTGTCAGAGCTCCATGATAAACGCTGAGTTGAGACTTGATTACAAAATGAATCGATAGCTGCAGCCCTAATTTTATCCAATAAAATATAAATAATAACCCAAATGTGTGACACATTTTGGTCAGTTTTCCTGGACAAAATGGAATTTTCTATTGATCCATTGCCCTTTTCAGCAAACTACTGTGTAGACATTTTACAGTATGTAACTGTAGATTTTACAGTAAAATGCTGTTAAGTTTATATAAATCAGGATATTTTCCCGCAATCTTTACAGCAGTCTAGCTGTATCAATCTTTACAGCAGTTTACTGTATCAATCTTTACAGCAGTTTAGCTGTAGATATTATGGTAAAATACTGTAAACTTTACAAGATCAGTTACAGTGTAACGTGGAATTGGCAAGAGTGAAAAGCCAAAGCAAAGCGACTAGAGCAACAGCATGCTGGTTGGATCTTGAGGCCACTCTGACTCCTCAGCAGTGTTTGATAATCAAGTCTAAAGCTGCTCATGGCTCCTGAGAAGTCTTGGTCCTAGTTGCCCTGGTTCTCCTGATCTGGAGATGGTTTCAGAGGTCTGGGTTTGGTAAACAGGGTTGTATGGTGCTGAGGGGGTGTGCAGCTGGCCCTGACGGGGGGCTCCTCCGCTCCGGTTTGACACAGTATGGATTTTGTTCCCTCTTAATGGAATAGCAGGAATATTTGAGGGGAATCCCGTTACGTAGCCTCTCAGTGTTGTAATAATGTACTCACAGTCATTTTCCCGCTGCGGTTGGCCTCCTCTCGCTCTGCCAGCGCTCTCAGGAAGTTATCTTTGAGCTCTTTTCCTGCACTTGCCAGTGTCCTGGAAAAGACAACACTGGTCAGAAACGTTTCTCTTAACCTGAGCGTTCAAGGCTCTTTTCACAGATTCACTGACTGCAGTGTAACATGGAGGCAGCTGCTCCTGCATGGAGATAAGTGAGACGGACATGATGGAGGAGGATCTACGCAGACAGAGGAAAGACACGTATCTCTGTTTTCATGCTCGTGTTAGACTTCATAGAGGAGAGATATTTAAACCGAAGGGAGCGAGGCTATAATCTAAGAGGAAACCAACACTTAACAAAAACAAAAGGTTCGAACAGCAATGAAAAGTTGCTGCACGTGGAGCTGTGGGGTGACTTCATGGAACAATCTGGATATGCAGATAAAATAAAGTACAAACATAAATCTGTTTAAAAAGATGTGCAAAAACTGTTTATAAGGAAGTATATGGAAGAGGAAGTGTGTTATCTGTGAGAGTGATGGGCAAATAATGAACAAATCATAAAAATCACTGTGTTGAAACTGATGAGTGTATGGATATTAGATATAGATATATTTATAAGGATATTACGTACATGTAAGTATGTATGTGTTGTGTGCATAGGTACAAATTATATTTATATAGATGTCTATGTAGTATATGTATATTGTGTCTATATTGATACTTATATGTTATATGTTTAAATACATTTTTATTAAAATTAAATATTTTGTAGTGTATATGTATATAAACATATTAATTTAAGAGTATTTATTGTTGTTTTTTATGTCTTTAAAGGCCCAACTTTGGACGGGAATTGCAAATGAGTTCAGACTATAAATGCTGTATGTGTAGCAACATTCTCCTGCTTCATACTGTCCCCATACAAATGAGCATTAAATAAATAATATAATATAATAAATTACATTTTAGTTGAGTTTTGTGCATTTAGATTAACACTTATAGATGTAAGTTTTGTTCTGGTTGGTAAATTGCAACTAGTAGTTCAAAAATTATCACGATAAAACTGAGATCATGATGCTGCTATAAAATAATTGTGATGCATTTTTTCCATAATGTCCACCCCTAGCTTCAACTTAGGCTCAGACTTCCAGTTCATGCTGACTCCAACACCACTAGGGATAGGCATCAAATATCAACTGCTGTTATGAATCGATAACAACTATCTGAAAGAATCAATATCATTAGCCATGGTGCTTAAAAATTCCCATAACAATTCCCTTATCATTCCTTCCTCTTTGGTCTGCATGCCTGGTCAACGAAGGTCATTGAAGGAACAGAGGAACTTAGTTTATATCAATGCATCATGTACTTTTTTTTAACTCATTTCAATCTGGGTATTTTAATAAACATGCCTACAAATACTGAAATAATGTCTGAGCACTCACTCTCTGTGTGCTCCAGCAGAGACAGGGTAAACTCCATGACAATGATTATTTGAAAAGATCATTTAAAATACACTTTTTAGCTCAAAAACACGTGTCCATGTCTCTGCTGCAGCTCGATCTTTCAGAATATGTGTGATTAAATGGGACAAAAACTCCCCTTAAAGATGTCACGAGGGGATATGCCAGAAAATCAAGAATAATGCAGATGTGGGTAAAAACTGAAGAGTGAACAAAGCTGAGATCTGTGTTTAAATAACTGACTGACAGCTCCAAACAAAGGGACAGGACAGACTTTCCAGAGCATTCTCATCAGTGTGAGATTTATTAACGACAGGAAACCACGATGGACTGTTGATCCAGAGTTTGTTTGTGGGCACAGAGTTTCTGCCAAACTCGACCCTCCCAAATACTCCAAATACTTTGATTGAACATGAACATCATAAATAACGTGGATGGAGAAAAGCTCTCACACTGCAGGAATCCCAAACACTCAAACACCACCATCAGGCCTCAGAGGAATATTCAGCATATCACAGTCTGAAGACTCCATTTGATACCGAGGAAGTTTTTTCTTTTTAATTCTGACTCTGGCCCGTCTCCATGGAAACATGGTTTTTGGCGCACTTCGATGCATCCACACCTGAAAAAACATTGGCACTAATATTTGAACAGTTAACACTGCAGAGGACTGGCCTGGGTCCAGGACGGAGTTAAAAAACATTCATCAGATCCATGGAGAGAGAGAGACAGGGCGAGTGAGGGAGAGAGAGAGAGAGGGCGAGGGAGGGAGAGAGAGGGAGAGAGAGAAAGGGAGAGAGGGAGAGGGCGAGTGAGGGAGAGAGAGAAAGGGAGAGAGAGAGAGGGAAAGAGAGAGAAAAAGAGAGGGAGAGAGAGAGAGACAGGGAGAGAGAGAGAGAGAGGGAAAGAGGGAGAAAAAGAGAGGGAGAGAGAGAGAGAGAGGGAGAGAGAGAAAGGGAGAGAGGGAGAGGGCGAGTGAGGGAGAGAGAGAAAGAGGGCGAGGGAGGGAGAGAGAGAAAGGGAGAGAGGGAGAGGGCGAGTGAGGGAGAGGGAGAGAGAGGGCGAGGGAGGGAGAGAAAGGGAGAGAGGGAGAGGGCGAGTGAGGGAGAGAGAAAGAGAGAGAGGGAAAGAGGGAGAAAAAGAGAGGGAGAGAGGGAGAAAAGAGAGAGAGAGAGAGAGGGAAAGAGGGAGAAAAAGAGAGGGAGAGAGGGAGAAAAGAGAGAGAGAGAGAGAGGGAAAGAGGGAGAAAAAGAGAGAGAGAGAGGGAGAGAGAGAGAGAGGGAGAAAAGAGAGAGAGAGAGAGAGGGAGAGGGCGAGTGAGGGAGAGAGAGTGGGGGGGGCTTGACAGCTGTAAACAGGTCACTGAAACACTCACATGTGTCTTAAGTGCAGAAGAAGACGTGCAGCTTACATACAGAGACAGTGAAGAGGGGGAGCAGAGGGTTAGTAGGGGTGTCTATATGAACAGATCTAACCAACAAAGGTCCTGCAGGCTGTGGTCATGTTGTTGACTTGTTATTTTCATCATAGTTTTCATCAACAACCTTTTTCCCCTGATGAAAACTAGACAGTAACTAATAAAAACAAGTGCACATGGACAAAAACTCAAACTAAATTAACTGACATTTTCATCAATAAATAAAAACTAGACTAAAATGTTTGACAGAGACTTAATCCAATCAGACCTAATTTGGTCATGTAGAAAGTAGAGACAAGTTAGGAATATATCCAATCACAGCTACTTTGGTTGGTGGAAAGGTTGGATGAGTTAAGAGGGACATCCAATCACAGCTGCCTTAGCTTGGTGGTGGTGGGATAAGTTGTGGAGCGATCCAATCAGAGCTCCTCTCTTTATGAATTGATATATTCATGTAGAGCAGGTTCACTGTTTGTTGTCAGTTCTGGTATTGTAACTGAGATGCTCTGCCAGGTAGCCTAAATAAAGGTGACTGCATTTCACACAAAAGTTCAATTTGTTTCTGTTCATTTATACATTCAGACTTTACTAGCATTCAATAAAGGGTTATTAGATGTTTGATTTTATCCAAGTGTAAAACATGACTTCAGAAATTCAAGGAAACATAAAAAAGCCTTACCCTTTACACTTCATATTTTAGTCGACTACATTTACAGCAGATTTCATCAACTAAAACTAGACTGAAATTAAAACAATTTAGATGAGTAAATTATGACTAAAACTAAAAGATATTTTAGGCAGAAGACTATAATTAAAGCTAAATTAAAAGGTGCTGTCAGCATTAACACTGCCTGCAGGTGCTTCCTATGGAGCAGGTTACCTGGTCCCTGCTGGAAGTCCAGCCTCCATCTTTTTCTAAAAAGTTTAGGAGCTGCTTCAGACTAACAAAGCTGTTATCATCTTTATATGAATTTTGAATGTTATATTTTTGAAACTTGAATTTTAAAAGCACAACAAGGGACAAAATTTGGAAGAGTAATAACTAAAAATACAGTGATGCAGATGAAAATAGAAAATAAATTAGCTATGTAAAAAACACTCTCTCTGTTTTTCATCAGTGGGTGTTTCATAATCATGAGCTCAATATCTATCAAAATAACTGTGACCATGATCTGTGCCATCATGGAGCAGCCTGAGCAGTTAGCATCATTTTCTGTAAAACTGGCCCTGATTTCCAACAAAGTGGAAGGAGTTATAATAACAAGAGAATTGTTCAGCATAGAGACCGATGATGTTGATTCTTTGAGGTAGTTTCTATTCATTCTCAACTGAAGTTGTTTTTTTTTTTTTACTTTATTTTTATTACAGATCTGGCAACACACATAAAACATGCATTTCAACATCTGCGTTTTTCCTTTACAATTTCCAGCTGTATCAAGACGATTTTGTGGCATATTTAACAATGATCTACAAAAATAAATAGATAAATAAATAGAAATGGAATAATTAGAATAAGAGAATAGGGAACAATAGTCAAATATAGTCAAGAAATATAAGGCTGGAGAAAGAGAGGGGAAGTGGCTGAACTGGAGTTGGGGTTTGATTTCCATCCCTTGTTTGCACATTTCTTCCACACAGTGGACTCTCTCCCTTTTTTTCTTTACAGGACTCATTTATGGCTTTGTGTTGATTGCTTTAATTGTATTTTGTTAACGCCAGAAGTACAATATAATTTATTTTCTTTAACTCATATTTTGACCGTCTTAATTTCACACATTCATTTTTGAGCTTCTTAGGACAAACCTAAGTTTATTTAATTGAAATATTTTACCTTTATACCCACTTTTTATTTAATCCTGATATTTGAATTAAGTTAAACTAAGGATTTAAGTGAATTAATTTAATTTAACTTTTCTTAACTAAAAGTTAGACTAAAACTGCATTATCTTCACTCAAAATAATTTTCTTTACATTTCCTTGAATGAATTTAAGTTTTTTGAACTAGCCCTAAGTTAAAAAGATTTGCACTAATCATTACCATATTTCTCAACCTAAAGTGCTTGATTATATAAGTTATTCTTTAAAAATCGTAATTTTAAGTTTAATAAATATGAATTTAACAATCCCCCGTTGTTATAGCAGGCCTAATTTCAAGAATATGGGTCAAGATGCAAAGATTCAGGGCATTACTTGGATTAAACATACTGTCGGTAAAATATGGAAACTATTGGGTAAGAAAGTTTGAATCTGACCAGATATTTAACCCTGACATTAGCCTGGAAAGTGTTTGATTCTTTCCTACTTTGTCCAAATAACAGCACAGAAGTTTATCCGCTCACAGCAGTTTTCAGAGGAAGTAATAATTTAGAAACTTTCCCTTCAAACACCTGTGAGCGAGGGGCAGAGCGTCCAGGTTATAAATCTGCTGCTTTCCTCTGATTTTACTGCTGACTGTCCAAAACTCAGAGTCCATTTCTGTCTGTTTGAGGTCCAAACAGGAGACAAGTCCACTTATATTTTACACTGCAGCCTGCTAAATCCACTTTCTGAGCACTTTAAACAAGCGGGGACAAACATTAACCCAATCTGAGCCCTCTGCTCCTCTCAGCGTCAGGACCTGAATGTTTAAATTTACCAGCATCGGGCGCAGGATTGTAATTTATCCTGAGCCCGTAATGAAAGTCTTAGAGGAATCCCACAGTGGGGGAAAAGTGCTCGGACAGCACATATTTGGAGGCTGCGAGCTCACTCCATCTTGTGAGTGAGTGAAGGATAGCTGCTGGGTCACGGGGCCCGAGGCCCCAAAGTAAACACAGCTGCCGAGCCGAGTGACGGGGTTACCCGTCCAGTAGCTAAAGCAACACACACAGTCACGGAGAGAGAGCGCGCCGCACAAAAACACGCCGTCAGTTTAACAAACGTCTTATCAAGCCTCATTTAGGACGCACAGCAACAGGGCCGCTATTAATGAGGGTGATTAGCTGCTAATGACCACGGTTTAAGCTAACGGTGGGAGCGTTTCTGGACCGCGGTCGGAGCAGGTGGGCAGAGACGTGATGAAGAGATGCACACAGTCATTATCAGGAAGTAGGCCTGTTCAGCAGCATCTGTTTTCACCATGTGAAATCATAAGGCTGACTGAGGCTGTGACTGTGCAGCAGCCTCCACATGAAGACCAGGCAGAAGCTTCAGGGAGGCAAACTGAGCTTTAAACTGTGATTATAAGATGGTCACACATTTTCTTTAACACTGTGAAATTATTTCAGGCCATATCACACATCCCTAGTCCATACATCTTAAAAAAATCAAGCACACTTGACTTTAAATGCATAGTATCTATCTATCTGTCTATCTATCTATCTAGAGATGCCAGACTCCACCACTGATCCAGAGCTGCCCTATGTTAAATTCTAACAAATGTTGAAGGAGCTGTTTTCTGCTGACCTCCACATAAACTCTGGGGTTTAAGTCAAAGTATGAAATAAAGTTTGGAGGGGCTTCCAGGACAACCGTTATGCTCCTTCTTTAGGTCGTGTGTCTAAAAATCATTCGTGTAGAGAGCTGAATGTAGATGTGAGGATCTATCACTGCGTCCTCCAGCAGTAAGTTAAACAAATGCATCATCCAGATGTTGTTGCCTCCAGATGTTGGGCTGCAGTCGGCCGAGGTCAGGGAGAGAGTGAGAGCACCTGCCATAAACCCAGCCGTGCTTCCAGTAAGTATCAGCGTTTATTTCACAATTATTTCAGCGATTATAAGGCGGGCAGGCGTACGGATGGACAGCTGTTTCTGCACGGCTGCAGGAGTGTTTACAGACGCGTAAACACAACAGGGCACGGACATGGACCCTCACACACTCCCAACACATGCATATCAAACCATGTACCAAAAATCATCGAACTCCTCAGGATCAGGGACCCCGCAGTCCCCGAAGGAGCTGTTAACCCAGCACAGAGAGCCTCTGGGTCATCCCTCTGAAGGAGAGATACTCCAAGAACTCTAACGGGCCCCGTTTACACAACAGCAGAGTCACCAGAAACAGAAAGACTTCTCCTTTGCATTCATCTGAAAGAGTACTGCGAACGTGCCTTTCCTGTTCACACGGAGACAAAAACGTTTTCAAACTTTTCACTCTGGACTCCGGCTTCAAAAGTTTACCTATTCAGGGACCGTTTTCACGTAAACTGAAGGAGCAAATGCAGCGAAAACTCTCCGTTTTCATTGTTGTGTAAATGGAGCCATAGACGGCTCTGATATTAAAGTGACGCCTTGATCTCAGGTTCACGACGGCTCCAGTCCTCTCATTTAACATAAAAAAACTTGATTTGTGAATTATGTCTGCAAAAAAGTCAAATTAACTCCAACTGCTTCAGAGAAATCTCTTTATTCAGCATGGCCCAGCTCTACATGTGTGCAATGATACTGGTGATCTATCGCACTGCAAAGCTGAAAGACGACCCTCAAACTACAGCTGAACGATTTCAGGAAAAGATCTGAGTGTGGTTTTTCTGGCAGAAATTGTGATCTCAATTCGATTCACGATTTTCTTCAAATCAAGCTTCAGTGCAATACTCACTGTGTTTACAGTATAGACAACAGTAAGGAAATCAATGACCAGAGCACATCACACATTATTCATCATCTAATATCGATGATCAATAATCTGTTTTCATTATTTAAGAGATACTCCAACTTCTACTCCTAAACAGAGGCTTTGTGTTGTTGACCTGCTTACAGCACTTCTGTAAATGCAAATTGCTGCAAATGTGTAAAATACTATGTGTGAAATAGTTACACAACAGATCCTGGGTCAGTCAGGAGCTCTGCAAAAAACTGCAGCTTTGGCGATCACATGATTGCGTTGTCTGAAGTTGCAATTTCAATCCATAAACAATAAATTTTTCCATAAAAACCAGACCCACAGGATGGCTCCGTTGTCATGTATAGACCAAAATTTCAGTGAAGTCGGGATGCTGTGTAAAATGTGAATAAAACCAGAAAACAGTGATTCGCTTTAATCCTTGTTGACCAACATTAAACTCAACACTAAAACTACAGAGCAACCTGCACATCTGTGATGGTATGGGGGGGTGTCAGTGCCCATGGCATGGGTAACCTGCACATCTGTGAAGGCTCCATTAATGCTGAAAGGTACATACAGGTTTAGGAGCAACATGCTGCCGTCCATCTTTCTCGTTTTACGTGTTGTGTTTTTGTTTTTTGTTGTGTCATCATTCTTATGGGTCTTTTCAATTTTTGTTTGCACTTTGTTTTTACTTGTGTCTCGTTATTTGTCTTATTTTTTAGTAGCATTGTTGTGTTGTTTGTTGTAGTTGTATTTTTTTTAGATTGTTGTCTTTGAGATAATTTTGTTTATCATTGCATCATTTATTTGTTGCATTTTTATATTTATGGGTATTTTAATTTTTCGTTTGCACTTTTTCTATTTATTACATGTTTCAGAAGCATTGCTGTGTTATTTGTTATAGTCGTATTTTCTGGTTGTTTTATATAAGATTATTTTGTTTGTTATCGTATTATTTATTCGTTGTGTTCCACTTTTTATTGCATTGTTTTCGTTTCTCTATGTTGCTGCATTTTTCAGATGTTTTGTTGTGTGTTCTTCCTTGTTGGTGTATTTCACAGCACAGTTTTATGATGCTGATGGTGTAGAAGCATTAATACTCATGATGATCTGTTTCCAGTCTATCAGGGTGTCTCTCATATCTGCAGATTGAACCTGACATTTTGTTTTCACATCCTGATTTATTTAAATATATATATATATATATATATATATATATATATATATATATATAGATAGATAGATAGATAGATATGTGTGTGTGTGTGTGTGATGATCTGTTTGCACAGCTGGGGGCTCCTGTGGCTTCAGTAAAGTCTGAATATTCCTGCACTCGTCCTCTGCTTCATCACCCGTCCCGCCTGCACGTGCAGAAATCAGTGATTCCAGTAAATTAATGTAAAGTCATTAAAAACTTCTTTGAGGATGTGGGGGGTAATTCCTTCTGTAAATAAATATTCCGCGGCTGCAGTGCTGGTGGTTTGTGGGAGATTTTCGCGTCCTGACGGGGAACAGATGTTAAACTTTAAAATCATTTCTCCTTCGACTCCTTGGACGCAGATTGGCGGACTGAAGCTTTCATTACTCGGCAGCTTTTCCCCGTCCGTGTGGCAGATGGGAACTCTCAGACATTTCTTCAGAAACAACACGTTCTGCTGCAGAATATTTTTCCTCGCGCTGCTTGGGAAAATGAATCTTATGGAAAATATTATTTTGGGCCGGTGCACGTCGAGGGAAATTCCACACAGCATGACAATTTACTTTATTTTGGTCTCTTAGTGAAATCCTCTGTCACCTCTGATTACAATGAGCTCCAGTATCAGTTACACATGTGCCGGCCTGATATTCTACCTGAGCTCTTTGTGTGCTGTGGCCACCTCGGCTTCGGGGGTGGTGGGGGCTCGTGGGGGGGCTGCTGGAGACGTTTTGGAGAGCGATCAAAGCGATCATCGTCGTCCTCTCCAAACTGAGCTCTGACTGAAGTGAAATTAAAAGTTTAACCTGAGGAGGACATGCTGCACACCTCTGATCCAGATTCAGAGAGAGGATCAAGATCGTTCAGATGGAGCCAGGAGACACTTCGATTATTAAAATGGAGCCTCTGTTTACAAAGCTGCTCCCTCGACCTTTGACCTCAGACCTCCAAAATCACTTTGAGTCAGCAAAGAGACTTTTAGGAGGATTTCTAAAAGTATTTCTGGGGTATTTTGTTCACAGGATCGCAGAGGTTGACAAAGAGGTTACATGACCTTGAATTCTTGACTTCTTAGACTTATAACCTTGACCTTTGACCTCCAACATTTACAGAGATTATACACAAGACAAACATTTATGCAAATTCTGTAAAAAAAATATCCCCAGCAGCGTTCTTAAGATACCATGTTTACAAGCAAAAGTTGACCAAGAGGCTTCCTGACCTTGACCTTTGACCTTTAAACATTTATCATTTCATTTTTTAAAGGATTTCTTTGAACCTTGAAAGATTATGTATTGATTTCTCCAAATATCTTAATAAAAACCAAACTTGAAGTTGTACAAGTTTGAAAAACTTCTGATGTCAGAGCGTTTGAGTGAAATTGAACTTTAATTCGAGCATCAACACGGTCAGTGCTTCACTGACAGAGCACTTCTATGAACAAGACAAAAAGTCTGCAGCATCAGGACTTCCCCCTCTACCCCTCTTTATGGCCCCAGCAGCTGCCCAAAATGCCTTGTTACCCTACTCATAGACCTACCAGTGTGACATCATACCATTGTTTCATCAGCAGTTTGAGCCCATTGGCTCATGGAAGTGAGTTCAGTGCAGGGCATCAGACAGGGGTGGGCAAGTGGTGGCCTGACAGTCACATGTGGCCCCCCTTATCCCTCAATGCGGCCGGCCAGTCAAATCAAAATATTAAACCAAGTAGGGGCGTCCCCATACTGTATGGGTATTGGTTTGGGGATTGAGATTAATGAGAGCTGTAATCAGGATTATTTAAAAAAATATTGGGCTCCTGATTTTATTTATTTATTTATATTATTTATTTAACAGACCTCTTTTTCAAGGGAGACCTTACCAAGAATGAGACACGATTGCTCGCTCATTGTAATATACACACCACATGCATTCATCGAACCTAAATGCTTTTCACACTATTATTTTAATCATTAAAAAATGGGAAATAGATGAAGTTATGTAGTGGACCGATGCATGCCTCCCTCAAAATATAACATAATGAAGAAAAACATAATTTTTAACTTGTTTGAAAGTAAAAACAAACATTTAAAAAATATTACTTTGTGATTTAATAACTTAAACATAATGAAACTGCACTGAGTTTAAATAAAGACAAATGTTGATATAATGATGTCTTAGCTTTATGTTTGTTCAATATCTGAAATTGTAATTAACTATAATTAAGGTAAAAGTATCCTGCATTGCCAAAATGTGGCCCTTTGGCTTTGTGGTCAAAATATTACGGCCTTTGTCGTACCCAAAGTTGCCCATCCCTGGTGTAGATGTTGAAATGAATGCAGAGCTGTTGACAACAAGGCACCAGACCAAGGCACCAGACCAATTACCACAAAGTTTACCCGTGAACCAATCAGAGCAGACGGTGCCACGTGGAGGAGGTGACAGGAGCTCCTACAGAGCGTCTCAGACAGAGAGAGAATAGTGGTGGATCAGGAGCTCTCTGTATGTGGGAACTAGAAGGATTTTGACCATTAGTGATTGTGAACAAACTCAAACAGACATCAAAAATAAAGATATAAACTTGGTTCAACGCAGAATATGCGCTCTTAAATATTCAGTTCAGACCAAACAATAAAGCCTGCCATCCATCCATCCATCCATCCATCCATCCATCCATCCAGACAACCAGTGAGACAGACAACCACTCAGAGTCACCAATAATCTAACGAGTATGTTTTGGAAACGGGGAGGAAACCAGAGTGCCCAGAGAAAAACAATGCAGGCACAGGGAGAACATGTAAACTCCACACAGCAAGACTCTGGTAAAGAGAGGGTCGAACCAGCAACCTTTTCCCTGCTTTACACCAGGACTGATGACGAAAACACACCAACATGCTCCACATTAGGGCTGAAAGATTTATTGTTTCAGATTGAAATCGTAATTTCAGACAACGCGATCATGTGACCGCCAAAGCTGCAATTTTTTTGCAGCACTCCTGACTGACCCAGGATCTGTTCTGTCAACTGTTTTACACATTTACAGCAATTTGCATTTACAGAAGTGCTGGTAAGCAGGTCAACAACACAAAGCCTCTGTTTAGGAGTAGAAGTTGGAGTGTCCCTTAAATAATGAAACAGATTATTTATCATCAGTATTAGATGATGAATGATGTGTTTTGTGCTTTTGATCACTGATTTCCTGACTGTTGTCTTTACTGTAAACATCGTGAATATTGCACTGATGCTTGATTTGAAGAAATTCATGAATCGAAGTGAAATCACAATCAGATCTTTTCCTGAAACCCTTCAGCTCTTGTCCACATGGCTGAGCACCACCTTCTGTTAGACGATGCTCACAGTAGGGCCTTTAGCACCTCTGGTCTTCCACCATCTTAAATCCTCCTGCGTGGCCAGCCTCACCAGATCGATGAAGGACACTGGCCCCAGAAAGAAAAATCAAATGATCTGGGAGGTCGGCGTGGCTCTGGTATAAATCATCTCCAGAGCAGTTTCTCGGCCGTCCTCAAAGAACCCACTCCACACTTCCCTGTTGTCTTTGGTTTGATGTGGCTCTGTGTAAATAAAAGATGACTGATTGATTAATTGATTGATCACTGCGGTCGGGGGGCCATCAGATCCATCTAAACACGGTGTTTCTGTGAGTCAGCTGCGGTTAGAAGTTCCAGAAACAGTCGTGAGCGGGCCTTGAGGGAGGAATATTTTGTCAGAGTAAGTCATAATATTTTTGTGTTTCGTACGTCGGGCTGTGAGTGATGGCAGACGTCTCATTAATCAAGACATTAATATGAAATAAAGAAGGACTTCTGAAAGGTGGAAACATCCGCGTCAGACGACAGCCTCTTATCTATTATCTGCTGCACCAGCTGCACTCCTGAAGCCGCGTGTGTGTGTGTATGTGTGTGTGGGGGTGTGTGTGTGTGTATGTGTGTGTGTGTGGGGGTGTGTGTGTGTGTGTGTGTGTGTGTGTGTGTGTGTGTGTGTGTGTATGTGTGTGTGTGTGGGTGTGTGTGTGTGTGTGTTAGCCGGGCTGCTGGCAGGATGGTAGGGCCGGGAAATATGGACCTTAAGATCAACCTTATGCTTTAATTCCTCTGTGAGGTCTGCATCTCCAGAGAGACGGTGCAGCAGTGGGTAGGGCTGTCACTGAATACTCAACATTAAAATAGTTTTCAAACACGGGGGTAAAAATTTGTATTTAACCAACAGGAGCTGTGCAAACTGCAAATATACAGAGCAGTGATCCAGCAGAGGGCGCTCCAGAGTAGGGCAGAACAATTTCAGAAAAAGATCTGATTGTGATTTCAGTTCGATTCATGATTTTCTTCAAATCAAGCTTCAGTGCAGTATTCACTATGTTTACAGTATAGACAACAGTGAGGAAATCAGTGATCAAAAGCACATAACACATCATTCATAATTCAACATCTAATATTGATGATCAATAATCTGTTTTCATTATTTCAGGGATACTGCAACTTCTACACCTAAACAGAGGCTTTGTGTTGCTGACTTGCTTACCAGCACTTCCGCAGTGGAGATGTGACGTTAGCGAACGAGTCGACTCTTGATCAGCTCTTTTAAGTGAACAATGAGAGCCGATTCACAGTTGTGATTAAACCGTTCATTTGCGAGCCATTCTTAAAAGCAAATTGCCTGTAAATGTGTAAAACAGTTGACAGAACAGATCCTGGGTCAGTCAGGAGTGCTGCAAAAAAATTCAGCTTTGGCGATCACATGGTCTGAAACTGCAATTTCAATCCGAAAACGGTAAATCTTTCAGTCCTACTTCAGAGTAACTTAAAACATCTTGGTAAACAAGGAATGAGAGAAAACGGAGAAGGGAGCCACACTGACGACAACTTGTGGAAGCATTTTGGGTTCTACGCCCCTCATGGCAAAACAAAACACAAATTCCAGGCTGCATATTGACTTCATGCAAAAACAGCTGGGTTACTCCTCACCCACAACAGATCTGCTACCCTACTTGAAGAGGCATTGCAGTGCAGCATATGGGGCTTCGTCTTTTCCTTTTTGCAGGAGGTTCAGGAAGAGGGCATCGTGCTTAAGATTGCAATACTCATATGCAAGTAGGGATGGGATGATTATGGATTTTAAAGCCACTATTGTTGCCAAAGGAATAATCTTGACTTGCAATTAATCTTTATTATTATGAAATATTTTAGCAAGACCATGAATGTTCATCATGCTGCATTTTTGCATTTTTGCCTTGTTGGTAAAGTTACAATGCTAACACTTGTGTTTAAGGGAATAGAAGAATAAAGTTCAACTTTATCAATGCTAATGGTTTCTTAAAACAGCATTAAGTCTCTTTGTCATCCTGCAGAAGTTCTAATGAGTTCAGTATTGCAGATTTTGTGACAGATAGAACAGAGTGATAAAAAAATCAGTACAATTATGTTTGGCCCCCTGGAACAAACTTTTTTAAATCAAAGTGTTTAATTTCAGTCATTTGCAAATCTTCCTGCACAATGACTGTGAATCTGTGTAACAGGTTTATGAATCAGCAGGAACAGATCGACCGATAATAAGAGAGAGCAGAGTTTAGGCTCAATTTGAAAGACAGTTGAACAAACTTTAAAGCTGAAATTTACACTTCCCACATTTTTATTTATCATGGGAATTATCGTCATTGTTTGGCACGTGCCTCACAGCAACAGGGTTGCCGTTTCTATCTGCAGTCAGGGCCTTTCTGCATGGAGCTTGCATGTTCTCCCCGTGCATGCCTGGGTTCTCTCCGGGCACTCTGGCTTCCACCCAGCGACCAAAAACATTCTTATTAGATTATTGGTGACTCTGAATTTCCCTAAGGTATGAGTGTGAGCGTGGATAATTTTTTGTCTCTTTATGCGGCCCTGTGATTGGCTGGCCCCTGCCTAATGTCAGCTGGGATAGTCTCCAGCCCCTGTGACACAGAAAGGAATAAGTGGTACAGATAATGCAAAGATGGATGGATGGATGATCACCATCTCAATATTAAACAGTGTTATCGCACATTTCTTCTATCGCAGAGGCCAAGTCCTTGGGTCAGACCATTTTTTGTAAATTTTGCACAAATGTCAACTTTGACACTGCACAGCTGTGTTAATAACTGAGATGCTCTGCCAGGTAGCCTAAATAAAGGTGACTGCATTTCACACAAAAGTTCAATTTGTTTCTGTTCATTTATACATTCAGACTTTACTAGCATTCAATAAAGGGTTATTAGATGTTTGATTTTATCCAAGTGTAAAACATGACTTCAGAAATTCAAGGAAACATAAAAAATGCCTTACCCTTTACACTTCATATTTTAGTCGACTAAATTTACAGCAGATTTCATCGACTAGAATGTTGTGACATTTCATCAACTAAAACTAGACTAAAATTAAAACAATTTAGAGACTAAATTATGACTAAAACTAAAAGATATTTTAGGCAAAAACTATAACTTAAACTTAATTAAAAAGTGCTGTCAACATCAACACTGGCACAGACTGATCATGTGGAAACTGGGGTTAAATCTAGTGAGTTATCAAGCAGCCCTGAAATCACTCAGATCAGTGTGAACAACACTGTCTCCCCCTTTCTCCACTTTCTCTCTGATTCCAGGTATATCGGTGTATCGTTATTTCCCATCCCTAGTGCGTGTGTGTCCATTCAGAGCTCCAAACTTAGACACAATAGCCCAGAATAACAAAGTGTAAAGAAGGCAATTGTCTTGACAGCACGTGTAACAGAAACTGCAGAGCCCGGCCGCCTCGGGGCCTCAGCAGTGCGGCCGGCGTGCGGAGCGGCGGGGATTTTGGCGGGCTAAAATGATCCTGGAATCAGCTCCGTCAGGCTTCCAGTGTCACTCACATCCACAGTCATATTTTTGCTGAGCATCTGGAGGCTGAAATGTGTTCTGCGTGCGTGTCCGTGGCACCCGTTTTCCTTGGCACGGCGACCGATGGCTCACTTTTAATACGGAGAGGAGAGCTGAATTCTTGAGGCGGCCTGTGAAAACGCAGCAGCACAATGGACAATGGGCGAGCTGTGGTTTGGGAGCGAGGGGAGATCGCGGGGAGCCTGATGGAAACCTCGCAGGGGCTGCCGTGAGCACGCGAGGTCAGGACATGTGCTGACACGGAGTCCTGGTCCAGAGCCAGAGTCGAGGCCCGGAGGAAACGAGGCCTCACGTCTGCTCCGCACGAAGCCTTTTGTTTGTCTCTCACTTGATATCAAGTACGACTGTGAGGCAGATTCAGACCAGGAGGCGTTAAATATGGATGTTTGTGTCCGTCTGTTTCTTCATATCAAATATGACTGAGGCCTGGATCCAAAAACTGAGATACTCTATGGATGATTTTTTTGTATGTGGGTTTTCTTTATGTTCCTGTCCAACAAATCCCTCCATATATGCATGTGATATGCACCTACAAGCCACTTTATTAGGTACACCTGGCCAGTACCAGGTTGGACCCCCTTTTGCCTTCAGAGCTGCCTTAATTCGTGGCAGATATCACACATGTGAACTTTGCAATGGCTGTCAGACCCTCTCATCATAGTTCTGAAATAGGACTTGGTCCTGGTTTCAGCCTTTATTAGAAATCTTTGCAGCATTTGTGGTTTCCGTTATTTCAAACACGAATATCAGAAAGAAAACGTATCTACAGTCAAAGATAAGAGGGGACATTTTATTTTAACAATATCTGGTGTTGGAGGGACATTTAGCAGAAACAGTAAAGCTCTGTGTGGATGTGAAGATCACTAAGCTCAGCCAACAGTTAAGCCTGAGTTATACTCCAGTTTGTCCTTGTGTTCACCTTCATGTCCATTGGTGTCATGAGTGTTTTGTCAGTTGTCTTGGGGTGTATACAACAACCTGCCCTGTTAAGGCTCAGTTATGCTCTCCACATGGACAGAAATGCGGCTACAAAGTGCTGTGGCATCATGATGCAAAAACCTTTGCAGTACTTATGCGACATGTGGCTCTCACATTGCCACAAGTAGATATTCTTCCAAACTTTAGGGGGCAGCGTCCTTAAAAAGTCACATCTATGGCATGGTTTAAAGGAAGTCATCAAAGAAGGAGGTTTGTTGTTACTGGTTACGCTACAGAAGAAGAAGGTTTGGAACAATGAACCACCAGATCCAGCAGAGGGCGCTCCCAGGGCAGTCCAGTCCCTTGACCTCGAAAACTGATTGGTTTTAATTTTCAGGAATAGTGACAGCCCTTCTGCTGAGCCACTTTCTCTGAGGTTAGCGTGGCTGTAACAGCTGTTAGAAATCCATCCAGAGCGTTCGGTAACGTCTGTCATCAGCTGGATGATCAGTCACGTTCAGTCTCATTCTTCAGATGCTGACCACTGAGGTCCTGATTATTGGATTGTTTTTAAACGTCCTGTTCTCGTCGTTCCTGCTGATGTGTCTGCATTGGTAATTCTGTGCACAACCCACGCACTAAATTAAAGCAAAGGGACACATGGCGGCCATCATGTATCCATGCAGTGAAAATCTGTCACAGCTGAAAGTTCATCACTGCAATCTTAATTAGACCAACAGCTGGAGGATTTTTATTATGTTTTCTTTATTAAATACTCTCCAAATTTTTTATTAGATTTTCATGATGATCTGAATCTGGGTGTGGATCCAGGATTTTTGTAATGATTTGTGAACATTTCAGTAAAAACTCAATAAGTTTTCACCAGATTTTTAAGACATTTTCTGGGAATGTTGGTCGTGGCACAAAGAAGACGTGATTAGATTTTAGTGTTTTGAACCCAGATGTGGATCCAGGAACTTTTCTACTGTTTGTTACCAGTGCCACAGTTTTGACAATATTCAGGGCCAGTGTTGGAAATGCTTCGGCAGAGGTTTGTGGTCTTGAAGCTCTTCCTGTTTGTTTGTTAGATTGTGAACACGATAACTCAAGAAGTAGAGGACGGATTTGGTTGAAATTTTCAAGGAGTGTTGGTCATGATACAAAGAAGATGTGACAAGATTTTGGTGTTTTGAACCAAGATGCAGATCAAGGACATTTTTTTTAAATATTTTAGTTAGTTAACTTTCCAAGACAGGATCATTTTCCAAATTTTCATTTATTAACTCAATATGTTTCCAACAGATCTGGATGATATTTTCAAAAACTGTTGGTCATGGTACAGGAAAAACATGGTTAGAATTTGGTGGTGATTTGAAGCCAGATGTGTATCCAGGATTTTTTTTAAAGGGTTTTAAAAACCCTGACAATGTTGGAAATAACTTTGTGGAGGTTAATGTTGACAGCACTTTTTAATTAAGTTTTAGTTATAGTCTTAACTTTTAGTCATAATTTAGTCTCTAAATTGTTTTAATTTTAGTCTAGTTTTAGTCGATGAAATCTGCTGTAAATTTAGTCGACTAAAATATGAAGTGTAAAGGGTAAGGCATTTTTATGTTTCCTTGAATTTCTGAAGTCATGTTTTACACTTGGATAAAATCAAACATCTAATAACCCTTTATTGAATGCTAGTAAAGTCTGAATGTATAAATGAACAGAAACAAATTGAACTTTTGTGTGAAATGCAGTCACCTTTATTTAGGCTACCTGGCAGAGCATCTCAGTTACAATACCAGAACTGACAACAAACAGTGAACCTGCTCTACATGAATATATCAATTCATAAAGAGAGGAGCTCTGATTGGATCGCTCCACAACTTATCCCACCACCACCAAGCTAAGGCAGCTGTGATTGGATATATTCCTAACTTGTCCCTACTTTCTACATGACCAAATTAGGTCTGATTGGATTAAGTCTCTGTCAAACATTTCAGTCTAGTTTTTATTTGTTGATGAAAATGTCAGTTAATTTAGTTTGAGTTTTTGTCCATGTGCACTTGTTTTTATGAGTTACTGTCTAGTTTTCTTCAGGAGAAAAAAGGTTGTTGATGAAAATAATTACTCAACAAAATTAGCACGGTGCTACACATAAATTAAATACATAAAAAGGTCAATTTATGAAATTGTTTGTGTGAATTTTAATGCCTTTTTCGTGATTTTGTTTTGTACTTGGTGATTTGTTCGTGTGTTTGCAGAGAGACAAAAATGTTTTGTAACATCCATGTTTTGATGCCAGGCTCTGCTTACATCCTCTTTTCAGCAGGAAATATTGATATCAACGTCCAAACTACGGTCTTTACAAGCATGTTGGATTCAAACTTTAACAACGAACGTCAAGAATTAAGAATCACTCATTAAATAAAAGAATAAACTGCTTCATAAATCACTCCTGGCTGAATCCAAAGAGGAGCAGAGACAGTGAGGAGCTCAGCTTAACAAATCCTGGTGTTTGACCTCCTTGTAACCAGATCCAGGAGTTAAACCGTGGATCAGAACCACCCTGCTCTTTAACTATTTGTTGAATCTGACTTCCACTTTGTCCTCCCCCTAACCAAACAGCCGCACAACTGACTAAGCATCCATCCATTCAGGTGTCCTTTTTCAGTCCAGGATTGAATTTCAGAGTGTGTGACGGGAGCAGCAGGCCTTTTGTTCACGGCCGGCCCATCAGGAGGAGCGTGTTGGCCTTAAGAAAGAGTCAGGCCAACAACGGGGCAACATCTGATTAGCATTCGCAGCGCTATCTCCCCTCCCCGGGTATTTTATTACCACAGGTGCGGGGGCATTCATTGATCAGATGCACGCTACAGGCGAGGTTCGGCTATAATTGAAAACAGCTCTATTTATACACCTGCAGGCACTGAAGGTCTCCCAGAGAGCACGGAGGAGGGAGAGCAGAAGAAAACAGAGCGGTGACAGAGCCGTGAAAAAAGACATGCCGTGGGAGAGCGTGCTTGGGGCCTACGGCGAGCGGGGGGGCACGAGAGGCCACGCGGTGCCAGGAGAGGATCAGTCTGCAGGTGCAGCGGCCCGAACAAAAGATTAGCATGTGCTGAAAAGAGGCACAAATACATGCTGATGCTCATGCTAGGTTACTCCCCACATCACCTCTGGGTATTTACATTCACACATGGAGTTATTTTATGGAGGACCACCGCCCTGAAGCACCACCCCCACATCACAGCCCTGCAGACACCGGACCGACAGCCTCAATACTGATTTATATGTGATAGCACACATTTACATCTCTGTTATATCTCTAAAAAAATCAGATCTTTCCTACAGCTGTACCTCACATTTGTACATTTACCCAGATTGCCAGAGGTCTGATGTACATGGTGTGCAGTCTGTGGCAGCAACAAATCTATGAAGTATCAGACATTCCCTGACATTCTCAGAAATTATGAAACATTTATCATAGAATAGCACAATGACATGATTCCAGTGTCACAAACCAACTGAAGGTACAACATTGGTGTGGATGATTCTCAGGTTAATCTAGCCTTCTAAAAAACAAGATTACAGGTTGATGATCAATGTCTCTAGCTCGCTCTACTTCATCATATTGAACTTAAAATTCATGTATTCCTGTCTCTCAGGCATGATCATTGTCTGCTAGCTATCTGTTTAGTCTGGCTTTTATGTTGTGTCTTACTATTATAAATTTATGCTTCATACTTATTTTTTTTAATCTTTATTTACTCTGCATTTTCATAAAACCATTATGTTGATTTACTGTTTAAGTAGCCTAATTTTTTGCCATTTCTTATTATTTCTTTTTGTCACCATTGTTTTGAGTTTTTATATTTTATTCCTTACCTTGCATTATTCTATCTACTCAGATTTTATGGCTAAGCATGCATTAGTTGCCACGTGCATTTTTACTTCATTTCCTATGTTTGATTTTGTTCACTAACAAGGTATAAGGAATATAAATAATTCCCCAGGACAATTAAAGCTTTTCCAGGACATTTTACTTTTTTCCTCATTTTCCATATGTTTTCCATGACTGGAAAATGGGTCAATCAATTTCCAGGTTTTCGAGGACACGTGGGAATCCTGTTTTTGATAGAAGGTGCCATGTTATTTTATGGGTACAGGCGTAGTCACATCACAGGACTGGGGATGTGGGTCATGCAGCCACTTCTGTTCCTTACTCTGAGTTTTATTTATTGTAAAAAAAAAATAACAATCAAGACTTTCCTTGACTTGCTACGTCACTCCTTTTTTTGAAGTATTGCCTGATCTTTAATGCTCACAATAATAGTTTCAAAAGCATGTACCAGAAAATCATCAACCACGCTCGTTCAAAGGTAATCTTTATCTTGACAGGAACGGTTTTTAAACAAGTGAAATAACGATATTTTGGTCCAACTATGGATCTTTGTTCGTTTTCTCTCCTACAGTTCGGCTGTTTTTGTTCTGATTCAGTTGAAAAAGCTACAAATTGTCTTATTTCCTTTAGATCTCTTGCCAGGTCTGCAACCTCAACTTCAGCTTCATTAACTGGCCCTTAAAGGGCGATCCAGTGTGCAGCGATTGATTGAATTGAATTTTTTTAAATGAACGCTTCATTTCGAACATGCAAAAACAAACATGGTAGTCACCACAAACACAATCATAAATCAAAAACAAAAGAAAACAATCAAGGTCCCCTCTCCCTCTTCTCGTATGTCCTCTCACATGTTGCGTGTTGTGTTTTCCGGTTTCTGCCATGGACAGCGTTTATGGTTGGTGCTGCTTCTTCTTCATCGTTTTTGTTAGATCAGGTTTGATCAGATTTCTGTCTTGGAGGACTAAGTTCTAGATCGGTGGTGGGACAGATTGGTTCTGTGTGTGGTGTGCTGTGTTGAGATTATCGGAGCACACCACATGAAGAACGATCCAAACTGTTCAGTGCCTGATTTTTTATCTTCATGTGTGGGCTCTAACAGATAAACATCTCTGCAGATTTAGAGAATCCTGATGCTGCTGCCCCATGACCCGACCACGGATAAGCAGAAGAGGATGGTATGGTTGTTGTTTTTGTGATTCTGTGACCTTGTATATTGGCTGCTACCTCGGACAGGTCTCTCTTGTAAAAGAGATTTTTAATCTCAATGGGACTTCCTGGTCAAATAAAGGTCAAATAAAAATAAAACCTTCTTGCAGGGAGGCACTGGCCCTACCTGCTGCATGCCTGGAGTCTGTTAATCTGCTGAGCCTCTTATTCCCTCATGTTTCTCCTCCTCTGTCACGCTGCAGGTGCTACATTGCATTCTGGGACTTTGTGTTTTTATAATATGGTTCTGAGAGAAGGTCAGGAGGTCAGTGAGGTGGAAGTCCAATCAGAAGAACCGCAGAGGAAACAGAAATCTGCATGAACATGGAAACACTCAAACCGCACACTGATGGAAAAATCCTGCACATGTGGAAACCACTGCCCTTTTTTTGAGATGTCAGATTTCCAAATGCAGAGAGTAATGAAAGCTCTTAATTATCATGAAATAAATATAGGTGAATAAATCCATGCGGAGCTGGAGTGTATGTTCTTGGCAGTAAATGTTTAATCCAAACAGCAGCTGAGATGTTCTGGTGCTCTTTACGCTTCGTTCTGGGGTCACATAATGAGTGACAACAGGGTGAGAAAACCTCAAACACAGCACGCAGATCAGGTTTTTATTTAAGAGCTGGACTTTACATGAAAATATGACATTAATGTGCTATAAGCTATCATTTACCCAGAACAGGATCGCAGTTAATTTGGAGTGTTTTCCTTTTAAGGAGCAGCTTAATTTCTTTGGAGAGGATTCAGAAACAACGAGCAAGTAAAAATGTCCTGACTGATGTGATTCCCAGAAATGTTCGATTGTTAGAAGAATTTTTATCCATCTGCTGCAGAGCCGAGATGAGAAACATGATGATTTATGATTAATTATGGCAAAAGGAGACATCTGGGAGTCAGCCAACTGTAATATTTTTAATATTTGCCATGTTTAAGCACATATTTCACTTTAAATCTCTCCCTGCGCCTTCAGCAGGTGTTATTTGATCAAACACATTCAGTTAGTATGCACCGTGATCACAGTATCTCTGAAAGTCTAAAAGGGATTCTCTTTAAACTTCAACCACACCTCCACCTAAATTCAAGGACTAACCACTTGCATTGTGGAGGTCACAGGTCAAAGGTCAAGGTCTTGTGTTTGCTTATGAATGCACAGGGAACACATACTACCACTCTCATATGCCAGTGCAGGACAGTTTTGTATAGAGGTACGAAAATGTGGAATACTCCATCAGAGATGACGAGTCAAACCCGTAAAATTGTTTTTAAAAAGACTTTGAGGAGATATTTGTTTGCATAGATGTCCATTCTGAGTCAAGGATGAACTGATTAGATGTTGCTGTGAGCCACTCAGGTCTGTTTTCTGTTTGAGGAAAACCCTCAGGGATTGTCAGTCTCTCCTGTTCCAGTCTGTCATGGTGAATAAAGTCCTGCAGGTCGAGTCTGGACGTGATGAAGTAATGCTATCATAACAAACCAGAACGAACCCTAACGGACTACAACACTCAGGCCGTCTGGACAAGTCTCCATTGGACTTCCAGCGTGGTTACTTGCATCTGTGATATGACGTCTTTTTGCATTAAGACATCTTTTCATTCGACTTGCATTTATTTACTTTCAAAGATTTTAGGCACCTGTACGAGCCCTGGCTCTTACAGGCACAGGTAATACACAGGTTACTGGCAACAAGATGCCAGTAAGTTACTGTAAATATATGGTAGCATTACTCTATTTCAATTAACAGCAATATTATTGTATATTCTACAATAGTTTTTCTACTATATCTTTTATTGAAGTTATCATGACTGTCTTTTCAATTTACAGCATAATTACTGTATTTTCAATAGAGGCATCCTTAGTGTTTTTTTATATACAGTAGCGTAACCAGATTTTATTCTACAACTTTTAATGCATGTTAAATTACCATGAACTTGCTGTATTTTAGTTTGTATTGTATCTTTAACTATTTTACCATTCTGATCATTTATAAGTAAGATATCATTTTGTTAACAAAAAAAAAAAAAAAAAAAGTCCAACCTGTATATATCATTTTTTATGCCATAAAATACATTTAATCAAACCATTTGTTTCACTCAAAATTGAGAAATTTAGTAAAGGAATATTGCCTGCTATTGTACAACATATAGTAATATATAATATACAGTATATTAACATACACATATATATATGTATATATATATATATATATATATATATATATATATATATATATATATATAGGAGTTAACTGTAGATTTTATGGTAAAATGCTGTTAATATTACAGAAATCTATATTTTTCCTACAATCTTTTGCCATTTACAGTGATTAATGTATAGATTTTTTTTACAGTAGGTAGCTGTAGATATTACAGTAAAATACTGTTAAGTTTACAAAAATCAGTCACAGTGAAGGACAGAAGAACTGAAGACTGGACTAACCAGAAGTTAACAAGTGCCTTAAATGTGACGCTAAAGCCTGTAGCAGCCAGCCTGGAGCTCTCATGCACTGAGGACACTTTCAGTTTTTACCTCAAACATGTGGGGTGCCTCAGGGATCAGTTTTCAGACCAAAATTGTTTATTATGTATATTAATGGCATTTGTAGGATGTCTAATGTCTTAAGATTCACGTTACTTGCAGATGACACAAATATTTGTTGTTCTGGTGTGGAAATACAGCAGCTTTTGGAGGTGATTACAAAGGAAATAAATACCTTAAAAGGTGTGTTAATGCAAATACATTGTCCTTAAATTTGAACAAAACTAATTTTATGTTGTTTGGACAACATTAGAGAAATATAGATGTAAAATTAAACATGAACAAAACAGAAAGAAAATCTGCTGGAAACTTCAGATTGGTTTCCAGCTCTGCACTCACTCCCTCTGCTGCTCGGTACTCCGGTGTGTACTGTGTGTAGATTAGGTTAGTGTTGTAAATACTATCATTATTTTTATTTAGGTTTTATTTTAGGTTAATGCTGTAAATTTCGTTATATTTTTACCTAGAGTCTCATAGCCTTAGATTATGGTAGTGTTGTAAATATCCTTATTCTGTATTTTTACCGCCTATTTATTTCTTTTATTTTTCTTTATGGCTAATACCGGGACCTCAGTAACTAGTTTTGGTCTTTTCTCATGTAAGTGCAGACTGAAATGACAAATAAAACTCCTTTGCATCCTTTGAATATTAAATATGTTCAGGGAACATTGCTGTCCTTGGGAAAACAAGGCAGATCTTCCACCAGAAAGCCCAATATATTTTATGTTGTGCATTAATTTGACCTTATCTGACCTACTGTGTCGAGGTATGGGGAAACACATATAAAAGTAATCTTCAGGCAATGAATACAGAGCATAAATCTGATGATTCTTTGAGGGATTTCTGTCAGACTTTGCTCGAATGTCCACTCCGACTTGGTGATAAACTGAATAAATTTGGGAGGTGTAAGGTTAGAGATCAAGCGACCCTCACTGAGGCATCACACCGCCTTGATGGCATGAAGCTGGAGTTACTCCTTGAAACCTGCATGAACGTCTCCAACGTCTCAGCCTGCACAGTGTCTCCTGGTGGACGTGATGTAGCTGTTGGACGCCGATCAGAGTGCCGTGTATTAAACATGGCCGTGTTTCCCGCTCTACATTTCCCTCCTGATCCTGTTGGGACAGGATGAAAAGCTTTGACGTCACTGTTACTGCAGGTGTGGGAGCTCCTGTTTCACCGTCACTGATGTTCACGTTTGGATAAACATCTGAGGACTCGATCAAATTCAACACTTCGCAGGTAAATGTTTGGATACTTACGAAATCCTGGCGCTGAATCAAAGCAGCCGCGGCGCCCTGGCGGCTCCATAAAGAACAATCTGTGTGATGGTCTTGTTGAGGAGGAGCCGCCTGTGAAGGCCCCGTCTGTCCTCCTGCTTGTTTTTACTCAGTGGGAATTAAACGCTCCCTGATGAGGAGGCCGAGTGTGATTAAAACTGCATCATGAGGGATGTGACGTGATGAATTACTCCTATTAATCCACTCTTTTGTTGAGTGGATCATAAAGGATTAAAGAAGCTGCTCACAGGATGTAACAGATTCACATCCATCAGCCGTCAGGACGAGATTAACCACCGATGGAGGACGACAGAGAGTGAAGCTCCAGGGACACCTCAGGGTTTGGACCTCCATGAGGGGTTCGATCCCCAGGTCGGGTTTACACTCCGCCCCTGAACTCAGAATCCATATCGAATGGAAAGTGTTATCAACCATCAGCTGTGGCTCAGCTCTACTAGGACTCAAACTTGGAGAACATGTACTCAGTTTTGGTCAACTAGTGCACGTTAGACTCTACGAGAGAGGCAAAAAGTGTCACTAAGACTGCTAGTAAACTGTTTCGGGTTGACTAGTACTACTGGTAGGCTTAAAATGTTCACTAGTACGACTGGTAAGCCTTATATGCTCATAAGGGGAAGGGGAAAAGCAAATTCAGGCTTCCCATTGGCTTTGGAAATATTACAACCAATCAGGGTGCTGGATTTAGTTATAATCCCTCCTACTTCATTTGCATTAGCTCTACTAGTACTACCAGTGGATCTTTTGGATTAACTAGTACTAGTAGACTAAAAACAGTCTACTAGTACTACTAGTGAGATATTTTGCATTAACTAGTAATACTAGTAAAAAAAAAAAATGTTTTACTGGTAAAGGTTTTTGGTGCACCATTGTGCGAGTAGATCTTACTAGTAAAGCAAAATCATCTACTAGTAGACAATTTTGTGTTACTAGTAGTACTAGTAAAGCTTTGAGTTTTTACTAGTAACATTTTTTTAAGTGTACTAGTCATACTAATAGACTCAAATCAGTCTATTCGCGCACTAGTTGACCAAAATTGAGTGTATAAAATAAATATAATATAAATATAAAATTGAGTGTATAAAATAATTTGAGTTATTGTGTAGTGTGAACAGGGTTTCAGTGTAGGGTTCAGCCTCTCACACATGATGTTTTTAAAAGATAAAACTAAACTGAAAGTTCTCCGAGAGCAAAAACCTACACCAAGACATTTCCAACACTGTCAAGCAGGTTATCGTCCAAACTGTGGATTATCTCACACCGTCAGATAATCCTTAAAAGAAGTCTTGGACACCAATCCAGACACAGACCACCACCAAAATGTGATCACTTGTGCCATGACCAATATTTCAAGAAAATATTATCAAAACCTGTTCAGAACTTTAGGAGTTATCTCGCTCCCAGGTGGAGTAAATGTTTCTGATGATATTCAGCCACAGGTTTCTGATGGCTGGTTCTTACGGGCTCTCGGTGAACATGTGCTGCTGTCCAGATTAAACTCACATCCTCCTTCTTCTGCTGATTAAAGCGTTTCTCCTCACAGGTCCTGATGCTCCTCTCTGCTCCTAAAACTCCTCCGTGGTCCCCACCGAGCTCCTCGTATGTCCCAGATCCACCACAGGACCAGAGCAATCCGTGCCCTGTAGCAGAGACAGGAAGACACAGGAAGACACAGGAAGAGACAGGAAGACACAGGAAGAGACAGGAAGAGACAGGAAGACACAGGAAGAGACAGGAAGAGACAGGAAGAGACAGGAAGACACAGGAAGAGACAGGAAGAGACAGGAAGACACAGGAAGACACAGGAAGAGACAGGAAGAGACAGGAAGACACAGGAAGAGACAGGAAGAGACAGGAAGAGACAGGAAGACACAGGAAGATACAGGAAGACACAGGAAGAGACAGGAAGACACAGGAAGACACAGGAAGAGACAGGAAGACACAGGAAGACACAGGAAGATACAGGAAGAGACAGGAAGAGACAGGAAGAGACAGGAAGAGACAGGAAGACACAGGAAGAGACAGGAAGTCACAGGAAGAGACAGGAAGAGACAGGAAGACACAGGAAGACACAGGAAGACACAGGAAGACACAGGAAGAGACAGGAAGACACAGGAAGACACAGGAAGAGACAGGAAGAGACAGGAAGATACAGGAAGAGACAGGAAGAGACAGGAAGACACAGGAAGACACAGGAGGATACAGGAAGAGACAGGAAGACACAGGAAGAGACAGGAAGATACAGGAAGACACAGGAAGACACAGGAAGAGACAGGAAGAGACAGGAAGATACAGGAAGACACAGGAAGAGACAGGAAGAGACAGGAAGACACAGGAAGAGACAGGAAGAGACAGGAAGACACAGGAAGACACAGGAAGATACAGGAAGAGACAGGAAGAGACAGGAAGACACAGGAAGAGACAGGAAGAGACAGGAAGAGACAGGAAGACACAGGAAGAGACAGGAAGAGACAGGAAGAGACAGGAAGACACAGGAAGAGACAGGAAGAGACAGGAAGAGACAGGAAGACACAGGAAGACACAGGAAGAGACAGGAAGACACAGGAAGACACAGGAAGAGACAGGAAGACACAGGAAGAGACAGGAAGAGACAGGAAGACACAGGAAGAGACAGGAAGACACAGGAAGAGACAGGAAGAGACAGGAAGACACAGGAAGAGACAGGAAGAGACAGGAAGACACAGGAAGAGACAGGAAGACACAGGAAGAGACAGGAAGAGACAGGAAGACACAGGAAGACACAGGAAGAGACAGGAAGACACAGGAAGAGACAGGAAGACACAGGAAGAGACAGGAAGACACAGGAAGACACAGGAAGAGACAGGAAGAGACAGGAAGAGACAGGAAGACACAGGAAGACACAGGAAGAGACAGGAAGAGACAGGAAGAGACAGGAAGACACAGGAAGAGACAGGAAGACACAGGAAGACACAGGAAGACACAGGAAGAGACAGGAAGAGACAGGAAGACACAGGAAGACACAGGAAGAGACAGGAAGACACAGGAAGAGACAGGAAGAGACAGGAAGACACAGGAAGAGACAGGAAGAGACAGGAAGTCACAGGAAGAGACAGGAAGACACAGGAAGAGACAGGAAGACACAGGAAGAGACAGGAAGAGACAGGAAGACACAGGAAGACACAGGAAGAGACAGGAAGAGACAGGAAGTCACAGGAAGAGACAGGAAGAGACAGGAAGACACAGGAAGAGACAGGAAGACACAGGAAGAGACAGGAAGAGACAGGAAGACACAGGAAGATACAGGAAGACACAGGAAGAGACAGGAAGAGACAGGAAGAGACACAGGAAGAGACAGGAAGAGACAGGAAGACACAGGAAGAGACAGGAAGACACAGGAAGAGACAGGAAGAGACTGGAAGAGACAGGAAGAGACAGGAAGACACAGGAAGACACAGGAAGAGACAGGAAGAGACAGGAAGACACAGGAAGACACAGGAAGAGACAGGAAGAGACAGGAAGTCACAGGAAGAGACAGGAAGAGACAGGAAGACACAGGAAGAGACAGGAAGACACAGGAAGACACAGGAAGAGACAGGAAGACACAGGAAGAGACAGGAAGAGACAGGAAGAGACAGGAAGAGACAGGAAGACACAGGAAGAGACAGGAAGACACAGGAAGACACAGGAAGAGACAGGAAGACACAGGAAGAGACAGGAAGAGACAGGAAGACACAGGAAGATACAGGAAGACACAGGAAGAGACAGGAAGAGACAGGAAGACACAGGAAGATACAGGAAGACACAGGAAGAGACAGGAAGAGACAGGAAGACACAGGGGTCATGTCTGAAACCAGAGACAGGGCTGAACGACGTTTCTGAAAGCTCAACAGTTGAATATCTGTACAATGAAGGAGCACCTGAGGGCACTTAACCGTTTATTGAACCTTTGTTTGGGGTTCAGGTCATTTTCTTATCTTACTTCACCAGAGCATCAGTCACATCTGCAGGTAAAGCTGCTAATGTGAATGTTTTTAAAGCAAATTCAAGACTAGGGACGGACCATTTTAGGATTTAATGCGATTTTTCTGGCAGATATTGTGATTTCAATTCAATTCATGATTTTCTTCACATCAAGCTTCAGTGACAACAGTAAGGAAATCAATGATCAAAAGCACATAACACATTATTGATCATCTAATATTGATGATCAATAATCTGTTTTCATTATTTAAGGGATACTCCAACTTCTGCTCCTAAACAGAGGCTTTGTGTTGTTGACCTGCTCACAGCGCTTCAGTAAATGAAAATTGCTGCACATGTGTAAAACAGTATGTGTGAAATAGTTGACACAACAGATCCTGGGTCAGTCAGGAGCGCTGAGATTGCAGCTTTGGTGATCACATGATCGCGTTGTGTGAAATTGTGATTTCAATCTGGAAACGATAAATCTTTCCTCCCTAAAGACCTTCCTCTTTAGTCTTAGTTTTACCTGAATTTATTGTCCTCACCTTAATCTGTTTAGTAATTCAGGTTTATCTTATTCTGTTTAAACTTAAGAATTATGTTTTAGTAGTTCATCCTCTTGTTTTATACGTTCTTCTTCAGAGTTTTATCCCCCTGTTTGAACACACTGTTACCTTTTAGTGTTTTTAGTCTTTTTACCGCACCCTTTTATTATTTGTTTATTTTTACTTCATTTCAATTTCTTTTTAGTCTATTTTATATTTTTAATTTTACACTTTATCCTAACCTCCAGTGTTTACTCTTTTTAAACCTTTAAGGTGGTGTTTCCTCAGTACAAGAATGTTCCTGTATTTATTTATTTATTTTCTAATACTGTGTATGGACTTCAGGGTGGGTTTGGGTCATACTTCCTTTCATCTTCTTTTAATTATCTGTCTGTTTGTACGGCACTTTGTGCTGCATTTTCTTTTCTGTATGAGAAGTTTCTACATAAATACAGTTTGATTGATTGACAGAGCATGCTGCCTGTTTCATTCATTATTTATTATCAGGTCAAGGCCTTGTGAATGAAACATCTCAAGAACGCTCCAAGGAAATGTCATCAAGCTTTGCACTGATGTGCACTCCAGCTTAAGAATGATGGGATTCGACTTTCAAGGTCATGGGCCGAAGGTGAAGGTCATGGAGTTTCACGATCACCGTTTGCTTGTGAACGCCAATCTGTGAAACCAGATATCACAATGTGCTTTGAGGGATATCCTTCGAAGCACAAATATCCAACATGACCCATATACTGGAGTCTGCAGGCCATGGGTCAAAGGTCAAGGTCATGTTGCTTGTGAATGCAGAAACTCAAGAAAGCTTTGAAAGATGTCCATCAAACTTTGCACACTTGTCTTCTCGCATGTAAAGATGACCTGATATGAGTTTGGAGGTCATAGGTCATGATTATTGGGCAGCATCTGCTTGTGAAGGCTGTATCTGTTAAAAAAAAATCAAGGGTTTTCTTTAAATTTAGCACCAATGACTTTGACTCAGAGCAAACAGAGACTCTAGAGGGACGGGGTCAAATGTTCTCGGGCCTCATGGTCGTCTCTTGTGCTTGAAGAAGATTGTGAAGATTTTTTTTGCCAAACTTTGTCCAAACGTCCTCTCTGGCTGGACTGATCGAACTACACATGAGGAAGCACGCAGAAGGATGTTTGGTGACATTATTCAGCCTCCAGGCGGCCGTCCTCACTCTAAGCCGTAAAGTCGTCATCGTCAGATCCGGAGGTTCAGCCTGATCAAAGCTGCGGCCACACATACTCTTACCCAGAATCCCTTTAGGCCGGCCGGCGTCCGCGCCCCACAGGAAAAGTTATATTTTACTCCAGCTTTGATGTGGCTCACCAGAAATGAGACACAGATTTTCTGCTCTGAATGAGGCTGAAAGTCTTTGTCCTCATTTTCAGGATCACTGACCGAAGTCTGAGTGAGTCAAACACAAACGCTGACACATTAATACATACATATTTATACAAATATATATATAAAATAAAACACATACATAATTAACTTACACCCTAATGTCCCTAAAGGAGATTCTCACAGAACATTAAGTCTTCTAAGAGGAGAAAGGTGCCATAAATTATACTAATATTATTCATTAATAAATGAGAAAAATTTTATTTTAATTAGTTTAAATGTTTTAACACATAGCGCTCCAACATGTTGTTCTGCTGCTGGTGGGTAAATATTTACAAAACTTGAAAAGTCCAGGGTCTGTAACTGATTATGCATAAAAAGAGTTTTATTATTTTTGTTCTGAGTCAGCCTAAAGAAAGAAGTTGCAAAGAAGTTGTTAAAAACAACAACAACAACAATATTTTACCTGCCATCACTGCAGCAAATGTTTTCCTCAAATTCAGTCCTATTTGAAAATAATAAAATACTAAATTTTCATAAGTTCAATTCTTAATATGGCAGCTTATACATTGAGGTTTTATAGAATAGAATAGAATAGAATTATATTTGTCATTGCAACAAGTACAACGAAATTGCAAAAGCCCTTCAGTCAGTGCAAAACAGTGTGAGAGAATTATGGAAGAAAATACAGATTTTTCATATAGATAAATTAATTTTCCTACACAAAAAGCTTTTAGCTTTGTTTTCTTTTCTTTTTTTTAACTTAACAGTCTGGGCAAGTCAATATTTACTGGTAAACTTAATTTTGGTGCATATTTATTTTGTGCTGAGTCAATTTAATGTAAAACAGTCAGACTATTCATGTTATGATATAATATCTGCTGATTTTACAAACCTGCCACAGAATCCAGCCTGGGATCCATGTTGGACGATTTACGAGTGTATGATTATTGAATGATTTAGGACAAAACTGATCCTGAAATCATATTCCTAATGCCTGTGTTTGTGAACTAACAGCTTCATAGCAGTACACAGTGTTCAAGTATTATAACCTTTTCAGCTGGCGGCTGTTTTTGGAGTGTCTACAATAAAATTTAGCAGCTGACTCTGAGCCATGAGCTTTACCACAGAGTGGCCCTCTAACACCGACAGCAGATAAATGAGGATTTTATTGGTTTAAAAGTCAAGGACATTTACAGCTTTTTATGAAATTTGCAAAGTGATCAGGGCTACCACGTGGCTACGATTTCTTTTGAGCACATTGTGACTAGGCGACCTGAGGTTTTTACCACTTGTTAAATCTGCCTCACCAAACAAAAGTTTGAGAATGTAATAAATATTTTATCCATAACGTTCATTACAGGCCTGTCAGAGGCTTACACTACACACTAAACCAAGATCGCAGCAAAAGTCTCTTTGACCCTAAAAAACACTGAGAAGCATTTTCTGACTGAGAATTCAGAGGTTGTCCTGAATGACACTTACTCTGTTCATTTTTTAATTTGTATTTTTTAATGTTTATTTTTGATCATTTTAAATACCTGTACTTATTCTATTATGTTTGTTTATTATTTGTACAGTTTATTGACCTACATCTATGATAATATGTTATTCTATTGACCTAATGCATGCTGCTTACCCCTGCACTGCTGCAACACCTGAATTTCCCCTCTGGGGATCAATGAGGGGCAATATTATCTTTTCTAATCTTAATTTGCTTTTTCTTGAAGCTTTGCAGGATGGATCCGCCTGATAAATCGGGCTAATCTCACTGCATTGCAAGGTTAGCTCATCAAACCTATAAACCAAATGTTGTCAACATGCTTAATTATGTTTCTGCACAATTTAATACCAATCATCACTAAAAAAGGTTAGAAAGTGTGCAGGAGTTTGTCTGCAGTGATTGAGGATTTTAAAACATTCACTCACTGAAGGGAATCGAAGCCCTCTATTCTTGTTGCCGTGCTGTCAAATGGTCATAAATACTGATTTAATTTTTAAACACTCAAATCAGAGTTTATGATTCTGGTTCTGTGGTAAACACATGTTATATTATCACTAAAACATATTAAATGTGGTGTCCAGCTGTTCTCTGATACTGAGCTGTGCTCTCTGGCCGGAGTTGCCCGGCCCTACCTCCTGTGGGTAAACATGTGTCTATAACGATGACGGCGTTATCAGGAGCTGACCTGACCCCGGCCCACCGCTCGGTGTCACAACACGAGCTGATGGAGTTTGATCGTGATTGATTGGCTGCAGCTGATTATCAGCACTGATACGGCCGCTCCCCTCGCCCCTGTGGACACAGGTGTTCAAACAAAGAGTCCACAGCATCGACGAGAGCGCCACCTGCTGGACAGCAGAGGGGCTGCACTGCTGCACAGAAGGTTTATTTAACCCAACAGTGATACTAAATTTAGTTTTTCAGGCTCAAAGGTGGACACAGACGACAAACACTGAGGCTCAGAAACCGAATCTCAGAGTCATAAAGTGGGACGTGAGGCCTTCTTCGGCCTGCTGCTGTTTTATTTACAGTTCAGTGTTTTATTGTGAGTTTTGTTCATTAAAAGAGCAGAGGATCACATAAGATTATTCTTCTTTCTGCGCCTTTTCATCCAAATTTTGACTTTTTATTCTTGTAAAAATTTGCTGTCATTGACCAATGGAAAATGCTGACTTATGTATAAAAAAACACACAAGTGGTATGGATGAACGATATTGGATTTTTGCTCTTATTATTTTTATTCATTATTGCCAATACCAACACCAATATTTCTGGTCACGAGCACAAGCTCTGTACTTAACAAAAATGGACTTGTTTCTTTCAGTGTTACAGTATATTTTTGTGAGGAACAGATGAAAACAAGAAAAACAGCATTTAAGTCTTGCAAAAATGAAACCCTTTATTTTTAAATGTACCCACGCAGTAATGGGAAGGTGCATCAATATTGTACATTTATGTAATTTGCTGATATTCCAGCCAGTATATGTGGCCAATATATCAGCTGTAAATATCTGCCAAAGTATCAACATTGGCTGATACAATACTTTTTTACCGAGAACAGAAGAGCATCCGCCTGGAGCTCAGAGGACACTGATGAGCTGGACAGCACCGTGGACGACTGGGAGGAAGAGACCGTTAAGTTTTTTATCAACAAAGAAATTATTCCCCTTGGAGATCTAATAACTGATTTGTAAACTTCTTCAAAATGTCTGAATTGCACAAAAGTGTTAGCAATGTATCCATATCCCGAGGCTATCAAATGTCTAAGTAAATGAGTAGATAAAATAAAGTGAACCATTGAAGTATCAGTCATATTTATGGGATAAAAAGTCATGATTATGAAATAAAATTCTGATTTATAAGACAGAATCAAAATTATAGAAAAAAAAATCATATATTGGGATTAAAAAGTCAAAATTACCAGATCCAAAATCATAATTATTGGAGAAATAGATAAATCATGAAAAGGGAAATTGTGCCAGTGTGAAAAAATCAAAACCATGAGATTTAAAAGTTGTTAAAACTGACTTTAAAGGCCTTGTTAGAATAGCAGAAGATAATAATGGTTGGATATGCAGGTTTGTTTTTATTCAGTGTAGACATCCATTAAGTCTCATGCTGGATGGCATGCAAGTTCCTAAAAATTATAAATCAGACTACAATCAAAAAGTTATAGGTATATGATAAATAATCGATTTTATCTATATATATTGCCCGGCTCTACACAGTATCTTCTGACTTTTGCTTTGTGTCTCATAATTTCCTTTTTTTAATCTCATGATTCCAACTTATGAGACCATTACTTTTTTTTTTTTTTTACTAAATATCTCCTCTTATAGATAATGTTCATGCTTTTTATGGCTTTGACATCAAGGAATCAATTTATTTCGGTTTTGTCCATGAGTTTTGATTTTGAATCATATCAGCTCGATCATAGACTCTTTTTTTCATACAACTTTATTGTTGGCATCACCGCTTCAAGATGCAGTGGCTAATGTGGGAATAAAATGACCTGTAAATACTTCAGTTTACAGGTATGTTGAAATAGAAAATGCAATTTTTGTGTGAGCACTGATGTAAGTTTGAATCACTCATTTTTTTCACTGTAATGTAACCAAACAGTTTTACTTGGATATGAACTCTTATATTTCTACTCCTGCTAATTCTCCACATTGTTTTTTTGCCTTAAAGATTAAATTTGTTATCATGACAATAAGCATGACAAATATCTTCACTGTGCTGTTGACTGATTTTTTTTTATATTTAATTTAATAAAAAACAACAACAAAGGATTAAATTTGATCTAAAAAGTATTTGTATTAATGAAGGAAATTTATGTTTGCTGTTTATTTTTTTTTTTTTTCTATTTATAAAATATACATGATTTCACTGTTAAAAGTATGTCTTATTTTATTATTAAATAACCTGTGTTTTACTGCCATCAAGCGTTCAACCAAAGCTACAACACCATCAAAACTTGAGCCCAGAGTAATTTAACATGACTCTAGGTTAACTGTTTATGTTCCTTGAGATTATATGAAGTAAGAAAAATAATCAAAATAAGGTAAATGTGTTCATGCCAAGGGTCTTTAAAATGGCGTCGTCAAATGCAGGTAAATACTCATGAAGAACAACATTTTGTGTATGAAGTGGGCTACACGCCAGATTCCATTCAAAATATTCAAAGGTAAGAAAGAACAATACACGGCTTACGTTGCAGAAGGTCTAACGATACAGTTTATAATTTTTATAATTCAAATGTTAATTCAGAGTATATTTGACAAGATGATTTATGAAACCAACATGTTAAACTGATTGATTTTTCTGCGGCGTTAAACGACGGTTCAAGTCTTCTGGCCGTGCTGCCTTGGCTTCTCTTAGCGCAGCAGACATGAATAAATTAGCTTTTACAATAAATGGTAAAAGATTATGTTATTAAATGAAAGCCGAATTATAGAGGGATATGCTGTGTATCTTTAAATTCTGAAAATTAGATTTTAGTAGCCTGCTGTCTGGTAGAATATTAAGATTAACATAAAGTGAAGGATTTGTAAATGAGGTTCTGACGTAGTGTACAACTCCGTTAATACAACTGTGTAAGAGGAGCTACAGTCCACAGCTTTAACAGAGACTCACCTGGACGACAGGTAAGTCCATGTGTGTGCCTCTGAGGTCCGAATATTCTTCACAAACTATGAAAATACTTTTCAGCAGTTGTTCACCTCTCACTCTGTTTAATGAGGCTACCATTATTCCATTTTCATAACTGTGGTAGGCAATCATTGTAAATGTGATTTAATGTGATTAATTTCCCAGCTCTAGTTTGAATACATTTTCCAACCAGATGACTTGAAGGGCCCGCAGTGTTGTTCACAAACTCAGTGAATGTAGAAAAAAAGTAATTATTGATGTATTTTAATGTAAAACCAGCAATAACTCCTGACCTAAGTGGAGTTAAACTACATCAGCGCCGTCGGGGATCGATGTTGGACGTTCATCATCAGGGGTTTGACCAAAAATATGAATCTGTCACGCAATCTCAGCCTGACTTTGGAGATCAGCCGAGTTTTTCTTACCTCGAAATAAAGACCTGCTTCATTATTCAGCAGCAGGATGAATTATGAATGTCAATCTTCTTGTTCTTCTTCAACAGTGATGCTCCTCACGCTGTTTTACTCTCTGGATCACGTCCCTGGTTTTCCTTCAGTGTTTTTAAATATTAAAACTGTACAGTAGCTACAGCGATGCTGTAGCAGCTCTTTAGACAAAACTGGTGTTCACAGAAGAAGAATCATCCAAACACTCAAAGTAGCTCTTAAGAAAAAAAAAATTAGGTATATTGGATCCGATATGCCGATGTTTTTTAATTCATTATCGCCGATACCGATACCAATATTTCTGGTCAAGAGCTCAAGCTCTGTACTTAACAAAATGGACTTGTTTCTTTCAGTGTTACAGTATATTTTTGTTAAGGGACGGATGCAAAACAAGAAAAACAACATTTAACTCTTGAAAAATGAAACCCTTGACTTTTAAATGTACCCATGCAGTGATGAGAAGGTGCATCAATATTGTACATTTGTGTAAAGTTGCTGATATTCTAGACGATGTATGGCCGATATGTGTGGACGATACATTGGCTGCAAATATCTGCAAAAATTTCAATGTCAGCCGATACCGATAGCAAACACATAATATTGTGCATTCCTAGTGAAAATGATTAAAATCTTGTTAATTAAAAAAAGGACTAAAGTAGATCAAAAGGTTTCTGAAGAGAAAAGTGGAAAAAATATTAATGTATGGTACTTTTAGGATGTTTTAGAAGGTGACAAAAAAGGACCTTATGTTATCAGGTATCAGGGTTAAAAACAACCGTTATCATCCATACTGGTTTATTGCGACAGCCCTAATAGCTTTGACATCATTAACCTCAGGAGGTAAAAATGGAGCATTTTAAGTGGCATTTTCTTTAAAGATGGATTTAGCATTACTGTGTGAACTGAGAGTTTAGTAAAGGGTCGTGTTCCTCTGCTCCACAAGACCCTTCAATAGCATTAAAAGCAAAGGGGACTTATTTTGCAGGACATAAGACCTTTTAAATTGACTGTTTATTATTATTTATTTATAATATCCTTCATATCCTCAAAACCAATTTCTTATCCATATTGTTAATGTTATTTAAATATATTGCACCTTACTGATTACTATGGAGTAATGAGAGTGCCAAATTAGAAAAAAATAAATGTACGAAAGAAAAGCAAAAAAAAAAGTGGAAATATAAAGATGAATATATAAAATAAAGAATTAATAATGTTGCTACATAAAGCGATATTAGTCAAAAAATGAATCCATTAAAGAAAAGGATAATAAAAGTTGAAATATAAAGACAAGTTAATAAAATATTTTTTAAAAATAAGAAGAAATGTGCTTATAAATAAAATAAATAAATACATAATGTGGCTATATAAAGCAATATTCATCAAAAAATATATCCAGAAAAGAAAAGGCTTATAAAAGTAGAAATATCAAGACAAATAAATAAAATAATTAAAAATGTGCTTCTATAAAGCACATTAATTGTGATCATAACGATCAGTACATTGTCATTGCTTTTGAATGCACTTTATTGTTGCTTTTACTGCGCACATTAAACGCCACATTGTCATTGCTTTAACTGCTTACTTTTTTCTTTCTTTCTTGTTTTCTTTAACGCTTACAATGTCACTTTTAAAAGCAAAGGGAAAATACGCAGAAAATGTGCGCAGACGCAGGATCAATTTCAGCGGGAGGAATGCTATGGTGGCCGCCGAGGCAGGTCACAGCAGAACATTCAACGCCACAAAACGTCCGCATAAGGATCAACACGTCTGCATTAAGCCACAGCCGAAGTGAAACGCCAACTGTCTCGTTGCCTCTGCCCCGAGTCCACGACAAGCTGATAACCTCCATTCTTTCGACTGTGTGTCCAATAACAAGGAAGAGACGGGCAGAGCTCCCCCCCCGCTAACTAGCTTAGCTCATACAGTGGGAGTCGATGAGAAGTGTTAGCCCGCTTCTGTATACAGTCATAAGATAAACTCTTCAGCAACTGTAAAAGGTCCTGTGTGCTTGTTGTGACTTGTTTTACCGCGTTATGTTACTTTATTTTCTACTATTATCTTCGTCTACTCCTTAAGGCCCTGTTAACTCTCACCTGCAAATGCAAAGGTCTTTCCTTTGCGTCTTCAAAAACGATCTGCGTTCAGACGGAGACTCGAGAACGCTGTAGCGTGCATGCCAGTCCAGTAGATGGCGATGTAGGTTGGCAGAGAAACAGCGCTGTTACAACACACGTACGAAGAAGAAGAACTTTTCTCAAACAACAATGGCGAGTGGACGCACGAAGACGCAGGAGCTTCTTGTCTGGACAACAAATCTGTCTGGATAACAAACCGAGCACGGTAAGCATCACACATGTTACTCGGTAGACGGCCGAAGCTCTTGTTGTTCCTAGTATGCGCGCGCAGCCTTCGTGTGAAAGAGTACTGCGCATGCGTAGACGTCAGCGTTTCCCCTGAAGCAATGAATCCTGTGTACATGAGACCGGATGGCCATGGGTTGTGGTAACTCTCCGTCTCGGACCCTTGTTTCAAAAGTTTGCTGATTCAAGCACTCCGGGTACTGGTCTCATGTGAACGGGAGGCTAAAACGCAGTGAAACCTCTTCGGATACGGCCGAAAACGGAGTCGTGTATACAGGGCCTAACTTACAAGCACGTTTGCGGTGGGGATGTGATGTTCGCGAACGAGTCGAGTCTCTTGAACGGTTCTTTTAAGTAAAGACGAGAACCGATTCGCAGTTGTGAGTGGGCCATTCGTCTTACAGCATTCTTATATGCAAAATACCTCCAGGCCAACGAGCGGCTCATTCACAAGTGTAAATCGCCTTTCTTCACTTTGAAGAGTTGTTCAAAAGACTCGACTCGTTCGCGCACATCACATCCCCACTGCAACCGTGCTCGTGAGTTAGTCAACAGAGCATCTGTTTAGGAGTAGACCCGTGATTCCCAAACTGGGGTACCTGAAGTGACGTAGGGGGTACGCGAATACCTGTCAGGCTTCAATCAGTTGTTTCAGTTTAAAGTTCAAACTGGCAAATGTTTGTATGGTGAGCTTTGATAAAGGCCTGAAGTGTTGGCAGAGAGGCTGCAGGCTGGATTGGTGAGGCATCCTGGAGAAGGACATCCGTCCTGAATTGTCTGAGAGTCTTATAGTAACATAGGTTCAGTCAGACCCTTCACGTTAAAGCCGTGGTGAGTTTGTACTTTACAGTTTTAAGTTCATTACTGAATATGTTCCAGAAATGTAAATTTCTTTTTTCGAAGGTGAACTGATGTTAGCCAATGAAATTGCTGGTAAATAAATCTATTTTGTGAGAAGTAACTCACTTGAAGAGATGTCATTTGTATGTTATGCATGTTAAATGTGGGAGGTGGGGGTGGCGGCAGGCTTACAGACACATTTCTTTTTCTAGCTGCTCTAAGTGTGTGAGAGTAGGGGGTACATGGATGGAGGTGGAGTGTCTGAAGGGGTACAGGCTGTGAAAAGTTAGGGCACCACTGACGGTGCATAATGCTCTTCAGCAACTCCAACAAAGCGTTAGAGTTTGTGTTATGGCTGTATACAGAAGCAGGCTAACAAGCAGTGACAAGCAGTTAAAGCAATGACAATGTGGCGTTTAATGTGCGCAGTAAAAGCAACAATAAAGTGCATCTCAAAAGCAATGACAATGTACTGATCAGTAAATATATTTCTACTTTTATTAGCCTTTTCTTTTATAGATTTATTTTTGATTAATATTGCTTCATATAGCCACGTTATTTATTTATTTTATTTTATTTATAAGCACATTTCATCTTATTTTTTAAAGTTGTCTTTATATTTCTTCTTTTATTAGCCTTGTCTTTTCTTGATTAATTTTTTGATTAATATGGCTTTATACAGCAACATTATCAATTCTTTGTTTTATACATTCATTCTTATAGTTCCACTTTTATTTGCTTTTTCTTTTATACATTAATTTTTGTAATTTTGCACTCTCACTACTCCATAGATTACTGCACAATACTTCTGAGTAAAAATGTCCTGTCATTATCACTGCTGTTACGGTCACTGTCACCTTCACATGCCTCAGGTGCCCTGTATGACACTTACTCTGTTCATTTTTAATTTTGATCATTTTAAATACCTCCACTCAATGTCTTGTTTGTTTGCTATTGTACAGTTTATTGAGCTGTATCTTTTCCATTAAATGTTATTTTATTGACCTTAATGCATGCTGCTTATCCCTGTACAGCTGCAGCACCTGAATTGAGGATCAATAAAGGATCATCTTATCTTATCTTATTGTACAGATTCCTACTTCATCATATTTTACTGAGTTTGTATGTCTCTCTGAGTGAAAGATGTTTGGTTTGAGAGACTGTGATGTGGTAGGGTCGTAGATTTCTGGCAGCCCCCCTGAGTTTCAGTGCAAACGGGTCGTGTACTGAGAAATTTCACCCAAACATGAGTTATTAAATCATCTAAATAAGAGACAGAGTTTAATTATAGTCCCGGCTCTGTGGGAGGGTAGATTACCTACTTTACATTATTACCTCCCCCCTGGAGACCCTCCCCCCCGGCTGTTGGCCATCTGATACACCTACAGAACAACAGGCCGCTCCTCCTCGCCGTCTTTATCCCGCTCTGACGGTGCTGCGGCTCCTCCGCAGGGGAATTCCTGGAGGTCGTGACTCTGGATTTTTTGGGAGGGCAGCCGGTTTCTAAAATGACAGATTTGATGGACAGTTTTCTCCGTGATCCCTCACAGCTGTCCCGTAAAGGGGGACGCCGTCCTCGTTTTCGTGTCCCACCTCTGATGTTGAAACAGGGACAGTTGGTCCATGTGGGAAAAAGCTGAAGCACTTTATGATCCAGCTGTGATTTTTAATTTTATTTAAATTATACCGATATTAAAACCTTGGTGACAATAGCAGTCTTGGATTCCATCATTTCTTGGTTTTATTTACCAGAACTTGCAGAGACCTTCTTCATACTTGTGCAACTTAACCGCAAACAAGTGTTTGTCTGCATTTTTTAAGATTACTTTTGAGCATTTTTGTGCCTGTATTGACAGGAGAGAGAGAGAGAGAGAGAGAGACAGTGGATAGGCCTGTGAAAGGGGGAGAGAGAGTAGGGGAGGACACAGGCTGGATTTGAACCCGGGCCGACAGAAGCATGTATATGGGTCATGCCTGGAAGACCGAACAATCACACTACTTTCTGCCATGCTATAACTATGCCATACTATAAAGGCTGTTATCACTGTGCACAATAGTAATCTACCTCAATAAAGTAACGGTCATACCTTCAGTAAATAGATGCTGCAGTTCCTTTAACAGGGTTTCTGCGGGGCGTTAAGGAACATTAATAGTCATTAAATTGATTTTGTGAAAATTAAGGCCTTAAATGGCATTAAAAATCATTCAATTTAATTCTCAGTGACGTTCAAATTCTTTCTGTAGTTTTCAAGAAAAATATTTAATAAAATATGATGATAATATAGTATTATAAACTGATTCGCCAGATATGTACATCCGCGGGAACATGTGGAAACATTACGATCATTGTTTCTGAACCACTCGTTTCACATCTTCAGGCTAACGAGCTCAGCACACAAGTCTTGCCCAAGAAAAAGTAAACCATCCACATGGGCTTTGTAGCCATGTGAGCCATGTCCATAACTAACCAAAACTGGAAATCCTTGATCAAATAAAAACAGGAGCAATATAAAAAATGCTTTCTTCTGCACAATTAGAGCCTTTAGATGTACTGAATTCTCAGACTGAAGCTTGCTGTTTGTTTTCTGCAGCCAGCCTTACACAGACTCTTGGGGAAATGCAGTTTTTGGTTCATTTTCGCCCCTGGAAATTCGACACTGGGGACTTAACGTTATTGTTTGGTTGAGGCTGTAATCCTCACTTCAATGTTGAACCCTTCGGTACAACATATTTTCAGTTTTGAGTACAAACAGCTTTTACTTATTGTTGCCCTTTTCTGTGTCTGCCCTGCAGTGTCTGTGCCTGTGAGTCGGCGTGCAGGGCTGAGGGAACTCCTGCTGCGAGTTGCAGTGATGCGTGAACGCTAGGCCAAGAGGCCACACTTCACTTCAGGAGTGGACAGCAAAATGTACCGACACTGACAATGTGAGAGACCTGCGATCTTCTGCTCTGAGGTAAGAGTTCAGCATTTCCAAAGCTGAACATCAGTCATGTCTGAGCTCATTGATACAGCTTTAGAGCTTCATGGTGCTGTTTTGCATTGAGGACTTGAACCATCACATCAGCATGGTGCTACCACTGTTATCTAAGGTGTAAAAAGCAGTTTCAAGGTTACTTTTTATTGTGTTTGATTTTTAAAATTTATAGTATAAACTGCATCAAGGATGTTAATGGGAGAGCTTTTCTGCTGAAAAGTAAAATTAATAGTTGTCTTGTGTGTTTATATATATATGAATATGTATGTACTTATTTATTTATACATTTGTTTTTATTCTTATTTTATTGCTGTTATTAACAGTATATGTGTATATGTTTCATTTAATCACTTATTCTCACTGGACTGGTGTCCAACATTCTTCCACAAGTATATAGAAGAATTTGGGCCTAGTAATAAAATATGATAAATTACATCCTTAATATGAAAATTAGCATTGTTACAGGAGTAAAGGCAAAAATATACTAAAAGATAAGCATTAATAAAAACAAATACGATAAAAATAACCAAACTAAAAAATGTACTAAAAAAGCAAGATATGACCCAGAGAAAAAATAAAACTGCAAGGACAATATAAACAAAAAAAACAAAAAAGTTCAGAAATATTTACACCATTGCACATGGGTAAATATCAATATCATTTGATTAGTTGTAACTGGCTTAGTGCTCACTGAAGAGACAGTTTTCATTATAAGTAAAGGGCCTGTTTATCCATTTAGGTTTTTACTGTATGGATGAGGTGCACATTTTTGAGATATCAGTTGTAGAGATGTCGGCCTTCTTTCTAGTATAAAAGTCCTGTGATGCTCAAACACCAAAAATACATTTAAAAAATAAATCAGAGTCTCATTCTAAAAATCTTGACCTGGTTGCTCAGAATAATCTGCAGACCGTGTTTATGCTCAAAATGTTCAAAAATGGAAATAATTCATTGTTCCTTTAACAGACCTGGTTTATTTTCTGTTTTGTCTGTTACTGATGCTTTTCAATAAAGCCAAAGTGATTCAATATAAAAACTGCAGTGTGTACAATTTATCCGATTACTCAATTAATCGTCAAAGTAATCGACAGAATACTCGATTACAAAAAGAATTGAAACCTGCAGCCCTAGACTGTAGCACACTGTATGTGTGGGTTTTGTGTGACTACAAACCATAAGATGCTACACACACTGCGTTTTATTGCAAGTCTCCCTTTTGTTTTGCCCCCGTTTTTTAAAATATTATAACTTTTTATTTTTATTTATTTTTATATGTACCTAATTGTGCTGTTCTGTACTGTTCTTTTTGTTAAATGAACAAAATGCTTAATAAACAAATGTTTGAAAATAAATAAATAAATAAAGCAGGACAAGACCAAAGTTTTCAAACCCAAACCAAAACCCATGACCAAAAACGGAGTTTCGTACTGAACCATGAGTTAAATGTATTGTGACATCCGCAGTGGACAAAAAAGCCCCGTACCACAGCACCCTGCCTGAGTCTTAGGTTGTCTTTGGCATGAATGTGGAGAATGTGAGCACTCCGTGGTCGGAGTATTAATCACTGAGTAAAGTATTACCGTTGGCCTAGAGGAGAGAGTGAAGGACAGAGCACCTGTACTCAAGTATTAATCACTGAGTAAAGTATTACCGTTGGCCTAGAGGAGAGAGTGAAGGACAGAGCACCTGTACTCAAGTATTAATCACTGAGTAAAGTATTACCGTTGGCCTAGAGGAGAGAGTGAAGGACAGAGCACCTGTACTCAAGTATTAATCACTGAGTAAAGTATTACCGTTGGCCTAGAGGAGAGAGTGAAGGACAGAGCACCTGTACTCAAGTATTAATCACTGAGTAAAGTATTACCGTTGGCCTAGAGGAGAGAGTGAAGGACAGAGCACCTGTACTCAGGCATAATCGAGCCTGTAATCAGTGCACCTGCTGAATGAAGCTTACTGTAGGAGAATGAATGTATACGCAGAGCTTTTGGACTCCATGGATCATTAAAAACAGGGACAGTGTTGTTTTCTCAGCATATAATATTGAAAAAGTATTAAAATATTGACAGACAACAATGAAACAGGACGGCATCGTATCCACACAGAGACATCTCTGATCGGTTTACCCAGCAGCCCTTGAGGTTTCTCCACGCGTCATAAATACCTGGAATGCTTTAAATATGATAAATACTTCATGTCAGGTCTTTAGATCATGTTCATTTTAAATACCCCAAACCCTGACGTTCATCCAAACCGATACTTAGGCCAGTATTTGACCTGCGTCCGTCTCGGGCCCGTCCCCGCGTGGACATTGGTCTTTGTCTCAGTTCGGGGCGGGGCAGGGGGCGGAGCTTTCCTCCTCTCTTTGCTGCGGTCCGTGATGGTGAAGCCCAGCTCCAGGTGGTCGTGCAGGCTGACTCGGGGCAGGAAGTGGGTGGACACGTGTTGGGATTTGACTCTTGGACTGGAGCCCATCTTAGCTTTCCCTCGCTTGTTGAGGGCCACGAACCACTCGCGCCCCGTCCTGTGGTTCCAGTGGAGGACCGAGGCGTAGGTGTTGTAGCTGTTCTCCTGGAAACGCTCCCTGAACTTACAGTCGTCTGAGAACCACTCCTGCAGAGGCAGAGAGAGATGAGTTAGCTGGGATCGTCTTTGGACTTTGTGGTTTACATTTTATAAAGTGAGGTGAGGTCGGTCTGGCGTATAGCAAAGCATTGATGAATTGATATTTTTACCCACCTCCAGAATTAATATGATTTTATTTATACCAACGCCGTTGTTGATACTGCTTAATGATACAATTCTTTAGCGAGTGTGGTGTTTCTGTGCCCAGTGCAATATTCACTTTGTTTACAGTATAGACAACAGTAAGGAAGTCAATCGTCAAAAGCACAAAACACATTATTATCATCTAATATTGATGATCAATAATCTCTTTTCATTATTTAAGGGATACTCCAACTTCTACTCCTAAACAGAGGCTTTGTGTTGTCGACCTTCTTACAGCACTTCTGTAAATACAAATATGTAAAACAGTTGACACGACAGATCCTGGGTCAGTCAGGAGGGCTGCAAAAAAATTGGAGCTTTGGTGATCACATGATCGTGTTGTCTGAAATTGTGATGTTAATCAGAAAACTATAAATCTTTCAGCCCTATCAGATAGTGCTGATTTTTTTAATCTACCTTCAAACTTGGCCGGTAGAGAAACAGTTTGATTCAGAGTCTGAGCTGAGCAGAGGCACAAAATAATGAATACTGAATGCTATCATGTCTTCCTTTTTTAGTGCTTCATATTAATGAAAAGAAAATATTAAATAGGCAAGAAGAGGAAAGAAAGCCTTTTGTAGTTTTAGAGTTGAAGTAGATGTGAAATTAAATCTATGAGGCACTTTCAACAGCACAGAAAGAAGTTAAAGGACCAAACCATGTACTTTAGATTTGAGGGTGAATAAGATATCCAGCACGATCTGCCCAGCTCTGCCCTGATGCTGCCCCTCTAAGGATCATGGGAAAGATCCTCTTAAAAGAGTGTGACCAATGCCCGGTTAAACAGCTGTCCAAGAATTGTGATCTTAACAGTACGATCTGCCACTCTCAGACAGTGTGTGTTCATGCCGACATGCTTCAGTGGTCTTGTGCCTGAATGTGTACCCCCTGACGGTTAGCAGAGCCGCTGTGCCGCTGCGCCGTGGCATTGTGTTAAATCACGGCGATCTGAGCCTCGGAGGTGGGATCACTGCAAGAACAACAGCGTGGAGGAGCGTGGGGTCACTCTGAATAACTTAAAGCTCCCTGCTCTCTCCTGTGACTGGCATGTTTACTGAGCGCTGTAATGGCTTCATTTTCTGCTATGCTTCACTCTGCAGCAGAGCAGAACAGTTTGTTTTATTTTGGGGTTATACAAGGAAAAGCTGCACCAACCAACGAGAACACCAGGACGTTCCCACCAATGATATTTATAGGCTGAACCAGTATCTGCAGGACAGCTCCTGAAGCTTTGATTGTTGCACAGCATGATATCACTGTACAGTCCTTGCTGCTGTAGAGTATTTAGGATTTTGGAAAACACAAGACAAAAAACGTGATTTTGCTTTTTTTTGTCCGTCATTAAGCGAGGTTACAAATATGATGTTTTATCAGAAAGTGGATGCAGCAGTCCTGTTTCTTTATTCCATTTATCTGTACTTCTTACCCCTGTGGGGGTCGCAGGGGGCTGGAGACTATCCCAGCTGACACTGGAGGGGGGGCGGGGGGGGGGGTACACACTAACCCGGTCACCAGCCAATCGCAGGACCACATAGAGAGACAATCATTTACACCAGTGTTAATGTTGACATCACTTTTTAATTTAGTTTTAGTCACAGTCTTTTGCCTAAAATATCTTTTTTTTTGTTTTAGTCATAATGTAGTCATCTAAACTGTTTTAATTTTAGTCTAGTTTTAGTTGATGAAATTTTAGTCGATGAAATCTGCTGTAAATGTAGTCGACTAAAATATGAAGTGTAAAGGGTAAGGCATTTTTATGTTGCCTTGAATTTCTGAAGTCATGTTTTACACTTGGATAAAATCAAACATCTAATAACCCTTTATTGAATGCTAGTAAAGTCTGAATGTATAAATGAACAGAAACAAATTGAACTTTTGTGTGAAATGCAGTCACCTTTATTTAGGCTACCTGGCAGAGCATCTCAGTTACAATACCAGAACTGACAACAAACAGTGAACCTGCTCTACATGAATATATCAATTCATAAAGAGAGGAGCTCTGATTGGATCGCTCCACAACTTATCCCACCACCACCAAGCTAAGGCAGCTGTGATTGGATGTCCCTCTTAACTCATCCAACCTTTCCACACAACCAAAGTCGCTGTGATTGGATATATTCCTAACTTGTCTCTACTTTCTACATGACCAAATTAGGTCTGATTGGATTAAGTCTCTGTCAAACATTTTAGTCTAGTTTTTATTTGTCGAGGAAAATGTCAGTTAATTTAGTTTGAGTTTTTGTCCATGTGCACTTGTTTTTATGAGTTACTGTCTAGTTTTTGTCTCACTCTCACACTCATGCTTAAGGGCAATTCACAGTCACCAATCAACCTAACAAGCATGTTTTAGGTCTGTGGGAAGAACCCATGCGTGCACGGGGAGAACATGACCCTGACCTTTCTGCTCATACAGAGATTAGCACACATGCTAACAGCTTCAGCAGCAGTTTTATCGGGTCTGGACCAGATTATCTAAGGTTTTTACCTGGCACACCAGGTATGCTTCCCTAGTCCATGCAGCCCGTAGAAGAGTTTGGGGAGAGCAGAATAACCCACTAATATAATTATTTACAGTATTAATCCAGTAATCAGTATCGATATTAGCCTTAAAAAATGAATACCTGTCGCCCCCTGGTGTTGATTGATATTGAGTGATTTTAAGAGCATCTGCCAGAAATAATCTGATAATCTCAGACATTTGTAACTCTATAAAAACACAGTTTTCTGCTTCTTCATAGTTTGTCATCACTTATTTCTGTCTCTCTCCGCTTGTTCAATATCGTCAGGCGACCTTTGACCTCCCAGTATTTTCTGTTTGTGATGTCTTGCTGAGCAGGTCGAGAGGAGCGGCGAGCATCTGTCTCCTCGTCTGTTATTGAGCCAATAAATTTCCCTGTGAAAACGCCGAAATATTAAGGATGACAGACGATGAAACAGGAGAGGGTTCACAGTGTTACCCGACACCCCGGCGAGGGGCCCCGAGCCCGTCTGCAGCCCCCCAACGTTTACATCCCCCCGAATCACGGCGGCGGTTAAATAGCAGAGTGCAGCTGCAGCCACAGATTGGAGTTTTAACTGTTCAAATATTTCTCTGAGGCAGAGCCGCCACCGAGGACAGAATAAGATCTGACTGCACCGCGGAGCCAAAGAGACAGAGACTCAGGGCGAGGAGGGCTGCAGAGGGAGACTGAAAAACCAAACATGAAGTAAACGAACAGCCTTTAAAACTCTAACATATAACAGAGAAAAGAGCAGAGACTTCTGTGTGATGTTCCCAAACTAAAGGTCTAACTGTACACTTTATATTCTGCTTTAAGACGCCCTGTATCAGCAAAACTGGAGAATAAATAAGTCTGCACTCGTGAAGGTCGAGGCTCTCAGACCAGGACAAACACTTCAGTCGATTCACAAAAAAGACAATTTAGTAAAAGCAGCTGGAGCACACGAGTCCCTTTAGATATCAGGAGTTTTTCAGAGTTTTTAAAATAGCTCTGCAGAACAGCCACTCACAGGTGAGCCTCACTGATAATCAATAATCAGTGCTGCTAATCCTGCTGCTGCTGCAGGTCACACTGCAATTGAACAAGAGCATTCTGTCTGCAAACATATGCCTTCAAAAGCTTACAAAGAACGGTGATAAAGAAAATGAGTAAATTAGAAATATAAGTAATAATGAATGAATAAATATGTAATAAAAATACCAAAAATACATACAAACTCAACAAAAAAGTATGAAAATTAAAATAATATAGGGTACAAACCTATGAAAAAACACTCAGAAAATAATAGTGAAAATAATAATTAAGAAAACACAGGTCTAAACTCTGACTTTTTCTCAGAAGTTGGACTTTATCATGGAAATTTGAGATTGAAGTCATTATTCTGGCTTTAATCTAAGAATTCTGAATAAAAAGAAGCAGAATTCTGCCTTTTTTTCCGAGTTTAAAAAAATATTTAATCTCCAAATTTTTGTCATTGGCCTTAATCCTCTGCCATACAAATAAACCCTAGGGATGCAACAATTTCATATTTACTTTTAAATTTGCGTTTTATTTTTTCCAAATATAGATTAAATTGTACAAATTCATTTACTAACAGGGATCATGTCAGTGGCCATTCAGTTGTTTGTAGGGTTAGTTATATCTTTATCTGTATCAAATTAGGCAGCTACATTTTCCAAAAATTAAATAAGATATTTTCAATAATTGAAGATATTCGCCCCTTGCCAGCGTTTCCATTGGATCATTTTACTATTTTCCTCTCCTGAGGCCTCACAGGTGGGCCATGTTCTTGCATATGAATAGGGCCCGACCGATATGGATTTTTGAAGCCGATGCTGATTACCGATTAATCGGCTGACTAATTAAAAATATATATATATATATAAAATGAATTTAAAAAAAAAATGGTCCAAAAACACTTACAACAATGAATATATGAATTACAGCCAGAACATTTTACCATTTTACAATACTTTGTCACTAAGTATTTGTTTAACTTTACAAAAGAGGGGAATTTTCAAGTGCACAAACATGCAAAGCATTAAAGCTCTGGGAAATGAATTATAAAACCTTGAATAGAGTCACTTTTTATCTTGTACCTCTTGTTGATAAAAATAATAAGAAGGTAGGTTATAGTTCAGGTAGAACAACTTTTAAAAAGTTGTAAACAGGTCATTGTGAGAGAAAAGCAACAACATTCTTTTCATAAGCCTCTTTTATTTCTCTTCTCTGCAACTTTCAAGAGCAAAGAACTTTCAAGTACAAAATAAAATTGTGGGCAAAACTGCAGTCAATTTCTGCAAAATGAAATAAATAACCTTATTTAAAATGTAAATGTATAGATGAATTATGAACACTTGTCCAGCCACATCTGCCTTTCAGTCCCAGAGTCCTCATTAGTGTATCAGAAGTAGGTTTTAGTGCAGGTAGAACCACTTTTTTATTGTACACATGAGGTAATATGTGTGAGGAAATCAGAATATTTTGTGGGACACTGCACATATTGCACAAACTTCTGTAAACAGGCCTGATTAAAGCTCCCAGCTATGACAAAGGCTACCCACGATGACATCAAACAGCTCCGAGGAAGCTATGCTAATGCTAGCATAGTTAGCTAGCTAGCTAGTTAGCTCAACTGCAGCATCGGGGACAAGCAGGTGAAGCCAGGTTTCTGTAATAATCATCACAGAACAGTCACAAATAAACCGATCCCCTGCCATCAGAAGGTCCAATTCGTCAGTTTTGTAAATGACAGATCTGGTATTGGTCAGCTCGTCAGTGTCGGTCTGGTGGCTGCTTCTGTAGCTGAGCAGAGAGCCCGGTGCTCTCGCTATGTCCAGCGGTATACTGTGCAAGCGCTGAAAGTCGGTCGTTATGTCGGACTTGCAGGCAAAAACAACATTCAGCAGCTCTGTGTGACTGTAGGTGAGTTTTGCCCCATACACTCCATCATCCATACACACAGCAGAGCTCAGAGCCGCTTTAACAACGCGCCGCCATCTTTCGCAACGTCATCATTCTGTGCAGCTTGGATGCCGAACAGTGTTTACTGTTTTATGAGAAATTACGAATATATCGGCATTATATCGGCAAAACTCTGGCCGATGTTGAATACTTTGAAAAGGGCTAAAATCGGCCGGCCGATAAATCGGTCGGGCCCTACATATGGGATCTTGTCCATAATGGCCTTTTCCTGTGCCGCTGCACTTGGGTGGAAGGCCACAAATGGACCCGTGGATTTGTCGTGGATGAGAAGTAAGCGAGCTTAGCACATCACCGACACACAGCCTGGTCTTTGGTTTTTATTTTGCCATTGACGGTGTGGAGTCTAAAGTGCTTCCACATTGTGGCTTTGCCTGTCCTCCATTTTCTCTCAGAAGCACTGCTTCCTCATTGGTGAGGTGAAGGGAACAATGGGTGATCAGGTTGCTTTGGGAGCACCCTCTGTTGGATCAGTCAGGTCACTGCTCCAGGTGCCAGGAGCTGTATATTTTATATTTGAATGACTGTTTACAGTTTAAGTATGAGTTTTTACCACCATGCTCCAACAGATATTCGAATATCAAGTATAAGGTGACGGCTGTAGTATAAAGAGTATTTGCAGTGTCTTGTGTTGGGTTTTGGAGGCAGCCCATTTTATTTTATTCGTTTCAAAGTCACATAGTTTTACTTTTGGTGTTATAAAAAAATCTAGTGTTGTTTTTCCAACTAAATTCTTTCCTGACGTTTTCTGCAGGATTTAGGTCTGCTAGAAAAAATACAAATGAAGCATTTTCTGAACAGCTGGATACGAGTTTGTTGCAGCCCTAATAAATAAATAAATTAATGAATAAATAAACAAGCTAAAAAACAATAAAAGAAACATAGAAGACAAAGCAAAAAAAGCTAATTGGAGTGGCCATGAACCAAACTCCTCAAAATCATACTGAGGTTTTGTTTACATTATTGTACAAATGGACATTGGTATGCTTGGTGCAGTGTCTGCCTGCCTCGTGCATCTGGTCCAGTTCCAGCCTGCAGCCTCTTTCCCACATGACCTTCCCCTCTCTCTCTCCCTACATCCCAGGCAGCACGGTCACAGGCTCGACTTCTACAGCGTTGTTTCAGACTGTTGCTCGTGAACTGAGGCTGTAGCTTTGTTTCATAAGAAGTTGTTTGCGATGCTCGGACTCGATGGCAAAGCTGTAAGTAAAAGTTTAAAAGGCCAGTTTATCGTTTTTGTGGTTGTTTTCAGCACATTTGAAGAGTTTTTATGGTCCAATATTCTCAAAATATTCAAATTTATGTTTTTTACTTTTAATGTTGTGCTGAAGTATAAATATTGTACCATTCTGATCAGTCCTGGGGGTTTAGTGCTCAGGCTGTAGAGTGGATATTGGGATTAGGCATCTGCACCTGGATCAGCTTCTCTGTCAAAATAAAGGCACAGACCCCCGAATGCTCCGGCTGCTTTCAGAGCTAAAGTTCAGAGGACTCGGTTCGGTTTAGGGGTTAAAATTTCTTCATGGTTTAATTTCACACCAGTGTTAATGTTGACAGCACTATTTAATTTAGTTTTAGTTATAGTCTTCTAGCCTAAAATACCTTTTAGTTTTAGTCATGATTTAGTCATCATGCCACGTTGCCTGTGAGCAGATGCTTATGTAAATAGGGGTGGGTAGGTGGGTTTCAGGGGATTTTTTTATATTTTATGTAAAGCACTTTGAGTTGCATTCTTTGTATGAAAAGCACTTTATAAATAAAGTTTGATTGATTGATCTAAATTGTTTTAATTTTAGTCTAGTTTTAGTTGATGAAATTTCACAACATTTTAGTCGAAAATAATTAGTCAACAAAATGAACTCTGTCTCACACCTTCACAGATCTGTCTGTGTCCACACGTGGTTGTAGATCTGCTCTCTGTAGTCTAACTCCCTCTACACTCTACAGGATCTTGCTGTATTTCTGCTCCGTGCAGCTATATTTGTATATTTATTACTTTCTGCAGCTTTGAGTCAGCTCGAAAAACAAAATCCCATAAATCTGACACCAGCATGTCAGAGCACACTGCTGTAATCTTGAGTTTCACAGACTTTTAAATCCTCCCAAACTCACACATTCGGCCCAAATCCTCCCACAGTCGCTCGTCCTCTACCCCGTCAGCGGGCCGCTCGGTCAGCCGGACGCTCCGACGTCTCCTCAGAGCGAGCGCTGGCAGAGGAACAGATAGACGAGGCTTCACATTAGCATGTGTTAATGGGACGGGCAGATTAAGTCCGGTCTGGGCCGGCTGATAGTGCAGGAGGAGGGAGATCAATAAACAAACAATCAGGCAGACGGGAACGGGGGTCTGCAGCCATGTGAGCCGCTCAGATTTATGTCCCTGCGCCGGCCGGATTGTTTCATGACGCTCTGTCAGCGGGGAGCGATGTGGCGTCTTTATTCAGAGAGCGTCCAGCAGATATGTGTCCCTACATCCCAATTCAGCTTCAGCAAAGAGATGAGCAAACTTTCTCAGGGTCAGGACGCCCCAGCAAGATCTAAATACAAACATGGCCGACATGGATGATCAACCGATCAATCAATCAATCAATCTATCTTTATTTGTATAACTCCAGTTCATAACAAGTTGAGACAGCTATATGATCATTCATTGCACATATTATCCTCCCACTTATATGCACCTGTGCACCTTGTTTCTTATTGTTTTTATCTTGCACATTGTAAATATTGTAAATACTCATATTCTATTTAATCGATTAATATAAACATATTCTATTTCTATTCTCACCTTAACTTAATTTTTAATCTTTTCATTTAAAATGTTAATTCCTGCCTTGTTATTTCTTCCTATGTCTTGTTTATGATATAGGATATACACTGTGTGTTTCTATTCTGTACATGGAGAGTGAAGTGAACCTTTTATGTCTAACAGACGTGGCCAATAAAGCTGATTCTGATTCTGAGATTGCTGTCCACTCCCCCAAACCAGCACCTCAATGTAGTTTAAGATTTGAGTAGAAGCTAAGACAGCATTTATAGCAAAAGCAGAGTTAACGAGCAATGCCCTTGGTCCAGTGTCAATTTTGACTAATTATTTTCATCATAGTTTTCATCAACAACCTTTTTTTCCCTGACAAAAACTAGACAGTAACTAATAAAAACAAGTGCACATGGACAAAAACTCAAACTAAATTAACTGACATTTTCATCAACAGATAAAAACTAGACTAAAATGTCTGACAGAGACTTAATCCAATCAGAGCTAATTTGGTCATGTAGAAAGTAGAGACAAGTTAGGAATATATCCAATCACAGCTGCCTTAGCTTGGTGATGGTGGGATAAGTTGTGGAGCGATCCAATCAGAGCTCCTCTCTTTATGAATTGATATATTCATGTAGAGCAGGTTCACTGTTTGTTGTCAGTTCTGGTATTGTAGCTGAGATGCTCTGACAGGTAGCCTAAATAAAGGTGACTGCATTTCACACAAAAGTTCAATTTGTTTCTGTTCATTTATACATTCAGACTTTACTAGCATTCAGTAAAGGGTTATTAGATGTTTGATTTTATCCAAGTGTAAAACATGACTTCAGAAATTCAAGGAAACATAAAAATGCCTTACCCTTTACACTTCATATTTTAGTCGACTACATTTACAGTAGATTTCATCGACTAAAACGCTGTGAAATTATATCAACTAAAACTAGACTAAAATTAAAACAATTTAGAGACTAAATTATGCCTAAAACTAAAGATATTTTAGGCAGTAGACTGTAACTAAACTAAATTAAACAGAGCTGTAAAATAAATACTGGTTTGGAGTTTGCATCCCCATAATCAAATATTTCACATTATATTATGATCTGGAAGGCCAACATCTTTATTATTTCTTCGCTGTTTTTTTTCTTAAAATGTCTGTTTAAATCCTGACCAGCAAAATTAGACAAAAAGCCTCTCCTTTATAACCTTGCAGTGCAGCTGGATCCTCTTGATTCAATGTCTGTAATCAGATCCATCTTACCAACTCCAACCTTTGATTGAAGAGGCATGGTCCAATCAGAGTCCTTTAGAGCAGGAAGACGAGGGATAGAAAGGATATTTTTGCTCTATATTTTGGCGAGATTGTTCTATGAAGATGCTTTTGTTTTTTACTTTGTGCCACGGCAGCAGTGCCTGCCAGCTACATTATCTGATTGGCTGTAATGACTGCTTGATTGTCCAATCACCTGCTGGATTTGCTCTTGAAAGGTTAGGTAGATTTTACGGCTTAAGTCATCTGTAATCTAGTGTTGGACACTAGGGGGCACCCTAACTTTGGATCTGTGGACAAACAAGTGCAAACGAGGCCTCACAGCGGCGATGATGGCGTCTTTTAGACTCATTTTGTGGCAGAGAAACAGATGATGGTGTTAACAATGGTGTTTGCGATAACGGCACGGACATGACTAATTTCTTGCAACAAGCCCGAATATCTCCAACATTTTAGCGTCTTTGAGTCTTTTTGAAAAGCGCTATAAAAATGTGATGCATTATTATCATTTTTATTATTTTGGGAATATTTGGGTCAAATGATTTTTGTGACGTCAGCCTGTTGTTTTCTCACTTGAAAACACAGCCATCATCAGAGTTTTATGGCGTAACCCAGTCATCTGTGTGAATCAGTGATGTGAAGAGTAATATTATGTTGCAGCACAACCTGGAAGACAGGAAGTAGCAGTCGCCATACATTTTTATTTATTGATTATTATTACTATTTTTAGGTTTTCCAATTAAACCAGAGCTTATGGCTGATGCACGTCCTCCACCAAGGTTTGACTTCTCAGATTTATAGAACAAAAGTACAAAAATAAATAGACAAAACTTCTTATGTTTTTCTGCCCAACACATCCACTAATATGTATGAAAATACCTCCACGCTGTCCGAACACGGTCAGAAAAACCATCAGATCCCATCACCGAGCTCACCGGCTGTCTTAAAGCTACAGGCTCTTATTTTTTCCTGAACACTTTTCATTAACATGAAATCACCAAAATACTGCAAATCACACAAATATCAGTTAAATTATAATCAGTTAAGGGCTTTTCAAATGCAATTAAATTATAAAATTATTCATCAATTCATAACTGAACTGAGATTGCCCTCAATTACACAAACTAGGCATACATTATTATTATAATTATTATTATTTTATCTATATATTTATTTTAATATGCAATAGGGCTGGGAGATACGGCCTTAAAATAAACTCCCAGATTTTTTTTCACAAAATTCGATTTACGATTTTAATCTTTTTTTTTTTTTTTTTTTTTTTTTTTTTTTTTTTTTACCTTTTTAAGGAAAAAAAACCTCCAAGGGACACAAAAATATGAGAATCAAGTTCTGCTTTTTTGTTCCAAAAATATGTTCTGAAACTGAACAGAATTTCCCTCTAATAGTTCAGTTGCAGGCTGGTATTTTTTCGTAAAATGTTGATGATGTAGTTTGAATGTAGACAGGTTTGTCTTCATGAACACTAAATTCTGGGCTGTTTTCACAGTTCATTAACATGGAACTTCCTGATTAGTATTTAATCTCATTTAAAAAACAAATACAAGCCTAATAATCTGCTTGTGCAAAACCTGTCAAGGCCTACCACCAGGAAAACTGTACATTTTCAGTATTTGTATTTTCAAACATCGCAAGAACTTACAATAAGAGTAAGAGTAAGTCAAGGAAAATAAATCTGTTTTTTTTTTTCTTTTAGTTAATAAATCCTCTGCAAAAAATAATTCAAATTAATTGATTTAATCGATATATTGCGCAGCCCTAAATGCAAGTTGTTTTTACTTTTGAATTTTGAAATCCTGTGTTCTTTCGTTTTCCTGTGTACTATTCCATGCTAATTTCCCTGAGGGAGTCTTCAGGGATTAATACAGTTCTGTCTAATCTAATCTGTCGAACCAGATAAATAAATAAACGCAGGTCAGTAGCAGCTGTGCATTGTTGTTTTCAGGATCTGGTGGTTAAAATAACCCTCGTAAACCTGCATGGTCAGCAGTCTGAGCGTGCCCGCTGACAGTGATTTAATGACAAAGTGTGTGACACTCACCGTGGCGTGGAGGCGTCCTCTCTTATTCATGGCGAGGAATCTGTTACTGTAGACCCCTTTGATGCCGATGACCCCCTGAGAGACGGCGAAGAGCTCCAGGACGCCTGTGAGGACAAACAACACGCCGTGATGACAGACGACCACGAGTATTTTTACTCTCACCGTCACTTTGGGTCTTCTTCCATAGCTCTGGGACCAGGCGTCTTCAGACTGATTTTATTTGTGACATAAACGATGGACAGAAAGAAACCATCCGGCCAAGAAACAAGAAATGAGCATTTCCCAAACCTTCAGGTCCTTTATTTAGCCCTATTTATTTCATTTGTTTATTTTCTTAAATTGTCATAGTTATTATTTTTATTTGACTCAATTGGTTATCAAGATTTGCTAATTTGTTATTTTAATTTATTTATCCATATATATATTTTTTTTTTTTTGCACAGTGACTTTCCCTCAAAACAAAAAATGGGAAGATGTTATGTGCTACTCTGTAATGTACTCATTTTTCTTGTTCTCTTCCCTAATCAAGAGATTAATATAAATAATAATTTATTTGACATTGAAGCGTTTCCAAACTTTATAATTTGAACTCAGTCAGTTTTGAAAGTCCTTTGGTTCCCTGTGTAATCTAAATAATCACACTTAGCGCTTTAAGACCAAAAATGTCTCTATCCAAACCCATTTATCTGCAGCATAAAAACAGATTTTAATCTACCATACAGGTCATATAAAGTGCATAAACATGTCAGAACAGACTGGGTTAATGCGTACTGGGTCCACTCTGAGCTTCTTCATTGATCAGATTTACATTTTTATTCAGCTGAAAGCACAGAGTGAAAGTTAAATAATAAGAAAACTGACTGCACCACTTCTACTCCCTCCATCCTCATATTTGGACCATCAAGCTGACCCAGTGTGATGCTAAGAGGGTCTTCGTGTTCGCTCTGCAGCTCCTCCGTCTGCTGTCAGACAGGAAGTGAGTTGAAGTCCATGTGAGCTGACATCTCCTCTAAAAGCTCCTGAGATGGAGGCAAAGTGCACTTTTCACACCGGAGGAGCAACGCTGCTGAAAGAATCTCAAAATCTGAGTCAGGACTTCAGACTCATCCCCGGATCAGACTGAGAGACCGAACATACAAACAGAGCTTTGAGTGCAGGTACCTGTACATTTACACACCTGTGGGCAGCTTTACCAGCAGGTACAGGTAAAGGCAGATCCAAGGGGCCTCAGGGTCTCAGCTTCAGTCGTCTGACTTTAAAGCATCACGTCTCTGCAGAAGACTAAGGGTCTGTCCCAATTCTACCCCATAGCTCTTGGTTTTGTGCGTTCACGTCTAGTGAAGAGGTGTCCCAATTCTCCGTAGGGCTAAGACGAAAGGGCTAAGACGAAGGGCTAAGACGAAGGGCTACACAGCCCTCGAAACGAAGACAGACTGGGACCTCACACAATACACCGCGCCCACTGACAGAACAAGAAGGCAGAGCGGAAACTGAAGGAAGCGCATAATTATAAGTAATTATTAAATCATCAAGTAAATATTTATCATGTTTTGAATTGTTGGTTGTATTTTAAAATTTTGCATCTACCGACATCACGGCCAGCGAGCGGCTCTGGGTGACGACGCCGTGGGAATCGAGTGGCGTCTCGTTTCTCAGGGGCGTGTTTTCAGCCCTTCCTCTTAGCCCTTAAAACAGAGGGCTAAGGGGAAGGGTTAAGGGGTTCGATTGGGATTCACCCTAAATTCACCTCATGGTGGTTCATCATCAAGTCAGGGAGGACACCTGAACAAAGTCTGACCAAAAGATTCTTCACATATCAAGTTGTCAAAAAATCTGACCAGGTCGTCTTTGAGTGCAAGAGGACAAACATGCAAATGAATCATAAATCTCTTTCATCTTGTGATTCTGTTCACAAGCAAAGAATGACCAGAAAACTCTATGACCTTGACCTCTGACCTCCAGAATATTCCCAGTTCATACTTGTGCCAGGTTAGAAGTTTGTCTGAAGTCTGAAGGATTTGCCTTGTAGAGTTTTGTGATGTATCAGGTTTTACAGGACAGCGAACATTAATGCTATAAAGGAAAAGAAAAGCTGATCTGTGGCTGCACCATATTTGATTTTTTCCAACAAGCTGATATTTCTGAGCACATTATCGCCGATACCAATGTTTTTGGTCAAAAACACAAAGTCTTTCCTTTGTGAAAATTGTCTTGGTGCTTTGAATGTCTATTTGTCTATTTGTGTGAGGCACAGATTTAAAAGAAGAAAAACAACATTGAACTCTTCATGATTTTAGCCATGCAGTGATGAAGAGGTGAAGGATCATGGTACATTTGTGTATTTTGTCGATATTACTGCTAATGTATGACCAATATGAACGCCGATATTTAACTTTTTAGGCTGATATCAAATGGATCAAATTAATGAGCTTTTTCTTGTGTTTAATTTCCCTTACTTACATCCGTATTAGGGTGTCCTCGGGGTGTTTTCAAATATAATCCCAAACCAAACAGAATCTGCCTCTTAAAGTTAAAGTGTGTGTCATTAAATGTTGATTGTGTAGTTCAAACATAGGCAGGTTTGTCTTCATAAACACTGAAAGCTGAGGTATTTTTACAGTATATTAACATGAAATTCTCTCTTAATTTCTTTTCAAAAAGAATTGCAGGCCTATAAAAGTCCTTCTGCAAAACCTTACAGGGTCTACTATCACGAACACTGTACATATTCAGTATTTATATTTTCAAACATTGCAACAACTTACAAATGGAGTAAGTTGAGAAAAAAAATCTTGAATATAAATTTTTAAATCTTCTGCAGAAAACAATTTGAATTAATATATATAATAATAATAATGATATATTGCCCAGCCCTAGTCTGAACTGGTCTCAGTCAAAGCTTTTCGTTCTGTTTTACTCACTAGACAGCAAGAATTCTGTGAACAATGCCTGTTTTAATTGTTACTGTCCGCAAAACTGTTGCACTTCCACTGTCAGATTGTTGTATTTATTCGATATTTCTTGTTTGTAATTTATTGCCATAATCTTTTCTTGAACTTATGTTTATTATGACGTGTGCTGCAGACCTCTTGGCCAGGTCGCCCTTGTGAATGAGACCCTGATCTCAATGGGACTATCTGGTTAAATAAAGGTTAAATATAAAAATAAAAAAAGTGTTGCTGACCATTTACATGATCACGGACTTTCACCCGGTGTTATCGTTTCACATGTGACCGTGTTGACCTGTGACCCATGGCTGCTTGTTGGACTGTGCGCAAAAATCTATACATCATCATGCAGTCTTTGCTGATCCGTGTATCGATCCAGATTTTAGACTCTACAGAGTTGATACAGCCCCAAATGCTGTAGCAGCAGTTGATTAATTCACCTTGGGCAATGTTGTCAATGGTGAAGTTCAGAAGATGGCAGCAGAGACCAAACTACATTATGCAGCACAAGATAAAGTTTTAAATCTAAGTTTAGATCTTTGAGGACCTGAAATTTAAGTCTTAGAGTCCTTTAAATCTTATTCTTTCTCTTCCTGTGCTTCCAAAAAGAGCTAAAGTTGAATGAAGAAATATTCACACAAAACACCTGCTGACACCACTTAACACAGCCACAAGTTAAACCATAACACCAGTCAGACTTGAGGTTGGAGTGGATATGAAAATGAAACTGCTTTGGCAGAAAAACTAAAATAAATGCTGTTTCTTATGATCATTACAGGGTAATAAACATAGCATGGCTAACACATATGGACTAGCCTATGGTGGAGGACATACTGTTGGCTCAAAGAGACTGAAAGCACTCCGCTAATGTTTTATCCCGTCACATCTCACACGTGAAACAGAGCTTTGGTTCTGTTGGAGTTAATGCACAGAAAAGCAACGGCTTTGACACAATAAATAACTAAACATCTCCAGTGTTTGAAAACAGTCGGAGTTTGATTTTGGAGAAAAGTTACAGTATACGCTCTTTAAAAATGAACACAATCAGGAAGTCTGTGGGTTTGAGCGGGATGGATGGTGGGTGGTTCTCCTTTTCTTTCAGTTCATGTAGATTTAACAGAGATTTGTTGCCACAGCTGTGACATTTGTGACTGTACTGAAAAGATGAAAAGCAAACATTTATATTTTTGCGTTACTCTTTTTTTCCCTTGAGTCCATATCTGTGCACCTGCAGCATGTGCTGTAAAGACATCAATCGGAGCGTGTGTGTTTCTGGACTTTTCCCTCAATTTTCAATCTGAAACAAGTTTGTTTGGACAAGTTTACAACCATGAACTCCATCAGGCTGTGGCATCGCTGTTGTTCAGTTTCCGGCTGTTTTCTACATCCATGTGCTGATCCTCCAAATACAGACACGTGAGGTGAAACAGAAAAAAGCAGCACTAATACGAGGTGAATAACACCGCTTTACGACCTGTTACTGTATGAAAGTCCACAAACCTCGCATTTGTCATATTCTCAAGGGGTTTCTGTCTTCCTGTGTCTGCAGCTGATCTGAATAATTAGTTTATGAGAGAAGCCTCACAGTAATCCACTCAGGCTGACTCTCAGCTGGTACAGGTATATCTGGTGTTTGTTTGTTAGTTTAGTAGCAGGATAACTCACAAAGCCACCAGTGGATTCTGGTGACATTTTCAGGGAATGTCTGTCATGGCTCAAGGAAGAGGTTTAGATTTTGGTGCTGATCTGAATTTGGATGTGGATCCAGGGTTCTTTAAAGATTTGTTAACAGTGTGAGAGAGGACAGTTTTACAGGGACCATGGTGGAGGATTGTGCTCTCAGAGCACTTCTAGTTATTTAGATGATTTTTAAAAATCATAGACAAACATTTAACAAGAAAGAAACGTGAGGCTGAGATAGGGCTGAACGATATTGACAAAATTTCATATCTCGATATTCATGCCAGATATCTCGATATCGATACGATAGGACTATGGGTTCGGTGAAAACCAAGCATTTTTCAGAAAAATAAAAACATCATAATACAAAAGAATGTGGAAAGTGCAGTTTTAGCGCGGGGAAAATCTATCTTGTTTATATTGTTGCTTTTCGATATCAATATCTTGAATGTTCATATCTCGATATTGATACGATAACGATATATTGTTCAGCCCTATGCTGAGATCAATAAGTCATGTTTTTAAAGCAGCATCATGACAGAACGTGCAGATCCTGTCGGTCATGAGTCCACATCGAGCGCTGTTTAAGTGCTACCCATCCAACCAATAACCACATTTGTTATTGAGTCTTTCAAGTATAGCTAATAATACATTGTACTGGGGCTGGGCAATATATCAATGAAATTTAATTATTTTCTGCAGAAGATTTAAAAATAAAAAAATCAAGATTTATTTTCTTCACTTGCTCCAATTGTGAGTTGTTGCAATGTTTGAAAATATCCAGGCTGTGTAAGGTTTTGGACAAACACATGTTTAGGCTTGTGTTAGTTGAGAGTAAATACTGGAGTACTGGAGTAACATGTTAATATACAGTGAAAATAGGTCATCTTTCAGTGTTTTTGAAGACAAAACTGCCAAAGTTTAAACTACATAATAAACATTTGACAAAATTACAGCACGCATTTTGATATAAGATGAAAACTCTGTTGGTTGTGGAACATATCTTGACAACATTAATGAAGAAGTTGATTCATGTAATTTTTGTTTCACTTGGAGGGTGTTGTTATTTTTGAAAGGGATAAACTTGATTAAATCTGTAAATCAAGTTTTGTGGAAAATAAAATCAGAGACTTTATTTTAGGTCACATCGCCCTGCCCTAGTGTTGATAATTATTTGGTGGCATAAGCATTGCAACTCTACGAAGAACATACTTAAGGTCATAGGTGATATGTGAACCCAAAGCTGATACCTGAAAAGGCCATGTGTGGCTATATATGCAGTAAAGACATAGTTACCTTAAAACATGTTACCTTAAAAGAGCTAAACATATTAAACATGTATGCAATAGTAAATTCCCCCAGCAAGTGTCTGGTTGAAGCTGATTTAAAGTTTGAACCCTCATAATCAAAGATGACTGTGGTCAGATTGTTGTGCTGCTGAGATGATGATCATACATACATCTTTAGTGATAACTCGGTTATTTATTGTGTATGGAAAGTCAAAATCCCAAAAGCACCACCAAAATTAATTAAAATTAGACAACATCAGAAAATGAACTTACACATGGACAAAATTGTTGGTACCCCTCCATTAAAGAAAGAAAAACCCACAATGGTCACTGAAAAAACTTTAAACTGACAAAAGTAAAAATAAACAAAAAATGACTGAAAATTAACTAATGAAAATCAGACATTGCTTTTGAATTGTGGTTCAACAGAATTATTTAAAAAAACAAACTAATGAAACTGGCCTGGACAAAAATGATGGTACCCCTAGAAAAGATTGAAAATGATTTGACCATAGGGACATGTTAAACTAAGGTGTGTCCTGTAATTATCATCAGAGGTGTCTTCAAGCTTGTAATCAGTCGGTCTGCCTATTTAAAGGCTGAAAAGTAGTCACTGTGCTGTTTGGTATGGTGGTGTGTACCACACTGAACATGGACCACAGAAAGTTAAGGAGAGAGTTGTCTCAGGAGATTAGAAAGAAAATTATAGACAAGCATGTTAAAGGTAAAGGCTATAAGACCATCTCCAAGCAGCTTGATGTTCCTGTGACTACAGCTGCACATATTATTCAGAAGTTTAAGTCCACAGGACTGTAGCCAACCTCCCTGGACGAGGCTGCAAGAGGAAAATTGATGACAAATTGAAGAGACGGGTAATACGAATGGTAACCAAAGAGCCCAGAACAACTTCCAAAGAGATTAGAGGTGAACTCCAAGGTCAAGGTTCATCAGTGTCAGATCACACCATCCGTCACTGTTTGAGCCAAAGTGGAGTTAATGGAGGACACCACTGTTGAAAGCAAATCATAAAAAAGAGACTGGAATTTGCCAAAATGCATATTGACAAGCCACAAAGCTTCTGGGAGAATGTCCTTTGGACAGATGAGACAAAACTGGAGCTTTTTGGTAAGTCACATCAGCTCTATGTTCACAGACACAAAAATGAAGCATACAAAGAAAAGATCACTGTACCTACTGTGAAACATGGAGGAGGCTCAGTTATGTTCTGGGGCTGCTTTGCTGCATCTGGCACAGGGTGTCTTGAATCTGTGCAGGGTACAATGAAATCTCAAGACTATCAAGGCATTCTGGAGCCAAATGTGCTGCCCAGTGTCAGAAAGCTTGGTCTCAGTCACAGGTCATGGGTCCTCCAACAGGATAATGACCCAAAACACACAGCTAAAAACAGCCAAGAATGGCTCAGAGCAAAACATTGGACTATTCTGAAGTGTCCTTCTGTGAGCCCTGATCTAAATCCTATTGAACATTTGTGGAAGGAGCTGAAACATGCAGTCTGGAGAAGACATCCTTCAAACCTGAGACAGCTGGAGCAGTTTGCTCATGAGGAGTGGGCCAAAATACCTGTGGACAGGTGCAGAAGTCTCACTGAGAGTTACAGAAATCACCTGATTGCAGTGATTGTCTCAAAAGGTTGTGCAACAGAATATGAAGTTAAGGGTACCATCATTTTTGTCCAGGCCAGTTTCATTAGTTTGTTTTTTTAAATGATTCTGTTGAACCACAATTCAAAAGCAATGTCTGATTTTCATTGGTTAATTTTCAGTACATTTTTATTTATTCTTACTTTTGTCAGTTTAAAGTTTTTTCAGTGACCATGTGGGTTTTTCTTTCTTTAACAGAAGGGTACGAACAATTTTGTCCATGTGTGTAGATCTATTTATTAATGGTCTAATTTGTATTAACTGAGATTGGTACCAGTTAATACCAACTGCTCAGGATGCCTGGGACTTTCTACACTCTGAGTTTGTAGTGCTTAAGCATTTTTAGACAGAGGGACCAGGCTTGGGCTAAATTTCGGCGGACAAGGGAAAATACTGATTGAGAAACATACAGGAAACTAAGAAATATCTCCAAGACAATGACCCGCAATGCAAAATCTAGTTATTACAAGGAATGTCTCTCCAGTAATTTTAAGAATCCTTAACAATTCTGGAACAGTATTAAAACCATAATAAATACTTCTGAAAAAAAACTCTTAACAAAATACATGATGACAATATAGTAATTCATGACTCCTCTTCAATTGCTCAACTGTTCAGTCAGCATTTTTCCACATTCTGATCTGACTTAACATCTGATTCTTCTTATAATCATGGCTTCCATAATATGTCTCCCTGTCATAGTACTTTTTCCTTTACTAAAATAACACCTCTAGAAGTTCAGAATGCTATCAAACAACTTAGTCTGAGTTGTGGTGCTGGTCTTGATGGGATTGAATCAAGATATATTAAACTGGCCTCCCATGTCCTCATGTTTCCTTAAGGATATGTCCCTAGCTACCTGTGAGATACCAGCAATATGGAAACACCAAAACATAAAGGTGGCGATATCCTTGATCCAAATAATTACAGACCAATATCAATAATTTGTACTGTCGCAAAAGTATTTGAGAAACTACTTTTTAATTAAATATCACTCTACCACAAATTCAACAAAATCCTGTCACCTTTTCAGTCTGGATTCAGACCTAATCATTCAACAACCACCACTCTTATAAAACTGGGTAATGATTTATTTTCAGCATCTGACTCTGGTAATCTCACAGGAGCTATTTTTATCGATCTGATTGATTTGATTGGTTTGGTTGACCACTAACTACTACTGGACAAGCTTTATGCAGTTGGTTTTTTCACAAAATGCACTATTCTGGTTTGACTCCTATTTACAAAATAGAAAGCAATGCGTTGTTCTCCAAGGGTGTAAGTCTGATTTATTTGTTCAACAAAGAGGTGTACCCCAGGGTTCAACGCTTGGTCCTCTTCTTTTTTCAATTTTATTAATGATCTTTAATTTGTGCTAATACTTCAGCTCAACTATATGCAGATAATACTGTTATTTATACCTCTAAATCTAATATTCTACAAATACAAAGTGCCCTTCAATCAGACTTTGATATCGTACAAAACTGGCTCCCATCTAAGAAGTTACTGCTCAATAAAACTAAATCTTACATCATGGTCTTTGGTACAAAACACAATCTAAAAACAAAATCTAATAACATGTAATGATGGTATGAATCTGCATAGAGTTGAATAATTCAGATATATAGGATTATGGCTTGACCCAGAACTTACTTTTAAAACTCACATTGATTATATTCTCCATAAAATTAACTTTGGTTCCAGTGTCTTATTTCAATATTCTTACACGTAATGTTTGAAAGAAACTTGCCTCACAACTTATTTTACTGTTTGCTGATGTTGTATACATCCAAAAGCAACCTTCTACCCCTCAACGCAGCATACAAAAGTCATTGTCGATTTGCTCTTGATTCATTTTACACTCATCACTGTATCATGTATAATGCACTTAAATCAGTCAATATAAGAAGACATACTCTTGGTTAGAGTTTATTTTTAAACGTATACATTCCAGTTACCTGCCTATCTACAAAAGTTCACTCCATACTCTTTAATATATCAAATACGGCACTCAACTCAATACTTCCTCTCCATTCCTACAGTTAACAAATCAATTGGTAAAAGAGCATTTATGTTTAAAGCCGCATCAGACTGGAATGACCTTCCTTCAAACATACGATCATTGACATCTTTTTACAGGTTTAAATATGCTTCGTCTTCTTATTTCAAGTTAAATTATGCTTCAGATGATGTTATACCCAATACAATTTCAATATTCTATTACTTTTTCATAGTTTCGCTAGGCTAATATTTGCTTACGCTTTTGGCCTGTTCGTGGCTATTGAGAGGTTGTGCTCATTTTGTACGAATTATTTTATGTTTGTGTTGATGTATGTCGTCTTAGTTGTAAATGTTTGTTGATTGTTGTTTTGTTTCTTTCTTTGTCCATCTCTTTTTTTCTCCGTATGTATGTTAGGACCCCCTTGGAAAGGGGTGTATCCTACTCAATAAAATTTTGACTGAATTTATTAAAAACATCCTCACTGCCTCAAACTCACTGAGGGCCTCGAGGGGTCAGCAGCTCAGGTGGTGGGCCTCACACTCCTCTGAGTGGATCATTGGTTTAGTTTAAGTCAGCTGCAGACGCAAAGGTGAAGCCAAGCTTACTGAAGATCTCACTGCTCACTGCCAGAGGGACAGGATTCACAAAACACAGTTTATGAGTAAAGTAGAGAAGCTTCCCTCTGCCCTGGAACCAAAGATCACGCACACTTTTAGTCATTTACAGGCACAGAGCAGAGACCAACATGAGGCCCCCTCTTTCTAATCAGAAATAAGCAACTATTGCAAATAAGCACAACACTTAAAGGCTTTTTGAGAGGCTTTGGGGCACAGAAATAGTCACATTTTAGGGGAGAGCAGGGTAGGGCTGAAAGATTCATCGTTTTCAGATCGAAATCACAATTTCAGACAACGCGATCATGGGATCACTAAAGCTGTGGTTTTTTGCAGCGCTCCTGACTGACCCAGGATCTGTCGGGTCAACTATTTCACACATTTGCAGCAGTTTGCATTTACTGAAGTGCTGGTGAGCAGGTCAACAACACAGAGCCTCTGTTTAGGAGTAGAAGTTGGAGTATCCCTTAAATAATGAAAACAGATGACTGATCATCGATATTAGGTGATGAATAATGTGTGATGTGCTTCTGATCATCGATTTCCTGACTGTTGTCTATACTGTAAACAGTGAATATTGCACTGAAGCTTGACTTGAAGAGAGTCAGTGTGAGGGATCGTCCTGCCTCACACTGGTCCTTGCTGGGGGCCTCCAAACCCCCAAACCCGCCCCTGTGGCCCCTGGAGAGACAGACTCAAAGACTTACTCAGCTGGTTGGGCTCATGGCTGCCGTTCACTCTGCCGTCAGGATGGATCTGGAGGTGGAAGCCGATGCCCACCCTGCAGTAGAGCCGGCACGTCCTGCGTCCTGAGCGGGTGTCCTCGCGCAGAGCGGCGGTGAGGAGCAGGTGAGACACGGTCAGGACGAAGACAGGCACGTTCATTCTGTCCCTACGCTGCGTCCAGCATGTTGGCGCTGCTGCTGGCCATGACTTCGCCGGGCCGCTCCGCTGGCACGGGTTTATTTATAACGCCGGTGATCTCAGCGCTCGGTGCATGCCTCCGCGCTGCAGGACGATCCCTCACACTGACTCTGTCGCCGAGATGCCACTCCTGCTCTGCTCCGATCCACAGCAGCGGGGCGTGAAGGCACACACGCTCACTCCAAACATGATCCAAGGGAAGGTCCGCGCCAGGACGCACCGAGCGCGGCATTTTACGCACAAGGAGGCATCGTTTAGGAGATCCGGACGCTTTAATTCATCACCTTAAATCATGAATGAAGCCTCTGCTGATGGAGCTTAAGTCCATGAGAGAGAGGGGAGCGAGGGTGCAGACAGCAGAGATCATCAGGTGGAGCTCCGACACTCAGCAGCTGTATTTATAGGCTTCAGGACTCTGTCCAGGGCCACGGTTAAACGTTTGGAGGCCTCAGGCAAGGGTCAGAAAGAGGCCCCTCCTATAGCTTTGACCTTTTTAAGAGGAAAAATAATCAACAAGATGATTTTTCTTCTAGGAAAAGAAGTCCAGTGCAGAGAGAAAAGTCGACTTTTTAATGACATTTAACGTTTAATCTCAACATTTGTTTTTTTTTTTCAAAGTGCATCATAACAGAAAAAGTCCTTCATTTCTTGCACCTGACCTCCATAATCCTCAGAGAAAAAAACATTAAAACAACATGTTTTGTGGCTATTTGAGGTGTCAAAATGTTGAAAAATTATATAAACCTACAGAAAACCTTAAGCATTAATATGAAACAAATGATGAGATTAATGTTCAGATATAGTTTGATTAAAAAAAGTAAATATGTTGATCTTTTCCTCAGCAGGTCTTGATAATATTTGTAATGATTTGGCTATATTAAAATAAGGATATTTCATTTATCCCTCATTCTGAATGTTGCTTTCAGTAATTATTTGGAAATCGGTTATAATTCCGTCCAGTGTAAATATATATTTTTATTTTTCCTTTTTTATCTATTTAATTCCTTTTGTTTCCCTTCTTTTTTGTGTTGCTAACATTTGAGCAATTTCACAACTGATTAAAGCTAATTGTTCCAGAAACATCATGTCCTCCTTTGTTATGGAATTTATGCAATTCTATAAACTATTTTGGTCACAATCTAATTTAAAGATATCAAAATAATTCATCTTTTCATATTTAAAGTTTCCTGCTGTTATTTAATGATGTTAACATGACAGAGCTGTAACTCTTGCACAAAGATGCAAAACATCATCCCCCCTATTGTTGTGAAAGATTTTTCACATTTGAGTTACTATTCTTGCCATATATTAACCTAAATTATTGTCCTTTTATCTTTGATTAAATATTACTTTTCAGTGCAATGTATGCCAAGGTCACACTTTTTTATGGTGAAGACTTTCAGTGTGTCAGAATAGGCGACCACGGAGTCATAAATTTGAGTTTTTCCCAACGAGAAGGACAGACGGGACTGAAACAGACGGCATTTATCAGGACGATGGAAGAAGAAGAATTTAGAGGACAGGACTTTAGTTCGTATCTCCAGAGGTGATGCTGATGAGGTTAGTTTGCTGATCAATGCAGCAGCCAGCTCTCCTCAGAGGTTTACCTGGAGAACTTGGTGGGGATTGTCATTGACGAGGTTCATGTCACATGTAAGTGCTAACTGATCCATCTGTGTGGTATAATTTAATGTTAGACGATAGTCATAGGACTGAAACATGGATCAGGATCAAGCATGGAACAGGATCAAGCTGCTACGTCATACTGTGGTTTGATATGATTGGTCTGTGATGAGTGTGACTGACAGACTCATCGTCCAATCACCAGCTGCTGTTGTTTTTGAAGTTTCTGCCTCTGAAAACATTTTCTATGGGCTCTTTTCCAGATGGACTAGTGAAATATTTACCGTGGCGGATATAAGGATCGGTTTGTCTGGCGTATCAGGTTAAATGTATGAAGTAATGAAATATAATCACTCACTCTTGAGTATGTCAACAGTATGCTGACAGAACATTTGATCTCCTGACTCACAATAATCGTTGGGAAACTGCTCTGCCCTGTACTTTGGAGTTAGCCGGGAGTTTCGTAGCTTCTTTGCAAACTTAGCCGGTGTCTCAGGCGGCCGCTTCGACATGTTTGCATTGTTAATGAGGGGGGGGAGTGAAGCTCTGCACTGTCCCCATCATTAGTGACCCCCTCAGAGCATTTACCCAGAGATACGTTCCTTTTTATTCTGATTAAAAAAAAGACTTTTACATAAAATGACGGCCATTTCTGTGATATTCTGTGTTTATATTGACTTTAGCTTTTAAAGAACAATGCACAACACAAAAAGGAAAGTTACTTTAAATCGGAAATATCAAACATGCTCATTATTTAGGAGCAGAAGTCCTGATGTGTGTGGAGCACCAAGGACAGCTGAGCACGTCCTCTGTGATTGGACCAGAGCAAAGCCAATCAGGGAGCGAGCTGGCTGAAGCAGGAAGCAAATGTAGCCATGGCAACGAGAGTGAAGGTGAAGCATAAAGTTAGACAAATGTCAAAATGGAGGAACAGCTCGTTGATTAGTTTAAAAAAACAGAGTAACCTGTAGATTTAGCTAACAGCTAACTGCATTTAGCCTCCTGACGTCCTCAAATAATTTGACTTCTGATTTTAAAACTCAGACTTTCTTTAACTGTGGCTCTGATTGTACCAACAATAGGATCTTAAATAAGAATATAAAGTAACTTGCCGCCTCTCTGGCCCTGACCTGAGTCTAAGACGAAGTTTAAGCCTGTCTGTAAACTTCTGTGTTGGTCTCTGCAGCACGTGTTTCCTGGTAATCTGATTACTTTTCCATCTCTCTGTAATCCAGCCCTCATTGTATTCGTGGTCATCTCTGTTTGGATTGATTAGCCCTTGCCGGGCGGCGGATTACATCCTGTTAGGGCTCTGATTGCACGGCGAGCCCACGCCACCTTCTGTGTAAACATGGCGTCGGCGTTCTGAGGGCGCTCACCCTCCACTAACAGCAAGCTAATCCCTCAGAGGCGAATAAACACCCGTGAGCCTGATTGATGCTCCGCCCCGCTCATCCCGGCTTTTAGCGCCTTCTTAATCTAAGCAAACCGCAGACAGACGGTTCAGAGCCAGAGACGGTGATCAATCTGAGGGTGGAGGGCTCCGTGTGGGGCCGTCGGAGAGGCCGAGGGGTCAGATAACAAAATAATGAACATCCCGCTCTGATGGAATATCGCCGCAGTCGGTGTGAGAGCAGCAGTCAAAGATCGAATGTGAAAATAATCTTGAATATTAAGGTCCAGAACTTCAGTCTTTCAGCATAATTCTGGACAATAATTAATAATTTCTAAAAATAAAAAAAAGTTTAATAAACCAAACACATGCCCCAATACTGAAAAGTATGAAGGTCAGGCAAAGAAAAAGGGTTTGTAGATTTCATGATCGAGAAAAAAGTCAAAATGTCACAAAAAAGTTTAGATGTAAAAAAAGGCAAATTTAAGTAACGTCAGTTGATCTTTAAAATGTACTATAGAGAAAAAAAAATCAAGATTTAAGCTTTTACAAAACAGAGGCCAGAATGAAGTTGAAATCCAAGTAAAGGCCAAGTCAACTTAAAAATATTTAAATATAATGTCAAGATTTTAGCTGAAATTACAAGAAAGAGATTAAAATATCAGTTATGAAGCAATTTTGAGTTTAGTAGTAAAAATGTGATTATTAAAGACAATATTGAAAAAAAAGTTAATCACATTTGAGGAAGAAAGTCAAAGTTGTTCCTGAAGAGGAATAGTAGAGAATAAAGTCGAAATGTCAGTACTTCAGGCAAAAAGTCAAAAATGAAGTTGAAATTCAAGATCAGACAAAGTAAACATGAGAAAATTAAATTAATGTTACAAAACAATGTTGAAATATCAACAAACAGACTAAACATACAGATGAGTCACAAAAGTCATGACAGTAGTCTTTTTACATCCTCTGCAGCTTTCTTCCACATCTCCAACGTTCTCAGCTCGGCATTATTAATACAGGCTGATGACCACTCCAGGTAGATCACCTGGAGAAGGAAGGTGAAATGTTGAGGAGAAGTATAGAAAAGCCCAAACGTTGGGAAATAGTGAAAGTAGAGAGTAAAAAGTAAAAGCCTTAGAGAACAAAATGTTGAGAATTAAGTTGAAACACACTTTATGAAGTGGAAGAATTCGCAAACAAACCAAAATTATTTTCATGTCTGCAACACGTTTCACAAAAGATCAAACCAGGACCCTAACAGTCTGGTTTAACCCTCATGCATCCCTCTGATTTGGTACCTCTGGAGACCCTCCAGCCAAAAGTGTAGAGACAAATCTGCCAAAGTCTCTTCAACCACTTCAGCTTAACTTCATTTATAATTATATGTTTCTGTAATAATGTAAACCCTTTAAATACCAGTTTGAATGGTGTAACAGCTGGTTGGATGGTGTGGATGGTGTAACAGCTGGTTGGATGGTGTGGATGGTGTAACAGCTGGTTGGATGGTGTGGATGGTGTTACAGCTGGTTGGATGGTGTGGATGGTGTAACAGCTGGTTGGATGGTGTGGATGGTGTAACAGCTGGTTGGATGATGTAACAGCTGGTTGGATCTTTTAACAGCTGGTTGGATGGTGTTACAGCTGGTTGGATGGTGTGGATGGTGTAACAGCTGGTTGGATGGTGTGGATGGTGTAACAGCTGGTTGGATGATGTAACAGCTGGTTGGATCTTTTAACAGCTGGTTGGATGGTGTTACAGCTGGTTGGATGGTGTGGATGGTGTAACAGCTGGTTGGATGGTGTAACAGCTGGTTGGATGATGTAACAGCTGGTTGGATCTTTTAACAGCTGGTTGGATGGTGTTACAGCTGGTTGGATGGTGTGGATGGTGTAACAGCTGGTTGGATGGTGTGGATGGTGTAACAGCTGGTTGGATGGTGTAACAGCATGTCTCCCTTTGAACACATTCATTTGTCCTATGTGGTGGTCCTGCTGGTTTATGGCTCAGAGTCAACACGCTGGTCTCTGATTGGTGTAGATGTTTCTGAGCTCCTTTCATGGACGAGCTTCACTCCGGCTTCACTCGTCTGTGTGTTTGTGTTTGTTCACCAAATATTCCAGAACGGGATGTCTGATTTTTCTGACAGGAGCTGATGATGATTAATTATGTTTATATTAGAGTTTGGTCAGAGAGTGAGGACGCGTCCTCAGGGGGACATTTTCATAAAACAGAACCAGAGGACTGGACTGACCTTCAAAGGCCTCGTGGGACGGCTGTAGTCCTGATACCGGGGGCTGTGGCTCAGGCTGAAGTTTGACACGAAGAGTGTTTTTAAAGTTAATCCTCAGGTCTTACCGTACGGCCAGGACAAAGTGTTTCAGCGTGCAGCGCAGGTGTCTGTCCTGTTTTCCACTTGGTGCAGTTGGTATGTCTAAGCCCAGTGCTTGAGCTGTTTAACAAGAGGATCTGAAAAGCTGGCCTGAAGTATAAAGGTCTAGTCCACAGTCTTCAACCTAAGTCTTTAAGTCTAATGTCTACTTCTGAGGTCTGTTCTGAGTCCCTGGTCAAAGAAAAAAGCCTGACCTGGATTTGAAAGTCTCGTCTGAAGCAGAAACCTGGTCTAAAGTATGGCCTAGATTTAAAGTCCGTCTAAAGCAGAAACCTGGTCTAAACTCTGGTCTAGATTTGAAAGTCTTGTAAAAAGCCTAATAACTTTTCAAAGTCAGCAGTCTGGTCTAAATTTAAAGTTTAGTCCAAATTCTAAGGCCTGGCCTACAGTCTAAACCTGGTCCAAAGTCTGTTCAAAATACTAAACCTGAACTTAATTCTAAAATCTGATCATAATTCTCATTGTCTTAAGACTCATGGCTCATAAACTGGCCTTAAGTTAAAAGACCTAGTCCAAAGTCTAATGTCTGGTCAAAAGGCCCAAACCTGAAGTCTGGCCTGAGGTCTAAAACCTAGTCTTCAGTCAACAGCCTGATCCAAAGTCAAAAACTTATTCCAATATGAAAAATCTGGTCTAAATTCGAGGACCTTTTCTGAACCTAAAACCTGATCTTAAGACTAAATCCTGGTCTAAAGTCTGCAGTCTGGTCTAAATTTCAAAGCCTGGTGAAAGGTCTAAGATCTGGTCTACAGTCTAAACCTAGTCTTAAGTCTGGTAAAAACACTAAACCTGACCTAAACTCTTAAACCTGGTCACAAGTCTTCTTTTATTATCTTAAGACTCATGACTCAACAGCTGACCTTTTAAAGTCTTATACCTGGTCTACAGTCTAAACTGTGGTCTACAGTATAAAATCTGATCTTAAGGCTAGGACCTGGTCTAAAGTCTAATATAAATACCAGACCTGACCTAAGTGCTTAAACTTGCTCATAACTTGTATATCTTGTTTAATATCGTCAGACTTATGACTCTAAAACTTGGCTTAAGTTTAAAGATCTCGTCCAAAGACTTAAACCTAGTGAAAAGTCTAAAATCTGAAGTCTGTTCTAAGGTCTAAAACCTTGTCTACGGTCAAAACCCTAGTCCAGAGTAAAAAAAATCTGGTCTAGATTCAAGAGTCTCTTCTCTCGGGTCCAAAGTCTGGTAAAAACACTAAACCAGACCTAAACTCTTAAACCTGGTTGTAAGTCTTGTGTCTTGATTATTGTCTTAAGACTAATGACTCAACAGCTGGCCATAAGTAGAAAGATCTGGTCCAATGTCTAATACCTGGTCTAAAGCCTAAAAAGCTGGTCTAAAGTAGAAAGGCTTGTCCTAAGGCTGAGACCTGGTCTGTAGTCTAAAAACTAATTTGGGTTCTAAAACCTGGTCTAGAAATCTGACCTAGTTTAAACCCTTAAACTTGGTCTAAAGTCTGTTAAAAAGTCTACATTTGACCTTAAATGCTAAACCTGTTCTAAAGTCTGTAATGAAGTCTGAGCCTGGTCATAAGGTTGAAGTCTTGTTTGATGTCTGATGTCTAAAGTTGAGTCTGGTCTTAAATCAAAACTTTAGTCAATAGTTATAAATCTAGTCTAACTTTGAAAGTCTGGTCTAAAGTTTAAGACATGGTCTAAGGCCTAAAGGTGGTGTAACTTTGAAAGTCTGGTCCAAAATCTAAACCTTGCCTAAACTATTAAATCTGGTTAAAGTCTAATGGCTGTTATAAAGTCCCAACCTGGTCTGAAATCCAAGGTCTCGTTTAAGTCTGAAGTCTGGTTTAACCCTTTAAAGGCCAGTGTGTTCACACAACTCCACTGTTCAAAAAACAAAGTAACTGAAAAAGTTTCCATAGAATGCATCTGAAGGAGTATTTATTCTAATTACAATTATAATTATAATTATAATTGTAATTATAAGGTCCTGAGATGATCAGTTACTGGCAGCAACACTTGTGCAGAAAACAGTAAAAAGTGAAACTTTGCTTTGAATGGATGAAAACAGCTCCATTTTGTGGACAAATATAAAAATGAAAAATTTAAAGCTCATGGTCTAGAATGAAATCTCAACGTAAAGCAATGCATTAGTTTTTGTTAAGATAAATTTGGGATAAAAATGGCATTTTTAATGGTTTTCAATGGGACATTTTTGTCATTAAGAACAATTGTGTCAATTTTTGTGTAGCTTAGACATTTGAGGCTAATTTAAGAGACTAAGATGATAATTTTAAAAATTAATATCCTCTGGAAAATTTGAGCTGTATTCATTCAATGCAGCCAAAATGGCTTGAAAATAAAAACTCAGTGGCACAAAATGTCACAACTCTTAAGAGTAAATGTTTTAATTTCATGAAGCAAAAAGATTTACTCACAGAAAAGTGACTTTAAAGCTACAAATCATACATAATCATGCAAGGGATGGAAAAAATAAGAGAACGGCAGATTTTTCACGATGGGTGATGTCATGCTCCTTTGAAACCTATAACTGTGACATCAGATCCATTTTCTGGAGTGGAAAGCACGTTCCCCCAGTCTTTTTCAGGCCTTTGAAAGATACAGACTTTGACGAATTGGACTATTCTGGATTAAGCTAACGTGCTAATCAGTGTTTGCAAAGTTCCTGGTGATCTGGCCAATCACAGCCGTGAAATAAGATAAACAGAGAATATGATTGGGTTGGCGACATTTAGCTTTGGAGAGTCTTCCCTCTGCTGAGGACTTTAGTTTGAATAAATCCAAACAGTTCAGTTAAAAACTCCCCTGAAGACTTTGACCAAGAGTTTAACTTCACTGATAAATATTTTCAAAGTCATTCATTTGCTGGTTTAATTTCTGTAAGTCACATGCAATCAAACTGTCTATGGCAGAGCATGACTTAATAAATATTTAGTCAGCGGAGTGGAGGTATTTGAAACAGCCTTAATGTCATAAAGTCAGATTCCAGCTGAAGCACTCGAACGCACCACGAGGCTGGAGCTCCATCTGATGGATCAGATCACACTTTAGATCAGCTGCTTCAGCTGTTTACACCCACGGAGAAAAAACTACAGAGGAGACGAGAAACACCTGAAACATGTCTGGAAAGAAACACATAAAGACCCGCAGGGACCAGAACCTGGTCCTGGTCCAGGAGACCCTCCTGCTGGTCCTTCATTCATCTGAGAAGTTTACTGACGGAGCTCAGAGGGATGGACACAGGGAGGGCCAGAGAGGCAAACCCTGGTGATTGGTCAAAAACTGATGTGACTTTAGGCTTAAAAACAGGTTTAGACTGGACAACAGACCTTAGACTTAAGACCAGGTTTAAGAGTCAAGGGCCAGGCCTTAGACTTTAGACAAGACCTCCAAATTTAGATCAGGTTTTAGGCTATAGATCTGCCTTTTGATGTCAAACAGGTTTAAGGCCTTGGTACGGATTCTTGACTTTTGACTATTTTATATATCTATATTTGTTATATCTCTTTGCCGTGTCGAGGCTTCAGTCATTCGTTCGCCTCAGATGCTCCTCGGTCAGACTCTGGTCTTTCCCTCTGAGATCTTCCCTCTGTGGTCTCTGGGTGGTCTCGGGTGATGAATCAATCTGCTCTGGTTCTTCTCAGGAGAAACAGGAGGGCTACAAGCACACTCCTCATTAATCCTTATCCTCCTCTACATCAGGGCCATCCTGGGCCTCCATACATCTCCACCCTGAGATCTTCATTCATTTTTGTTTTGTAAAACCTCCTGAGAGGAGCTGGACTGTCACAGTATGAGGACAGTTTTCTCCTGATCCAGGAGCTCTGCTGTTCCCAGACCCTGAAAATCGACCTGAAGTGTTTCTTAGTGAACACAGTCGCAGTAAAATCAGGGACACCTCCTGACCTGCTGACAGAAAGTCTAACATGTTTAGTTTTTCTTTTTAAAGTGGTAAAATTGTTCAACCTCCACTGTCAGGCTTCCTCCACTCTGATGACTCCTCCACTGTACAGCCACCTCCACTGTCAGGCTTCTCTACTGTCAGTCTGACTGCAATTTAACACTTCACCTATGAAAGGCCACCTCCACTGTCAGGCTTCCCCCTGCCTACATCCATCTCCACAGGAAGACCACTGAGACCGCAGAGGGCCACCGGGAACATTCAACAAGACCTTTGAATTTTATTATTTTACTTTTTTAAGAGATCAACATCTATAGATTGGAACTATGATGAAATGAGTCAGAGTTTTGAGGAAAAAGGCAGAAATCTAACTTTATTCTGAGAATTGTCTTGTTTTTTTGTTGTTGTTTTTTGTTTCATGGGGCCAAAGGAAAGGCCAGGTCCTGGATTAGAAACTGTAGTAGCTGAAGCTTTGCAGGTCCACAGCAGCAGGTCGTAGCCATGGTTACAGTAATATGTGTGTATGATGTTTGCAGGAACTATGGTGTATTTTAAAAGACTACGGTAACAGAGTGGGACCAAAAAATTCCAGATATCAGTCATCGTAGTGACTGAGGCTAGGTCCACAGAGCAGCTGATTAAAATATGAAGGCACAAGGTCAGAGGTCATGTGAGCCACCACTGGTGATGTGGACCTCACAGAGGCAGCAGGCCTCCCTGTGGGAGCTCCAGGACGTAACCGTCAGTAAGCACCAGTTAACATGGTCACAGTTTGAAGCGTTACACCGCCAGACTTTAGTTTGGTTCAGAGTTAGGTTCAGTTCCTCTGCGCTCGTGTCTGAGTGTTTTCACGTGGACCAAGATGTTTTTAGACTCTGGTGCACCTTGCTGCGTTCAGAGAGCGAGCTAACGAGATTACAGCATATCGATTACACCGAGCCCGTTAAAGCTTGATCCAGGGATTAGACGGAGCCGCTCTCTGTCTCATTAGCCTCACATCATCATTTCTGCTGCTCTAAATATAAACTCAGCTCTGCTCGACTATTTTTGACCTACAATGCACTTCATCTGCAGGAGCGCTGACAGGGACACATTTACACATCCTGCCCCCCCTCCTGAGGGACTGTACCTGTTTGGGGCCCCCGGGGGCCCTGGATTCTTCACATGGTGGAGACGGAGGAGGAGGTTTAGGTTACAGCTGTCTCTGCTGCTCACACACCATCCTGAGGTCTGCGTGCAGGGCCGGATCCAGAGGAAAGGTGAATATGAGGCCCCTTGTCATGTCCTTTGGGTTATAATGTCTATTTTTATTTTCAATTGCCACAGAGTGTAACAATTTAATTTACAGATAAACCATAAATCACACAAACATATAAACATTACTTCCAGACTAAACGAGAGGGAGAAAGGAAAATGAAAATAAATACATACATAAATATATAAATAACAGCCGAAGTGTACAGTATTGTGACAGACTTGTAGAGCTCCTGCATATCAAACCATATTCATACAATTTCTCCTTGTTTTTGTGGTTCTATTATCAGTCCACAGGAAAGAGTAACGACAAAATAATAATAATAATAATAATAATAATAATAATAATAATAATAATAATAATAATAAGTTCATTTGGCCTGTGGTGGTGAGAGAAGAAGACTAAAAACTATATATGTGAGTATAATGAAATAAAAATATAAAATGGATAAAATAACAAAATAATAGTTAAAAAAGTAGGTAAAATAAATGAGGACAGCCCGTCTAAGGTCAAAGTATCTTATCTTTTGTCCTGGATAGAGGGGTCTGCTGCACAGAAAACACATTCAACACATCCTACTCATCCAGTATTAGTAAAAAGAACGCACAATTACAATAAATTAATTAATAAAAACAATCAAAAGTGCAAGGCAGCATTTCAGTGCAACATTCCTACACAGATATTTGTATTCAGTCTGCAGTTCATACGTTGAACATATCAGTTCATAGTTTCTCTCCTCACAGAAAAATGAATATGTGAAAAAATAAATTTAAAAAAACGTAAATAATTAAAAAATAAACAATATTATAGCTAAAGATAGGGTGTAGTATAGTTGGCCTCAGTAAACAGAGTTCCAATCTTGATTCAGAACTAAGATAAATAACTTCAAATATGCTCAAATTTCAACATTTTCAAGGCTTGAAAAGTGTTTAGATTGTTGCACAAAGTGCTTTGACAAGTCTGTCTTGACTAATATACCCACCTGACTTATCAGTTATCATGTCAGAGAAGTACAGTCGGTTGGAGGATCTTGTTTATTAAAAAATAATAAAAAAAATTGATTAGGATGACATCTGCAGTGTGGCAGCATCCATCAACAACCTCCCAAAGGCTCCTCTGATAAATAAACAGCTGAGTGAAAGAGAAAAGATATCAAAATAATAACAATAATTTAAGAAAAAAGCACATTTTTGCAGCTTGATGCAGTGTAAACACGTGGAAACAACATTCAGGAATTTAGTTTTTTTCTTCTTTTCCCAGTCCAGGTCCAGAGTTCTTGTATTTCTGAAAAGTTTGAACCTGCGGCCTTGAAAGTCCTGGTCTGGTCTGAAGTGTTTTGGACCCTGCTGCTGTAACAATGTTGAGTTAAAAATGGTGGCAGGTTTAATTTGAGCCTCTGCCGGCCGTGTTGGGTTGCTTATACCTGCAGTTACGTCCTGTTGGCTCGCCGTCGTCAGCAGAAAATGTAAAAATGTAAGAATGTGACCGAGGGGCCGGGGGCCAAATGGAAGTGCCAGCTTAGCAGAGATATAAACCGGGCTGCTGGAGTGTGTGTGTGTGTGTGCGTGTGTGTGTTCATGTGTGTGAGTGTGTGTGAGTGTGTGTTCAGGGCACAAAAGGGACGATGACACAAGCGGCAAAGCATGAGAGCATAAATATCAGAGTGTGATGGTCAGCGGCCTCAGGAGTCCAGAGGATGTTGATAATCACACAGAGACGTCTGAACTGACAGCAGATAGCTTTAATATATATACTCATACCGGCCACTTTATTAGGAACACCTGCTCAACGCAGATATCAGCTGATCACGTGGCAGCAACTCAGAGCATCGTTCAGAACGAGCTGCTGAAGATCTCTGCTCCACATTCAGATGGTGTGAACATCATGAAGCATGGATCCATCCTGCCTTGGATCAGCGGTTCAGGCTGCACTTAGTCCCACCTGAGCATGGTTCAAACCCCACAGCCTACCTGAGGATTGTTCTGACCATGTCCTTCCCTTTATGACCACAGTGGACCATCTTCTGAAGCTCAGATCATCTCACACTGGTTTATTCTCTGTACTCCAGCGGCCTCCACAGTCACCAGATCTCAATGCAGCAGAGCACCTTTGAGATGTGGTGGAGCAGGAGATTCTCTGATATGGACCAACATCTCTGAGGGATGTTTCTGCTCCTTGTTGAATCAGTGACACCAAGAACAGCAGAGGTGTACCTAATGAAGTGGCCAGTGAACATACATTTATATTTAAGTGTGTGTTCTTCCTTCTGCAGTCAGTGTTTCTGATTGATCAGCGTGTTTCAGATTTCTATAACTTTTATTATAAACCTTTATTTCAAATATGTTTCAGTAGGTTATATTTAAAGTGGCTCCTGCTGCAGTTCACATTTTGTCCACGTGGTGGCGCTGCTGAATCATTTTCCACTCAGGATCAGGCGGTGAAACTCTCTCTGTCTTCAGTTATTAAAGTATTAAATATCTTTATACAGCAGAGTTTCCTCATTAACCCTCAGAAACATGAGACTGTTTTTATGTTTACAGCTTTAGGGGTCTGGTTCTGTGTTTGGTGATTTTTATAAAGGTTAGTGTCACAGAGGACTGGTTTGATATCACCGTAAATAAAATATTGAGCTCTAAAAACTCTTTGATATGAAATTAATTTTGATAATTTTTTGTGGTTTGGGACATTTTGGTTATCTCTGCATGATAAGCTGACACAGGAATGGCATCTGTTTCATATTGAATTTTAAAATGATTGCCTTTATTTTTATTTTTTATTATAACTTCCTTTTAATTATGCTCCTGTTTTAATAACTGGAGCGTTTTAAGATTTGTTTTAAATGTTAAGTGAGCTATAAATAAATTTTATTTTTTACTATTGTTATTATTTATTTGTTTTCTATATACATATTTACTGTTACTATATGTTTATCAATTGAGCAATTATCAAACCAGGAAAATAAAACTAGTTAAGATTAAAACTTTTTTGTTAGTATTATAAGTGTTATTAGTAGTAGCAGCAGCATTATTAGTATTGTTATTATACTTTTCTCTATATAGGCTTTATTTTACCAGGAAAATAAAACTTACTGAGATTAAAAAAAAAAATCTTTATTATTTTTAGTAGTATTGATATTATAATCTTATTTATTCAGCTTTTATTTTACCAGAAAAAAATTAAAAATTATTGATTTTAATTTATTTATTTTTATTATAGTAATAATAAAAATAATAATTTATTAGTAGTAGTAGCAGTTTTTGAATCTTTTTATGTGCTGTTAAAGTGGATGTGAATTTTGCAGCTTAAAATGTAGTTTTAAAACAACAGCCTGTTAATTTGGATATTTGTCTTAATGATTTAATATGCAGACAGATGCAGGATGTTTTATTTTGAAGGTAAGGGTAAACCTGAGTTGTTTGGGATAAATACACTCTGTGTTTGTAGGAATTTTGATATATTATAACATTCATATGGAAACAAACTGCACAACAGTTATGAGGAAATATGACGTCTTATCATGCCAATATTCTCAATAATAAAGGAACATGTAAAGGATCATTAATCATGTTAAAATAATCATATCAAAGATAATAAATCCTCAGTTGTCCTCATTGTTGGTGCTGTTAATTAATTAATTTTAATTATCATGCATACCAAAAGGAGAAAGTCATTCACTCCAAGCATTAATAACTTTTTAAGAGAAACAGATAAAACCTCCAAAACTCTCTGCTGTCATATTAAATATTTAGAAATCCAACATATTTCAGCTTTTAACGTCTTAACGGGCTGGAAACACTGATCTGAAATATTAATGTTGGTTAATCACAAAGTTTTAGATAAATGAATCCTGATTAATCACTTTTAAGGATGGTATTTTAAGCTCAATAACCTTGTTTCTGGTGGTCATTTCTTAAATTCATATTAAAACAGTCACATGGCTGCTAATGTAATCAGAGGAACGCAGTTAATCATCTGAATTATCACATTTTAATTAAATAAACCAGATTGTCTCATGTTCTAACCCTGCTTGAAACTTAACACAACATTAATATGATAGACTGCAGTATTTTAAATTAAACGTATGATTTTTTTCTGGGTGAATGAATAATTTCTTTATCATTTCTTAGAGTTTTACCAAATATATTATTTATGTAGACAGACAGATGGCTCTAGAAAGAGGTTTTTGGAGATATTTTTTATTTCATCAGGTCAGCTTAAAGGAAAAAAATCACAATTAATCAATAAAGACTTTAAATATGGACACACCCACACTAACAGGACCTCATTATTGTTTAATTAAAATAAAACATTAATTTTCTTTAGTATCTGCAGAAAATCATTTAAAAAGACAGAAAAAGAAAAACAGAAACACCACAGAACTGTAAAATCTCTGATATCTGAGAGTTTAAGACATTTGAATGAATGTCTTAATCAGTTTAATTAAAATGTTTTGATGATTAATGCGTAGGGTGTGTTGATTACACTGATAGAAGGATAAAGTCGCTGGTAAACATGTTTTGTTGTTTGGTGTGATGTCCTTAATCTGCAGTAATTATTTCACACATTATTTTGGTGATTATTTTAAAAATGACAGCTCTTTGTAACATTAGTCAGTTTTTTATTATATAGAGGTTTAAGAGATGCAACATTTTTTATTATCATGATTAAAATCAGCACTCGAGTGGAAGGAGGAAGTCCAGGAAGTTAACTCTAAAACAATCTTATTCTGGAAAGCTGTTTTTCCTCCTTTATTATAAACTCTGCAATTATTGGAACTCAAAGATTAAAAATAAAATGGTAGCTCCTAAAATAGGAACTCAACACCTTATTATAGCACATTTTTATATTGTATACAAATATATTTAAAATATAGAATCTCCCTTCAAAATGTATTTAACATGATATGATGTCAAACGTTTGTCTTTTCTTTAATGTCACTTTAAAAGAGAATTATAAAACAATTCACTCTCAAATGAAGGACAAATAGTCATGTTTCCAATAGAAATAAATATTAACTTGCCCAAATAAATGCAATAAAAGTGTAAATTATATTATTTTTAATTTTAGTCATGTTAATATTCCTTGCAGTAATATAACATTTTTACAGCCCGTGGAACTGTAGCCTCAGTTTCCTGTTCTTAGCTGACAGGAGTGGCACCTGGTGTGGTCCCTGGATATTTCCTCTTCTTCAGACCATTCTCTGAGATGGTTGTGTGTGAGAATCCCTGTAGATCAGCACTTTCTGACTGAACAGCCACGTCTTTCTTCTCCGCTCTGATGCTCAGTTTGAGCCTCAGCAGGTCGTCTTGATCGTGTCTAAACGCCTGAATGCACTGAGTTCTTACCATGTGATTGGCTAGATAGCTATTTGAAGGAACAAGCTGTTTTAAGAGTGTACGTGTTAAAGTAGCCGATGAGTTTAGTTCATAGTTTTACTAAAAAGAATTCACATCTTCAGTGGATTAAATGATTAAAGTGATAAGTTAACATTTCCAGGAGGGTGTTTCGTTTTTTCTGAAATATTTACGAATTAAAAAAAGACCCCCAGCGATGACCTTTTAGGTTTATCCTCTTTTTAATGTATTCAGCCAATGATTTTATTTGTTTATTGATTTAATTATCTATTTGTGTGTGTATTTTTAAGCGTCTCTGTGTGGGTATACTTATATACATATCTGCACCCCTACTGCCCTCTTGTGGACGATTTAGGAACAACAGAAGTGCTGATGGTGATTTAAATGTTTTTATTTCTGCTTTAAAGAAACAATAAAAAAAGTCAAAGTCCTCACACTTAATATCAAAACAACAGAACACATTGTGACCCTCTGCCTTTAGTTAAATCTGTGATAAAATGGCTCCTAACTCATAAATAAAATTAAATTAAATTAAACTCTGCCACAGACTCTGCTGTTTCTTGACCTTTAACCTCCGAGCCACCGTAGTTTTCCTCAGAAGACCCCATCAGGACCTGCATGTGAGAAATTTCAGACACTGCTGAGCAAAACAAAAAACAATTTTAATCATTTTCATGAATAAATGAAATAAAAAACGGGCTCACAGTCACTGTTTCATTTCAGTGATGTGATGGTGGCCAACTTAGAGAATTAGATTTTAAGATGTTATTCACCACGAGCAAAGACGAGACTTACAGCATGAAAAATCAATTCTTTACTGTCTATTAAAGTCTTTAATTGAGCACCTGACTTTATAATTACTGGATTATTGCTCTGAAATATTTCCTTCAACAGTCTTTAATTTCAATTTATTTCATCGAATTCAGATTCACTGTTTGATTTTAAGCATAAAAATACGTTTACATCCTAAATCCTGACACAAAGATATGCTTATGTTTCTTTCCATTTTATGAATTTGGCCCTCAGAAACACCATCGTGGCCCTGCAGTGATAAAGCTGCACCCCTGTTTCAGATTATATAGGTCAGGGGTGGGCACTGGTGGCCCAGGGCCCACATGTGGCCTCCATCTCACTCAATGCGGCCCTTCAGCACCGTAATGAAAAAAGGATCTGTTGTGGATTATTACCTTCGCCGAGGTTCGAGCAGGATAACTCAAAATCATCATAGATCATAGAAAAGGAAGACGTGATCAGACTTTGGTGCTGATGTGGAGGCAGGAGTGTTTTTGAGTGTGAGATAAATCAGTTCTCCGTATTGATGAGAATAACACTCATCTGGAAATGCCTTGCGGTTTGTGGACGTTTGTGCTCTTGGAGAGCTTCTGGTTCTAGTTTGATTTACTAACATGACTCCATATATCTGGAAAATCGAATTACAACGTGCAAAATGCACGACAGTTCTGTAATGTCTTTAATAATAAATAAATAATCATTCTGGTTTCGGTTAGGTCTTTAATGGAACATAATTAACTCATTCAGAATGTTAAATGAACTTAAATATTCTTTATTAAACACGGTTTTTATAACTACTTTGGCCAGGTTACTTTTGTATACATGTTAGAATTAATTATTTCCAGAAGGATTTTCCGGCAAAATGATGGTAAAATAGCTAAATATATTTGAAAAGAAACAAGAAGTGTTAGTTAATTGCTTTGAAAAGTTCCTATAACCGGTGTTGAGTGTATTTTTTGTTTTTAAACATGAATGTGTAAAAATCAATTCTGATATAAACTCCGTATCGTCATGTTAAATTACAGATATTTTGGTTGTTTTAGGGACCAGGACAGTTGATCACGACATATTCAATAGGTGCTGACAGATGCTACAGGGCTTTATTAAAATATAAATATGATCATATTTGGGGTTAAGCTGGCATTTTATTGTTTTAGTATTTTAGTTTCATTCCAACATGTCTGCCACTCATGGCCTTTAACAGTGAGATCAGTCCCTATCACCTGCACTGCAGCCTCACACGGGAGCAGCTGAGATAGCTTTGCTGTGGTGTTTATCATGAATATAATATATATAATATATATGTTTATCATGAATATAAATGTTCATCAGTGTGTTAATCTCTAGAATCAGTTTGCTGCTGCATTTACGTTAAAAATAAGTTTTTCCTGATGAAACTGTTTCAGTATCAGATGATTTTAGAGTTGATTAAACATCTACAGGGATTTCAAAGACCAAAAACACAGCATATTTTCCCTCCTCGTGATTTAGGAAATGTTAACACATTGTGGGGGCCAGATGGGAGGCTGTGGGGGGCCTGATGTGGCCCCGGGGCCTCCAGATAGATGATCACTGCAGCTTTACAGATTCTCGCCAAGGAGGTCGTTTTTTGTTTGACTGAGAGCAGGATAACTCAGTTAGTGCTCAAAATATTCTTATAAGAATTTAATGAAATGTTGGCACGAGGAAGACGTGATGAGATTTTGGTGATCAAAATACGGATGCAGATCCAGGATTGTTTTTTTAATTTTTGATCATATCGTGAGACGGGGCACGTTTTCATTCATGACTTTTAAAGTTAAAGATATTCCTTAACAGGTACAAGGGCACAAGGGGACACCCTCCCCCTTTTTATCTATTATTATTTTATTTTTATTTAGTTTTATTCTTTCTTTTTATTTCCTACTTTATTTGAATTTTGCTTATTCATTTTTCCCCCTAGCTCAGACTGCTAATTAATGTTGTATGCTTACATGCATTGTTGATATGTAAACTCAGAAAATAAAATAAAATCTAATTATTGAAAAAAAAGTTCTCAACGGATTTAGATGAGATTTTCAGGGGAATTTGAATCATGACATCAGGGTTAGTCCTCTTAGAATTGAAATTAAAATTCAATAAAAACTACAAAGATAAAAATCAGTTTGTTTCCATGTCCAAGCTGCGTCGATCCAAACGCCCTTGAAGGATTTGTACATCTGATTTAGAGAGATTGAACACGTCTCTCTAAATCTGCATAAAAATGAGAGTCCAGAGCGAGCAGGATTGAAAATAAATCTATTTTTATTGTCAACGCATTCAACATGATTCGATAAACTATCGAGTAGTAAATTTGGGCAAAAGGAAGAAACACTGAAACTATTCCCCACTGACACAAAATATGACACTTTGTATTTCAAATCAAAGGAGTATTTACAGCATTAACGTATAGACTGCATCTTAAATCAATAATATTTCTTATGACATGCACTCTGAAATATATTTGACATTAAATCAAAGTTTGTGTCCTTCATCATCATCATCATCATCATCACATGAAAAGGGTCTGCTGTAAACATGACGTGAGACTACAGTTTATTCTATATTTGTATTTATAGGATATAAAATACCACTTACTGTACATTTACACGTGGTTAAATCTTCCCTTTTACTCAAACTCTTCAAGTGCTTCATAAATAATTTAATTTAAAGTCAAAATCACTCCCACACGACGTCTGTACACGGCGAGACAAAGAAGCAGTCCAAAGTGAAAACGAGTGCAAAGAGGGTTCGAGTGTTTTTGACCTGTCTTTATCTCCGCTGTAATCCCTCCGCCGTAAAAAATAGTCCCTCCTGCCCGGACAGTCAGTTGTGGGAGGTCATGTGGCGTGAAAGGTGATGCCTCTCCCGGAACGACTCGTTACAAATGGGGCACTTGAGTTTCTCCTCGCGCCGCCGTTTGACCAGCGGCTCCATGGCGTACTCCTTTTTGTGGTGGGAGCGCATGTGGTAAACCAAGTCCGAGGTCATGCGGAAGGACGCGTTGCACTTGGCGCACCAGTTCTGCGCGGGCAGGCAGAGCGAGGTGAAGGACGGGGGCAGCAGCGTGAGCGCCGACGGCATCTGGAGCTGGATGGGCCCCGAGTTCTTGGGCCAGAAGGCGGTGGCGTAGACGAACGGGTTCTGCTTGGCCATGCCGCCCGGCACGGGGCAGTTGGCGCCCAGCTCGGCGCCCTGCAGCTTGGCGGCGAGGTGGTCGGCCTGGTACAGTCTGCTGGAGGAGATGGTGTCGCCCACCGCCGGGTGGCAGTCCAGCAGCTTGGGCGGCATCACCAGCGGCGAGATTTGGGAGAAGGACGAGCGGGACGGCTGGCTGAAGGCGCTCTTCCTCTCCCCGGCGCCGGTGACGGCTCCGCCCTGCTGCTGGCTGACGGAGGTGAAGGCGCTGCCCATGGGCGGGGTCTGCGGCGGCTGGGTCTCCGACAGTACCTGCCGGATGTTCAGGTGCTTCTCCGGCGGGCTGCTGCTGGGGCGCCCGCCCTCCTTGTTCTCGGCGTTGGGGCCCTGCAGGCTCTTGCCGCCGTGGTTCTTGAGGCTCTGCCCGGACTTCTTGACCTCGGTGAAGGCGCTGCGTTTGCCCTCGCCCAGCGGGGTGGAGGACGGCGGCGAGAAGGAGCGGTGGTTCTCCTCCAGGCCGTACGCCCCGCGGTAGTTCTGCGCCGACGTTGCGAGCTCGTCTTTGGATTTGGTCAGGCTCGGCCCTCGGACCTCCCGCTCCTCGATCTCGGAGAACTTCCTCTTCCCCGAGCTCTCGCTGCAGATCTCCGCCTCCTTGTCGCTGGGCGGGCTGGTCCGGTTGTTCTCCAGGTCCCGGGCCAGGTTGTGAAAGTCCGTGGAGGGTTTGTTGGCGTCCTGCGGCGGGCTGCCGAAGCCCTCGGAGCGGCCCAGCTTGGGGCTGCTCCGGGTCGGGGTGGTGTTGGGTCGCTCGGGGCTGCTCTCTTTGCTTGGCTCGTCGTCGCCGCCCGTGATGCTCTGCAGTCTTTTGGTGCAGCGAAAGCGAAGGTGGGCCAGGAACGGGAACTCGAACTGGAACCGCTGACTGCAGTCAGGACACGAGTGATGGGACGAGCCTACGGGAGAAGAGGAAGGACCAGAGTGAGTCAGGACGCTGGGCCACGTCACCGAGAATCCAAACTAATGTGGTCTTAGCGTCTCACACATTTATGATGGAAGAATCCAGTTTAAAATCAACCAGGAGTAAAGAGCTGGTATTTGGATTTATGTTAAATACTTCATAAGGTCACACAATGTCATTAAATTTGGTAATTGGTGAAAACGCATTAACTAACCAGATAAATGATTACTGACCACCAGATAATCTGCTTAAAATATTGAGTCTTAATTGGTAATATTTATTTCATTTATTTAACTTGGGGAGCATTTTTTAATTCTCAGTATAAATCAAGTGATACTGAAACCTGTCTGATAACATGGCAACAGAAATGGAAGTCATATACCCAAAACTGGACGATATGTTAATTTTAATTACCAACAAAAGCAGCCAGACTTCTTTAAAACATTGATAACAGTTCTGCACATTGGCAGAATTTCCAAAACTCTAAATACAAAATGTTTTAAATTGATTAAATAATCATCTGTGAGGAGCCAAACCCTCACACCTATGCAGAGCACCTTTAATTTTTCACAATTAAAACTGCAAATATTAAAATACTGGACGTTTGGGGCGTCTGTTTTTTATTTTCTTTATCTTGTTTCTTTTTTCTGTTTCAGCTTCTTGCAAGCAGATAAAAAGTTTTCTTCTAATGGAGATTTTTGACATTTTAGCATCTTTTATCCTTGCAAAAACTTTCATTTTCAGGGGAAACCATCACTTCTGTTAAAATCAGAAGAAAACACAATGCTAAATCTGTTAGCCCATGGATGGCAGTTTCCATTATGTGTTAGCATCAAGCTAACAGAATCTGGTAATCATCTTTTGGGCCCCAAAAAGTGACCAAAGAGACCAAGTCAAGTGTCTTATATCGTGAACATAACGATGACCGTCTCAGGGCTTTGTTCAACAGAAAAATGCATTACATACAACATGAAAAAATAACAACATTTGTGTAATAAGAAGAAAGAAAGTGGTTCATGTTTTGATCTTTACAGAATTCAGTAGATAATAAACTATGAGCCGTAATGGTTTCGATGGATGGAAAATGTATGTATTGACTTTAATTCACATTCATCTCACAAATAAAGCTTCGCCTTGGCATCATAAATTCTGATAATAAAACACATACTCCAAAAAAGAGGAATAAAAATAATAAATAAGTTAGAATAATCACTGTAATATTTTAACCAGATAGTTTTTTTTGTTCTTGAATTGAGATTTTCTAAAATTGAATCACAGCCGTGACGGGTGACCACTAGAGTCGTCTCAAACGTGTTATTCTGTTAATTTCAGTTATATTATATATGTTTGATTGTCTTTTTGGGCGCCTGCATCAGTCGCTCTCAGCGTCAGAACATTAATGTGGCCGACCCACTTTCTAAAAAAGCTGTCCACATGTAAGATGTGAGATGTCATCATGCTGAAACTCTTTATTTAAGGGTGAAAAATATTTTTTCAACCTCAGAATCAGAGGAGTAAACAGCGAAGGGGAAAAGATTGTCTTCTGGTAAATTCATTTAAATGTAATGCTAAAGCCATTAGCGGGAAAATCAGCCAACAAGCTGGAGTCACACCTTCGTCCATATCTAACAATCTTAGCTGTGGCTTTAAAGGAGTCGTAAATATTAACATATTAGCTTCATACAATAAAAATGCTTGTTCTAAACTCCTGCCTTTCACCGGCAGATGGCAGCAAACACTATCTTATCTGAAAAATGTCAAATTAAACCAAAACGGCCTTAATTTCCTCTGATTGCTCTGCACTTAAACCTCTCTCATTGTCTTCTGCTGGCATCATGATTGGACTTTCTCATGCTCAGATTTTCTGCTTTGGTTATTAAAGATTTGAAGATTAATCTGCTTTAATCCAGAGAGAGAGAGGAAATATGAGATTTTATTTAATTTAAGTGTAAATAAATCTTAAATTTAGGCCAACTTCATTTGCTCTTGCTCAGTCTCATAAAAATCTAAAATTACACATCTGAACAAATCGAACAGGTGCCCCCATTATTGTGACATCTTCATTATTCAAACAGAGATTTAATTATGTCTACAGCAGAGAGATTAGTTGCAGAGAACTACTGAATTAATTATAATAATTTAGTTTAGAGGCAGAGACTGAAATCAGGGGTCAGGAGGTTGAAGATGAAACTTTCCTTGAGTTGAGTTTAAGTTTTTAAAGCAGTTTTTAATCATTAAAAATAAAAACTGTTGCACTTTGGAGTTCAGGGTGTCTGTTTTTGTTGCTGTGGAATCAAACAGGTGATAATAAAATCAGATTTTTACCAGAATCATATCAAAGTTTATAGTTTCTGTTCTGTAATGATCAAATTCATCTGAGGAGGACAATCTCAGTGCGTGATCTTTGGCTCCTGAGGTTATGATGTTGGATAAATAAAGCAGAGCTCGGACGCCTGCAGGAGTGTTTCACTGGCTGACTGGACGGGGCCCCTGGTCGTGGGCCCCTGGTCGTGGCCCCGGGTCGTGGCCCCGGGTCGTGCCCTCTCACCTTTGCTCTTGGCCGGCGCCCGGCTGGCGCTGAGCAGCAGCAGGTCGATCAGGTCTTTGCCGTACCACACCAGCAGCTCCTCGTCCTTCTCGATGCGGCGCAGCGAGCGGTAGAAGAGCTGGCCGTTCTTCACGTAGGCCTCCAGGTTCTGCTCCTCCTTGTCCCGGGCCGACTGCACCAGCCGGAGCCACATCAGGCCCTCCGAGGTGCTGTTGGCCGCGGACGTGTCCACCTGTGGGAGACGGGGACGCGGTGTTAAAGACCGGCCAGAGCCAGACTGAGAAATGAGTGACGAGGACGTCTGAGCTCAAAGAATGTCGGTGCTGGTGCAGGGCTTTGGTGAAATGCACGTCCATGTTCAGTAAACATACATTTTTAAATAAAACTCACATTACGGAAAAATGTCTGATTTAAACACATTTTCTCAAAAACAACTCCCATGAATCCATCAGCAGATTCCTTCCTCTTTACAGAAATTAAAAACTGGGTGTCACAGTTCAATTAAATCATCAATTAGGATATTTAAGATCCATATTTCTGCAGTTTATGGTCTGCTTGGATTAAAACAGGACTTCCTAAACAGAAGTGTTGCTTCGTATAAATGTGTTTTTTAATCTTTGATGGAAATATTCATCATTTTTGCTTCTTACATGTATAAAAAACCTCCAAACACAAATTAGGCATCAAATAAGTTAATTATCAGGTATGTTTGCAGTCTTTTTTTTTCTTTCTGGATTAAAATTAGTGAATAAAAATGTCCCAAAAGAGAAATATTGTGAGATTATTAGCTATGAAGTAGCATGTTTCATCATTTTAGGTTCTTATGGAACTTTAGGATCTACATCTCAGCTTCTGGCATGCAGGATATACTCTAAACTATCTGCTTCTTTTATGAATAAAATACTTTTCGCTTAAATATCTTGGGATTATTTTACAGGTCATTGCATGCACAGAAGTATTTCATGTTCTAGCTTCTTGCATGCATGGATGTATTTAATCATTAAAGTGTCTTTAATGTATGGAATTATTTTACATTTAGGATCATTGTAAAAAAAAAGGTAGTCTTTTTTAATTTTAAGCTCCTGTATGTGTGAAAAAAAATCAGATTTAACATGTAATCAATAAATATATAAAATTTCAGCTTCTTTAAAACAGCATATTTTATATAACTTCTTAAATTCTTCTTAAAATCTAAATGTTTAGCTCCTTACATGCATGTAAATGACAAATTAAAGAAATCTATATTTCATGGAAATATTCTTACAGCCTGGTGTGTGTGTGGAAAATTTAACATTTCCACTTTATTTATGGAAACATTTCATATTTTAGCGCCCTGCTACTGAAAATGATGAAACATTTAGTCTTTACACATGCATGAATATATTTCTCATTTTACCCTCTAAAATTCAGCTTCACACATTCATTCTTTTCATTCATGAATATAATTTAATCTTTTTGAGCTCCATGCATTGAAACATCATATTTTCATGTATGGTGATATTTTTCATTTAAGCTTCATTCAGGTTAAGAAATGCTTTAAATTTCAGCCTCTTTCAGGAATAAAAATATTTTTGATTAAGTCCTCAAACATCAGTGAAAATGTTAAAACTCTTATGCCTCTTGCATAAATGGATATGTTTAAAAATGAAGCTACTTGCATGCATGTAAGGAGATAAGTTAACTTTTGCTTTTGCAGCTTCTTGTGTGCATGAAAATATTTTACATTTTAACTCCTTGCATTCATGTCAGAATTTTTAATTTTAATATTTTTTGAGTAAAAATATTTAACATTTCAACTTTCATTCATGGAAATATTTGAAAATTCAAACTTTCTACATGCATTTTATTGAAATATTTTATATATTAACACTGTGCATTTATAAAAACAAATACATACCTACAGATTTTAAAATAACCGTTGACATTTTGAGACAGTGTGTTAAATTTTAAGGTCTTGCATGCATTGTAATATTTTAACTTTCTTCTCCAAATATATTGACCAAATTATTATAACTCCACAGCAAATAATTATTATAAAATAATTGATGTGATTGCCTCTGAGATGCCATTTTCTTAATGTTTTATATTTTGGACGAACATGTTGATCCCCTAATTAATTATCAGGGCAGAAGGATAAATGACTCTTTGATAAGCCTGAACACATAAAAATAAATATTATCACTCCTTTATTGACTCTGCACTAAAGGTGTGATATATATAGATATAGATATAGCTATAGTTATAGATATATTAATTACCCCCAATCAGTCCAGAGAGTTTGATATTGATAAGTTGATGGTTGGACCTTCATGATGTCAGAAAAGAGGTTTTAAAAATGTTTTTAAAATACTCATACATGATCCCTACAGGGATGACTGAAAACAAAGAAAAGATTGACATTTTTTAATGAAGTTGTTAAAACTCAGATTGTGGTTGTTTCAGACATTTAAGCATCTTCTTTAATCCTTAAAGACAAAAACATGAATTAATGAATAAAGATAAAGATTAGGGGAAGAGGTCAAACATCGAGCACGGCTCAACATGAGGCCCCAGACAGAGTGACTCCAAACCGTTACATTAAATCTTAAAGCTGAATTAAAAATGTGAAGCACAGTGACCGCAGGGCCGGGAAACATGGACCAGAATCACACACATCAGTGTTCAGAAGCTGAACAGCAAACACAGCGTCCTGATCTGTTATTAGCAGAGACGTAAAAATGTTTTCACGAAACCAGAATTTAAGAACACTTTTATATGGCCACTTCATTAGGTACACCTCTCACTTGCTAGTTAGCACAAATAACTGATTAGACAATCACATGGCAGCAACTCAGTGCATTCAGGCATGCAGCCGTGGTCACGGTGACCTGCTGAAGTTCAAACTGAGCATCAGAACGAAGAAGAAAGGGGATCGAAGAGACTTTGAACGTGGCATGGGTGTTGGTGCCAGACCATCTCTAGGGTTTACAGAGGATGGTCTGAAGAAGAGGAAATATCCATACATCTCCTCACTGATGTCAGAGGAGGATGATCAGAGTGGTTAGAGATGATAGAAAGACTGCAGGAACATCCAAGGCCTGCAGGAGACCATCTCTGAACACACCACACCTCCAGATGGTCCACAGCAGCAGGAGACCACACCAGGGTCCACTCCTGTCAGCTGAGAACAGAACCTGAGGGTCTGACTCTCCAGAACTGGACCACAGGAGATTGGAAACTGGATCTCACACATTCAGATGTAGGCTGAGGGTTTGGTGTGAACATCATATAGCATGGATCCATCCTGCCTTGGATCAGCGGTTCAGGCTGCTGCTGGTGGGCCCTTAGTCCCACCTGAGCATGGTTCAAACCCCACAGGCTACCTGAGTACTGCCTCTGACCATGTCCATCCCTTTAGGACCACAGTGGACCATCTTCTGATGGAGACTTCAGCAGCTCCATGTCAAAGCTCAGATCATCTCACACTGGTTTCTTCACTGTACTCCAGAGGCCTCCACAGTCACCAGATCTCAATCCAGTAGAGCAGCTTTGGGATGTGGTGGAGCAGGAGACTCTCTGTGTGTGAGCTCTGAAGGTGAAGGAGGTCCAACCTGAGACTAGAGAGGTGTACCTAATAAAGTGGCCAGTTACTCGCCCATTCCTCAGATTCTGATTTAGTCTTAATTTTTTTTTCATTTTGCACAAACTGATTATCATAAAAGGAAAAATTGTCCCAAATTTGGCGTCTAGGATTTGTATTTTTGTTGCTGTCACGTTGAACAGGGGTTAAGATAACTGTATTTTTCTAGAATCATCTCGAAGTGTGTGATTTGACTTTTCTAACACACAGTTGGCCTGCCTCTTCGTTAGAGAACAGGTGAATGTGTCAGATTATCATTCAGTGATGTGTTTCAGTCCATGCTGCCCAGCCCTAGTTTTGTGATGCACAAAGATAAAACCAGAGCTGTCCCGTGATTAAAGGATGAAGTGAAACCCTAAGACGGTGTGCCTAATGAAGTGGACGGTGGCGCACTGACCCTGAAGATGTAGGGGGCCGTCCTCTTGTCCGTGGACTTGAGCGCGATGAAGGCGATGCTGTCGTACAGGGAGGTGTGGCTGAGCACGCACGGGCCGAAGATGGCGTTCTCCGGGATGTCGCAGGTGGTGTAGACGGAGGTGAAGATGTCCGTCAGGCACTGCTGCACCGCCTTGGCGTCCCCGTCCCACTTCTGGGAGCACGACTCCTCCATCACTGCAGAGGGCTGCTCAAGGGCACGAGGCAGAGGGAGAGGTGACGTCAGACAGGACAAACTTCAACACGCTACACCTGGACGTTTACGGAGTCCGTGAACGCGTCACGTGGTCCCTGCAGACAGTGGGGGGCCTCCTCTGTGCGGCCCCATGTCTAATGAAGTCATGACGGTCCGTGAAGGCATCACGGACAGCTCCTCACGATCTGAGCTAAACTGACTGAAGGTTTGACATAAAACACCTTATTAAATCAAACAGGAACTAAATATACATAAATACTTTAGAGGAGTTTATAAAGTGGATAAACTATGTTATTATCATTATTAGATATGTTTACCTACATCTGAAAACAGGTTTAGTAAAATAAAAAAATCACAACATTTGTCGAAGAAACATGTCAGTAATTTAATATAAGTGTTTTGTGTTATATGATGCAAAAGTAATTTCACATTTTAATGTCAGGGACAGAAAAGTGGACGTAAAAAATAAAGAAAATATAGAGGCCTTCACGGTTTTCACATTTATGCATATATATATATATGATGTGATCTCAGGGATGCACAACGTGATCATTATGATATCAGTATCTGCAGATTGATCCTTCAAAACTTAATCATCATTATGTTAGCTTGCAGGATTAATTTTATTCCAAAAGTCTGAACTCCAAACAGGGTCAGTTTTTCATCATCTCTGTTTGTTTGTGTCTCTTTAAAGGGCAGATGAAGCTTTGTTTTAATACTGTTCACATTTTTTTGCATGTATATACATATATACAAGTATATAAGACAAATCAAGTCTTTCAAACATTGTGCAACCTTGACAAATAAAACAAAGAAATATATATATATATATATATATATATATATATATATATATATATATATATATATATATATATATATATATATGTATGTATATATATATATATATATATATAAACAAGGTTCTGTAACTTATTTATAGACAATGATGTTGATAAACTAAATAACTTGGAAACATTTTCTAATCAGACCTGTCAAACGTGCATCATTGATGAAAATAAATCTAAATATGAAGAGAGAAGATGAGTCTTTATTGTTCTAACTGATCAGCTGTGAATAAAGGAGGGGGTGCAGGACTGGTAAAAACCAGAACCACCATTAATTTAATGATTATTAAATCACATGATTATTGAACATTATCTAATTTGACTACTCTGTGTCCCTGTCGGGAACAAACCTCCTATCTCCAAAATCAGTACTTTTCAGGATTTTAAAAAACTCCACTGCTTAATGGGTGGATGTTTTATTGTTCTGGTTCTGATTATTGGTTTTTGTTCTTTAATTTTGTTAACAGTTTAAAAAAACGGCTCATCAGCATGACTGTTTACCAACAGTATTGTTTTCTGAAAGAAATGCAAATTATAATAATAAAGAAACAGAGATGAGATGCTTGTTCCTGACAGGGACAAGATTATCAAATAAAAACACGAATATTACATAAATATTACAAACACTTTGGAAAACAAGTCAAAAAATCAATAACATAAAAAACTTATTCATAATTAAAATATAAAAACACAATCTAATAATATGTGTCTGAGGTAAAAATGAATCACTCTAAAACAAAATATGTAATTATCATTAAAATAACACATGAAGCAAATGTGTTATCGTCTTAGTCCGTTAATAATATTTTTATGATCATTCAAAGCAAAATTGTTTTTCAAGTTGAGATTGCATTAATTGCCCAGCCCTACCTGTTTAACACGTTCAGCATTTTTCAGTTTAATTTATTTTTTATTTTTATTTTATTTGATTATAGACCTGAAACAGTCTTTAGATTGTTTTAAATACTTACAGTCCTTAGCGTTATTGTTAATATTATTATCATTTTGTTATTAAACAGTCTATCAGTCAGTCTGTATTTAATTGTTGCTGTTATGGTTATTTTTTTTATTACTGCTATTATCTGTTAATACAGTTTACAAAAGGGCAGACCATACCCTTCATTTATTTAATTTTATTGTTAATGTTAGTTTTTATTTAATTGACAAAAATCCAACATTAATACACTGAGTTAGCTGTCCGGGGTTTTCTGTTTAAATAAAAATAAATGAATAACATGATTCAGTAAATAAATCTAATCTTTATTTAAGTGATTTTAAATATGTATTTAAAACATTATATTAGCAATAAAGGAACCATGTATTGTCATTTATGAGGGTATCTGAGAGCATTTGATGATGGATATCATTTTTAAATTGAATTTTGATCTTTGAGGTCCATTTTCTGAAGCTTTAAATATTTGGTGTAATTTCTTTTTTAATGAAATATATATTTTAATGCTCATAGTTCGTGCACGTATTTAACCCTTTAAAGCACGGAGCGTCAGCAGTGATATTTTTATTAAAATGATTAATATTCGCAGTAAAAGACTTCTGATGGCTTCACCGACTCTGTGAATCTGTCCTTATTAAAACGTTTTAATGACCTTTCAGCTGTAAACAGCGTTTTAGTGTATGATGTATTATTCTTTATGGATTTATATTTCTGTAACCTTCAGAGTAAACGTGTTTAATTTGATCCATTAAACCATGATTTCAATATTTAAGAGCGTTTGATCCGGATGTTTGTGTCGAGCTGGACCCTGTCTTTCCTTCAGCGTGTCTGCTCATTAGCATAATCCAGCACGCGCCCCTCTGAGACTGTAATTAAAGCAGCACGAGCTCTTAATTATTTCCTTTCTACCTTTTCTAACCTCTCCGTGAGCGCGTGAGCAAACGGCCTCAAACACTCCAGCCTGCACGGACACGAGAGCAGCGCACGGACGAGCTGAGGCGGGACTCGTGCTCACTGGACGGTGATAAAATAAATAAAATCAACAATAAAAAGTTAAACTTTGACCTTTTAATGTGACCTCAAAGCTTTTTAGCCGCGTGCGTAAAAATGAAGCGGAGTTCTCGTCTTTTGAAGGTTCGTGTTTCTGCAGGGCCTAAAAATGTCTAACATGACACAGAATGGTAAAAATCTGATCAAATAATTCCTCATAAATATCTTGGGTAATTTTGGACCCTTATGACGAGTTAGATTGACCTTTTTAACCCTTTAGTTTTCTTTTTGACGCTTCATTTTCTAATTAGAGACATCAAACGATCGAAGCGCGTGCGCATACATGTCAGTCTATTGATTGAAAAAATTAGACCCATCGACCCGGACTTTGACCTCAGGTAACCCCGTTTTGGCACGAAATTTGGAGGCACTTTTGCGCGCGCAGGTGGTCCAGGAGGCGCTGCAGGAAACACAAACGTCCCGCGGGAAAAGCGCTGATCTGCGCGCGAGTAAAAAGAGGAGCACAGGCTCTCGTTTGGCTCCGAGCTCCCTCTTTTTTAATTCAATACTTTAAATAAAAGGTTAAAAATCAGATTAAACGGCGCAGGATATAATCTATGCTGTATTTGATTTAATCCCGCTGATTTCATAAGAGGCTCAGAGGAGACGGTCGCGTCTTTACGCACGGTGCTCCGGAGCATTTGTGGACGTTTGAGCGCAGAGCGAAGAGTTTATGACGCCAAATCAAAAATATTAAAGACCAGAAGAGCAAAAGGAGCCACAGTTAGAAGAATTAAAATGAGGGGAATGGTGTTAAAGGAGGGCGAGAGCTGTGCAGGTGTGTGTCTGACGTGAATCACTGCGGTGCGGAGAGAGCACCAGGCACTGGCCGAGGCTGCGGGTCTCATTATTACAGATATATTATAATTACGTTATATTTTATATTTATTTTTCTTATTTCCTGAGCAGAGAAACCTCGGGGATTAGCGCACGCGCTGACGGATCAGAGGGTGAAAAGCGAGGCGCGTTCGTGTCGAGCGTCAGATTGTTGGTTGGTCGTTTGTTTCTCAGCTTGTTTGTGTTGGTTGGTCGTTTGTTTCTCAGCTTGTTTGTGTTGGTTGGTCGTTTGTTTCTCAGCTTGTTTGATGGTGTTTGCAGCGTCTGAGAAGATTTGAACCAAAAGATCTAAAAGCAGAGACAGGGAGCGTGAATGAAGGAAGTTTTTACGCTCACACAATCATTTCCTCCTCCCTGAAGACGAACCTCTTTATTTTAAATGAGGCAGAAATGATCAATAAAAAGGTCATTTTATGACTTATGAAAATACTTCCACAACAGGAGCTGTTTGGTTCTGCGTGGTGGAGGTTTCACGGGATTTTGGACTATAACATAATAAATATTGGTCACTGACAATCTGCGAGAAACGAGCGAAATGTTGTCAGTCGTGCGTAAATGTGAATAATGCGTGAAAGGCTCTGAGTGCAGAGGAGGATGAACACAGAACATGAAAGTGTTGTGAGCCACATCGTTGATCGATACTTTGATTATTGAAAGTCTGATCATGATTGCTGCTGAAAATCATTTTGAACCTCACCTTAAGTCACGGATGCTTGAATCGCTCTTCGACGCCAAAATCTGGATTTTAAATAACAATAATTTGCACGAGCTCAAATACAGAAGGACGAAGAAGAAGCGCTTCTCACCAGAATTAAAACAAATGTGTGATAAATAATGATTAATAAGGACGATATGGGTGCAAAGGGAGCGAGAGATTTGAGTTCATGCGTATTTTTATGCAAACGACGCGTAAAAGTGTCACGTCGTGCCAACGGGTGGGAACTTAAATTGGTTTGGAGCCAAAAAACTGATTGATTATTTTCTCTCGCGGTGATTGATGGCTCGTGCAGCAAGTGAAAGTAACTTTGAACCTGACAGCCGAGAGGGATACTCATCAAGGAGTGATTACCCTCTGCTGGATGACGCTCTCTGACGCCAGAACAGGGATTCTTTACATTACCCACATCACCAGAAGCCAAAAAATAAAATACTGCGTTTTCTGACAAATGCGAATTATATTCAGATGAGCTGTGCGGATCGTGATGCCAGAAACTGGCTCTGAATTTACGAGGAATAACGCGAACAACGTGCGAGAAAAGAGCGAGAGGTTCCGATTTCTGCGGATTTTCCATGTGATTGATTTTCAAACGGGTCATTTCGCGTCGAGGGGGAGACTTCTTTACGTGTTTAAAGTCAGATAATGGCTTAAATTTTATGTTTTGTAACGGCTTGTGAATGAAAGTAACTTTGAAGCTAAAATCCGAGAGACGTGGTCGTCAAGGAATATTTTCCCTCGGCTGGATGATGCTCTCTGACGCGGACACGAGGATTATTTAAGATTAAATAATTTACAGAATACCTGAAATGTGAACGAAAGAATTCCCAACAAGCTGCAGTGATGTTTAAAGGTCGTTTGGCATCGAATATTCAAAGAATTAAGAGAACAAGATGCGTAAAAAGATCGAGAATTTCTGCGTATTTCGTGAGCTAATGAGAAATGCAAGAAAAGGAATTGTTACGAGGGAAATGATTGGTTTATTATTTGATCTCTAAAGAGATTGGACTACTTTAAACCGGAAAGTCGGGAAAATGCTGCACCAAAATACAGATTTCAGCCTGAAATATTCCACAGACAGCCCAGACCGGAGCGCTTCTGGCTCAGGAGCTGGAGGCTGATGTTTGGAGAAGGACGAGGTCGCGATCAGAAGCTTCAAGGCGGAATATTCACGGGATACATCGGCCGGTGTGGGAGATAAAGCGCGGATTGTTTGGTCCTTAAAGTGGAGGAAAGCTGCAGCCTCCGTTTGGAGCCTCTGCGGGAGGGGTGACAGTGATGGGGGTGTCGGACCCATCTGTTAAAGCCTGCGCGCCGTCCTAAATCAGCGCAAACATCTGCGAGCGCCTTTCACTGCTCTCAGCGCGTAAAACCACGATCACAGCCCAAACTGTCCACATCCACACTCCGCACCACCTACCTCTGCAAGGACGAGCGGGAACAATAATCCACAAACGCGAGAGGAGGGAAATAAAAGCCTGAAGCCGCAGCAGGAGGAGGAGGAGGTGGAGGTGGTGGATGCGCTCCCGGCTCCGCTGCCCGTCAGTACATCCTCCGAGAGCGCAGAGCTGCTGCAGAGATCCGCGGTACACCAGCCTGTGATGGAGCGGAAGTGTGTGTTCGTGTGTGTGTGTGTGTGTGGCTGATGGAGAGAGGAGGGAGTCGCGCGCAGATGGGCCCGGGTGCTCTGGCTGACTGACACACCGACACACACTTTTTGTTTGCGGCACATAATCTACCCAATGAGGCGTGTCACTCCGCGTCTCCTCCCTTTAACTCTTCACTCACCGACTGTCAGCCCGGCGATTTATGCGCGAGCTGGGGAGATAAAGACCCCCAACACACGCGCGCACACGCACACGCGCGCACACACACACCGGCCCCCCTTTTATTATTATAATTCGGTGACAATGGTTGGTGGCTGTCAGGGTAAAATGGCCTCTGAAGACACAACTGTTGGAAACTGAAGTCCATTTTTCAGTCATTTCTGTTGGATTAGAGTAGGGCTGGGCAGCAGAGACAGTTTAATCATCTAAAGATCTGATTTTCATGTCTTAATTCTAAATAATAGGACGGATTACAAAGGGGAGAAAAGGCGGGGAATGTTATGCTAAAAAGAAGCCAAAGGTTGGATTTGAACCCAGGCCGCCTCCTTCAAACTCAAATGATAAATTTGTCCCCATGGACCAGGTTGGAGTAAAAATTATATAGTTGGAATTCATCTTTGTTTATATTTGCGCAGTATTTTCTTGCTGCTTATTTCTGTTCTATTTCAGTCTTTATTGCTTTAAGTCCTTTTTATTTACATTTTCTATTCAATGTTTCATATTAATGCCCTGACTTACTTTTAATTCAGATTTTATCTAATTATGCTTCACTTTTGTTCCACTTTTAATCCTTTTATAGATAACCTTTTTAGTCTTTTTGTCGTTTTATCTCCTGCTCATGTCGGTTGTTTTATTCTCACTGCCATCATTATTACTATTTTATTGTCATTACTATTATCGTCCTTTTCGCATCTTTTTTTTTTTTTTTTACTTTTACGTATTGTTTTTATTTCGGTCCTCATGGTCTCATTTTACGTTGCATGGTTCTTGTATTGTCTGGGTTCTTACGACAAAACGTGTTTTCCTGTGACAGTGCTTTGACTTAAACTGGGCTTTTTGTTTTGTTTTTTGTTTTAATTTCCTTCTGTGCTCTTGTGATTGCTGTCTGTATGTTCTTGTCTGATGGTCAAAGCACTTTGTAAACCACTGTTTTTAAAAAGTGCTATACAAATAAAGTTATTATTATTATTATTATTACTTTATTTATGCCTCTAATCTGTAGAAATTTCATTGTGCAGGGAAACATGTCTTAATGTGCAAATGACAAACACTTTGAGTCTTACAGCGGAGAGCTGCAGCATGACAACAAACAAAAACTGGAGCAAAAAGTAAAAGACGGAGCAAAAAGGCTCAAGCGTATCAAATTTAAAGGATGAGATTAAACATGAAACATCAAGAAAAATGTTTTTTGACTAATATTCAGTCGACAGCAGGACAAAAGTAACGGTAACAAAAAGGACAACAAATGACAATAATGCAAAAACTGGAACAAGAAAAGAAAAAGGCTAAAGACGATTGAATATAAAGGATGAGATATTATTGGTTGATTGATACGTTTATTTCAAACATATAACAAAAGGCAAATTAAAGTACAGACAGAAAAGAAAGAAAAATAGCTCTTGGATAAATGTAACGTCTGAAAAGGATTGAGAAGTCATAATTTATTTAATCCCACCCCTCTCCATCAATTAATAACCAATTATTTAGCTTCCAAATCTATATAAATATAAACATGTAATTAGTTTTTTAATCTAATTTTATCTGTCTGGAAAAACAAGACTTAATCTAACTTAACATTAAATATTAAACATTGATAAGAATGTTATTTGATTAATATTAACAAATATAACAGGGCAACAACGAGGACAGCAAATGACAATAAAAGACGAGTAAAACAGGAGGACAACAGAACAACAACAAACTGGGCCGAAACAACAGGACAATAAAATAATAAGTAGGACGACAACGTCAACTGGACGGCAACAGCAGGACAACAACAGGACAACTGAAGTGGGACGACGACCTCGAGGAGAATTCAGCCAGATGAAAAAACTGGACAACAGGAAGTCAAACACAAGCATAATGACGACACTGGGACATCAACAACAACAACGGGACAATAAAGACAACACTGGGACATCAACAACAACAACGGGACAATAATAACAACACTGGGACATCAACAACAACAACGGGACAATAATAACAACACTGGGACAACAACAACAACAACGGGACAATAATAACAACACTGGGACATCAACAACAACAACGGGACAATAATAACAACACTGGGACATCAACAACAACAACGGGACAATAATAACAACACTGGGACATCAACAACAACAACGGGACAATAAAGACAACACTGGGACATCAACAACAACAACGGGACAATAAAGACAACACTGGGACATCAACAACAACAACGGGACAATAATAACAACACTGGGACATCAACAACAACAACGGGACAATAATAACAACACTGGGACATCAACAACAACAACGGGACAATAATAACAACACTGGGACATCAACAACAACAACGGGACAATAATAACAACACTGGGACATCAGCAACAACAACGGGACAATAATAACAACACTGGGACATCAACAACAACAACGGGACAATAATAACAACACTGGGACATCAACAACAACAACGGGACAATAATAACAACACTGGGACATCAACAACAACAACGGGACAATAATAACAACAATGGGACATCAACAACAACAACGGGACAATAAAGACAACACTGGGACATCAACAACAACAACGGGACAATAATAACAACACTGGGACATCAACAACAACAACGGGACAATAAAGACAACACTGGGACATCAACAACAAATAGTAGTGGACACTAAATGGTCACCAGAAACAGACACCAACAACAAGGAGACAACATAAACAGGAGGACAATAACATGACAGCAAATATGAACAACAACAACTATACAATATCAACAACAGGAAAACTTTGTTGCTATTACATCAACGGTTGGACAACTGAAGGCAGCAGTTTGTGGACAATTGAAATGATTCAAGGGGACAAATCAACAGGACAGCAGTGATGGGAGGACAATGGGATGTCAACATCAGGGCAACATCACTGGGACAAAATCAACTGACAAGATGACAGAGAAAGACGGACATAACCGCTCGTCTACCATTTTCCAGATTCTTCTACAGCTGATTTCAGTCTCATGGTCACAAACATAAAGAAAACAAACCTCACACAAAGAGTTGGTTTACATGTTTCATGAACTCAGTCACATCATCTGCTCATATAATCCTCACAAATGCATCATATCAGTCCAGTCCCATAGACGAAAGAAACTACAGCAGAGAGGCCTCATAGGGTACTGCACACTGTGGCAGGTGGGGGGGTGCAGCACAACCTGAAGCTGAAAACACCATAAAACAAGAGCAGAAGAAGGAGGAGCAGTCATGTCTCCTCCACAGTTACAACACAGTGCTATGCTAAACCTGCTAGCCTATTAATGGGAATTTCCATTATGTGTTAGCATCAAGCTAACAAGCTCTCAAAATCTTTAAGCTTCCTTTGGATGACTTTTGCAGAATAATTCCTCCTGAAATTCACATCTCAGACATCGATGTATTTTGAAACACGGTAAAGGTTATGACCTGTGGTTTCCAAAATGGGGGTCTGGACCCCTCTGGTGGTCACGAGGCACCATAAAGGGGGGTCATGACATGCTTTCCAAAATAAAAAAAAAAAACAAGAATTAGATTAATCCAGGGGTGTGATTCTGGGAGGCGAGAGGTTCGGGACGAGCCCCCAGCTTGTGGGTTCTGACAAAAGACAAGAGGGGTTGAGATTTAACCACAAAAATACAAAAATGCTCAATTTAAAAATGTGAAAATGAACCACAGTAAATATGGTGACTTTAGCTCGTCTGTACTATGAGCAGTGTTACGTGGTGTGCCACATGTTTGACCGATCAATGCAGAAATAAAATCATAAATAAGTTAAATTCAGAATAAGAGCACAGTCACAGATTTGTGCGGGCATGAGGGTCATGTGTACAATCCTTCCACATTATGAACGTTTGCACTGATGAAGGGGTCTGCTGCAGGGGGGGGTCTACAGTCCCTGGTGTTGGTGTTTTGGGGGTCACGGGCTGAACAGTTTGGGAACCCCGGGTTAAGCAGAGGTTCGTCAGAACTGCTGTGAAGCTCCTAACATGCGTCTAAATTGCACAAATTTCTTTGCAAGATTCGTCGAAGTGAGTGAAAGTAAAAAGGAGCGAGGAAACTCCTTTCTGGTCCAATTTTATTCCAACATGAAATTTCAGAGCTTTACAGCAGAATTTGATCATCAAAAGCCCCAAAATTACCCAAGCGTTGGACTTTAAAACTTGTTTGTTGCAATATTTAATCTATATCCGTTTTGCTAGAATCATAACAAAGTTTGTCGTTTTTGTTGTGATTATTTGCCACGTCTTTCTAAGAAATATCCTTAAAGACATCATGCATCACCATTTAGATTCAAACTAACACTAAGTCATATTTGCTCTGGATTTCCCAGCCCTATTTCACATCCTAATGTCACATCTCTGTCATTTTTGTTGATCATTTCCTTAAATTTGATTCCCACATTTACAGCAAAGCTTACACTGATTCCTCCCCTAAAAGCATTTCCTCTGACAAAGATAAACGTTTTTAAATCATCACTTAAACCTCTGTTTGGACCCCTGCGTGTATTATCGGACACCGCGCTCTCCCCCCGCGGCACAGGCCTCCTCCACAGCCGGTCTGAGCGGCTCTCAGCCCGGGTACCCTCTCCACGGAGCTCCGCTGCAGTGTGCAGTGCCGTCGGGCTCAGATAGGGGGCGCCAGTGTATAATCTGCATGCTGTGAGGGGATGATGGAGTGATGGAGGGGGAGCTGGAGGTGCTGAGATGGTGGTGATGGGAGTATTTTAGCCACTCTTCGTTTTATTTTAGGGTTAATTCTTTTTTCACAGTTTATAAAATTCATTGATTGATATTGTTTTGTATTTGTAAGCCTGGTTTGCCTTTATATTGATTGCATGGTCTTTTTTGCTGTATTTAAATGTTGTAATCTTATTAATGTTTTATTTTTCAATATATAAAGTACATTATTATTAGTAGTTTTTTTAATTAGGTCCAGGTCACTGATGTTTTACTCACTTCAGCCAGTGAGACTGCAACATCCTTACTAAGACGATGCATGAAGCACCATCAGGTTAAATGAAGGCATTTATTAAGTCCACTTAAATATGAAGAAAAACATCTTTTAATAATTCTGAAAATGTTGAGAGTGCTCACGTCTTGACCAAAGACTGTGCCTGAATCCTGCTTCATAAACACTGCCCATGCACAAAGCAAACACAGCTTGTAATCATAACGAATAATAACGTTTCTTTATTAAAAATGTGGAGGGAAACCCATCGTCTTCATCGTCTTTGACTCCAGATTATTAGAGTAGCGTTTGCAGAGATCTTTCTGACATGGGACTTATTATCTGATTTGATTCAATCTCACACTTAATCCATGTTTATGAGATGCATTAATCGTTTAGATTCTTAATGTAATCAGTTTAAATGACTTGTAAATGTGTGGTTTCCAGGTTTAAGGAAGGACGGTGTCATCAGGTGCTCTGATAAGGTTTCAAAGTCAAACACAGATTTATCACCATTCAAAAGATATATTTTTTAACCCAGAAATAAATCAGGCAGGAAAAAAATGTGAAAATCCTGTTCCTATTCCTGTCGATCTTTAACAAACGGGTGAAGATTTTCATGTCTTGAAGATTAAAATGGTGAATGTCAATAGTGTCAAAAGAAAATCACACGATTTAAAAAGATAAATCTGCATGGACTTTAAATTCATGTTTGTTAAACTAGAGTAAGAAAACTGTGAATGTCATGGATTTATTCACTCGATCAAATATCATTTCAGCCATGTATTAATTTAACCTTTAAAAGAGGATTTAAGATGACTGTTGTTACTTTTTTTTAATTTGGAAAATGTTACTGCAGGATTTAAGTTAAAAAAATGCCAAACCTTTGTTCACATCAGTAAAAACTAATCCCCGATATATTTGGTCTTTTTTTCTGCAGATTGACTTTTCAAAAACAGAATAATAAAAAATCAGTCAAACTTCTGAATGTCGACTCGAGTGTCCCTCAAAAACAAAATCACACGAGCGTCGGTGCTGAAGTGGAATTCATCGCTCAGTTTGTTGAAAACCAATCCACTGAAAGCAAACATCAGAAACGTGGAGCACTTGTTCCTCCTCATGGTTGCCTTCAGAAAAAGGTGAAATATTTTAATGTTTGAAGAGACACAAGAAAGAATCATCGCCATTTACTGTTTCACATGTGCTGAAAATCCAAATGTTGTTTTTCTCCAGCCTGCAGGACACATTAATGTGCAGGCAAGTTAAAATTAACATGCAAAATATAATGTTCAAACTGATGTGCATGAACCAGAATAAATGTGTATGGACTTGAAATAAACTGAAGCTTACATGCATTACAGCCGTGGATAAAAATGAGGTTTTTATCTTAACTTTTAATTTACTGAACTGTTTCTACTGCAGCTTTTAGTTAAAAACGACCTCTCCTTTTCATATGTTTAGAATTATACCAGTAAGAAAATGAGAACATTTATTAAACATTTTGTCTGTTATAAACTGCTGGAATCAATGCTAAATTCATGTTTCTCTGTTTTTCTTTTCAGAAATAAGACGAAGAGAAGGTAAGATCATTTCATTTGTTTTTCACTTTTTAGCAAAATGTCAGATCAAAATGCTGAAGAGGATGATGACAAAGGAAGAAGGAACAAGTCAGAGTGAAATATTAATTACAAGAATTTAAAAATCCCACAAAAGATAAAAACAAAGAAATAAATGAAGAAAAAAAAAGTGAAGTAATGAAGCTAAATGAATCCCTTAAAGATGAATTTAACGTTGGCTCAGTGTTTTGAAGGGTGTGAAAATGTGAATTACTGAATGTTAAACATTAAAATGATTTAGAGACAAATACTCATTCACCAATTTAACAGTTTAATAAAGACAGAAATTATGTTTTAAAAGACGGAGAGCGGAGAAGAATATTAAATCCTTTCTCTGCTCTGCCACATAAAGACCCGCTCGTGCAAAGACACACTGGAGGACAGAGGGAGACTGCTTCAGTGAAAATGAAATTCTTCTGGACTGATATCAAACTGAGACGTTTGTCTCCACGTGGATGAACAGAAGAGCGTCTGATCGTGATCTCCGTAAGACACAAAAGCCGACTTTGGGTTTTATTTCTGTTTTAGACCTTCAGGACTCCAAATATTCTGATTTTCTTATTTTTATGATCAAATATTGCAGGGACTCCAGCACACAAAAACACTTTAATCTGATCATCTCACATTGTTGCCTCATCCAGATCACAGGTGGGCAACTGGTGGCCCAGGGACACATGTGGCCCCTCTGTTCTGTCAGTGCGGCCCGTCGGTAACACGTAAAGAAAGAAAACACGACAGAATCTGTGACGGAGTCTGGAGCTCAGTCTGTTTGTCCAGTGATCTGGTTTCAGATTTAAGCTCAGCTCTGGCTGTCACATGTCGACGTGTCCTTGGGCAAAACATTCACGCCCTCGTTGCTCCCAGTGCTGCGTCAGTGGCGTGTAAATGGGCATGAAAGAGCGTGGATGTGTTGGTGATACTGATGATATTAAAAGTGACGAGGATTGAAAGAGCTCAGAGTGTCTGAGAGATGATAAATACATCAGCTCAGGTCTATTTACCATTTAATATTAAAATGGTAATAATAAATCAGGAACAGTAGGTTATAAGTGGCTTTATTTGTTTCTGTAAAACTCCTTTTTCTGGATCTCTGCATGCATTTATAAAAGTGAAGAATTAAACAATCACTAAATGTTCAGTAACTCCCTTAAAACTGTCCTGAAGTCTGTGTTTGATTATCAAATTATTACCCTTGTTATACTATATGCAAATGAGTTTAAATGTATAATTGCTGACACAATTTCTCCCTATATTGAGTAATAAGTCGAGAATATCCATCAGATTGTAACTTTCAGGCCCTCGGCTAGGACAAAAAGGGAATGTCAGAATATTCCATCCTCAACAGTTAGATCTGCATTATCTTAACGAGATAATGCAGAGACAGAATCATGATCACTGGATATTTTAACGAAGATGGAGAGAAAGAGCGTTGTTAAATTAAACATGTATATCACCATTGTTGGGAAAAGTGTGTGAGCTCTTCACTTTTAGCTCTCACCTCCTCTTTGACTGAGCTCTAACATTATCAAACACTCCTCCTTTAGGCAGAAGCAGCCTCGTATAAATCACCAGCGCAGCACAGAAGTGAGTTAACGAGTGTTTGGCCGATGATTTCGTTGTTGTAGTGATGAATCTTATCCTATTGCAAAGTCTTTTATTTCCTTATAAATGGAGCCAGGCCTTTGTGGGTGAGCAGCAGAGCTCAGGATGTGAGAAAGAAGAAAGACGACTTATCAGGAATTAACGCTTGATTTAACAAACAGGAGCCGCAGCAGCGTGTGGAAAAACAGTCTGCTGTGCTCACAGCGAGGAATCACAACATTTATGAACTTTAACCCAAACACAACTGAAAATGTATGATTGAATGAACTTGACGAGTGACTAAAGCCAATTTAAGTTTCTTTTTAATGCAATGAAATTATGAATGTTTACTAGTTTTTAGATTTAGATTTTATATATATATATATATAAATATGTATGTATGTATATATATATATATATGTATGTTTATATATATATATATATATATATATATATATATATATATATATATATATATATATATATATATATATGTATATATATTTATATATATTTATATATGATAAATAAAAAATAAAAATATGGCTACTGCCTGTTACTCCTCCCCCCATTGAGGAGTTGGGAGTTGTACAGTCTGAAAAAAGCACAAATACCATTTAAATAATAAAACAATAATAATACAGAATAATAATAATGATAATAATAATTAAAGCATAAATGTATTACCTTTACCATTGTTTCGAAATATTTTTACTGATACTATATTTTATATTTTAATGCCTCATAAAAGATATTTGGAGATATAATCACAGCAAATTAAGTCCTCTAATGACTTGTAAAAAACAAGCATGTACCAGCAGTCTAAAGTTAGAGGAAATATTTGATCACTTATCCTTATCTGTGCATTACGTAGTGCTGGTTACTCATGATGAATCATATTTAGCAGTTGTTATATTTTCTTCATATTTCCGATTTGGGCTTTTTTCAGACACTATTGGTGGGCCACACTGAGTGAGATGAAGGGCCGCATCGTTATAAAACAGAGAAATAATCTACCAAACACTCATTTATTTACTTTTGTTTTTAGGTTATGATATTTAGAAATATGTTTAAAAATTTAGAAGCTAAATAAAATTAACATTTTACACATTGCATTGTTGTAAACTGAATTATTTTTGTCTTGCAAAATATATTTATTTAGCCTCAATGATCACAGAAAGGAGCTTAGGAGGAATTTAAAATCGAGTAACAGTTTTAAAATAAGAATAGTGAAACTGTTTATAGATTATTTGCCATAAACAGAGAAGTAAGCCACAAACACAAGAGGTTTTCCATATTCATCCTTCACTCTCTCACTCGTCATTTTTAAACATCATCATCAAAAAATAATGAAGGTCATAAAGATCGAGGTGGGTTATTTTTTAAACTCAAACACCTCGATGGTTGCAGCGATTAGGTTCATAAATAAAACCATTTTCAGTCCCTCACTGTGGAAAAATATATTTGTGAGTGGCTGCTTTGAGAGCCAGAGAAAGAAAAGGAAGTCAAAACTGCTCACATGCAGCCGGGGATAAAAACATCAGCGTGGACTGAACAGGCGGACGGACATGTGTGAAATCACTCGCTGAGTTTTTGGAGCCTCCCCGTTGAGACAGCAGAGCCTCCCTGAATCATCAGACAGCTGGATTGTTTCCTAAATCAAGTCCTAAAAAGCAGAAATGAATAATGGTTTAATCACTTCCTGTTCCCTCCACTCAAAGTCTGAGAGATTTTAACATTTATTTTTACAGCATAACAAACATCCATCAGAGGTGCCCTGACTGTTAACGATGAAGCTTTACGGCCTCTACGCTCCCAGACGATGAAGATAAACAGCACATAATTCTAAATATTCAGAGATGATCCTTGAGGCATCTTTTCACATTCAAAGCAAAGCAGTTCATTTTTGTGTTCATCAAATGTAATCAAATGCAGATGATTGGTGTCTGGTATGCAGAGTCTTTGTCATTTAAAAAATATGATTGATAACGAATGTCTGAGACAGATTGAAATATAGTGTAAAATCCTTCACCTTGTTCATCGTCTCACTTTTACCTATTTCATTTTATTTTTCCTTCATCAAGGACGGCGTTCCATCTTAAAGATTCTGCTCATAATAACTTTGCTTATTTAAATTCTTTTATACCCTTACTTTAATGTTTATATCTAATATTCCTGCTGCTATACTGCATATAAGAGCAACTGGAACAACCCAGTTTCCCTCCTGGGGATAAATAAAGTAATTCTGATTCTGATTCTGATCAAGCCAAAAAATGTGACCTTTGGGAACATTTACAAATGTGGTACTAGCTCGACTGTCCTCTGCTTGGTTCCTTCTCCATCACACAGTGCAGATGCAGCTCAGTATAAGAGGGAGCCATGGGCTTGTTTCTAAACCCCAAATAAAAGACATTCATGAGGACTCACTCTGTTTTTATCAGCTGATTTAGTCACCTGTTGACACAGTGACTAATTAAACCGCTACACCTTTTGAGCGTGGAGGAAAATGCTGTAAGAATGGCGTGCACAGGAGGCATCCATCAGTCATCAGTCTGAGCTGATCTGATGTTTCTACTGATTATTTTCATACTTTTTATTTGAGTTTTGAGACAAAAACAGAGAAAAAAAACATGAAATATGTGAACATGAATGTCAGTGATGCTACATATTATATGTACATGTTAATATTCTGTAATTTATATGAAAGAGGGAAAAAAACAGACCAAAACAGACAAAAAGGCTTTTTTAATTCAAGAACCACACAAGCACAGGTCTGTAACTGAGGGAACTCTGCAAAAACAGAGAAAAAGCTGAAATAAAAATAAAAAAGAAACCAAACACAGACAAACAGCCAACAGACATAAAACAGTAACAGCAACTTTAATCTTTAAATTGGGCCTGGAGATTTTTTATTTTAAATATTTTAATGACTGCATAAGTCAAAAAAGTCAAAAGTATCTTCATTGTCTCCCCAGGGAGAAATTTGTCTTGGATAGAGGGGTCTGCTACACGGTCAACACATTCAACACAACACAATTACAACAAATAAATTCATTTAAAAAATAAGTTCTTTGTTTTATTCCATTGCAACTAAAAGATGTTACTTAAGTGTCTTATGTGTTTCAAAATAAAACGCCTCATTATTGCACAAATGTGATTTAGTTTCAGTTTATTTTATTTGCACAAATTTAAAGAAAAGTCAAAGTAAAAAGTGAAAAAGATGAAGACACACGTGCAGGTGAGATAAACTCAAACCTCATCTTAAGAGTAAATACAGACCAAAGTAACAGAGAAAAAACATTAAATCCCAGTAAAGGAAGAAAAACAAAAATTTGTTTTACCAAAATGAGAGAGTAAACCGACAGAGAAATAAAATATAACAAAACAAAGTGGAACTTAACCTAAATCAAATCCTTGACATGGAGCTTTAAAGTTTAATCCATCTTTTTATATCCTTTATCTTTTATTCCTATCTATCTCTTCTTTAGTTGTTTTTATTCTTATCTTATTTTATTTCTATTTTTATTTATTTGTTTTTCAATATTGTGCTTATTTTTACTCCATTACTGTTTTTATTATTATTAAGTGTATGCATGATTATATTGTACCCCTGTACCGCACTTTGTTCACTGTTAAAAGTGTAAAGAAGTCGTGCAGCAAGCGCACAAACTAGTTCATTTTAGGACGTGTGAACTGAACTGTGAGGAGCAGGAGAATAAACACGAAACCTACACTGCAAAAAACTCCGATCCAGGCAAGTGTATGTGTCTATTTTCAAGTAAGAAACATCCAAAACACTTTTACTAATCCACATTCACTTAACCAGTCCAGATAAATATCTTACTTTAAGGAATAAAAGGCAAAAATAAGGCGTTGAACTGCTTGTAATGAAGACAAAATATCTGCCGAAGAAACAAGCAGAGTTTGACTCAGTGAGGGTCTAAAGTTAAGGTTTAATATCTGCTCCAGTTTAATTTGTCTTGTCTCACTGGTCAGTTATTTTACTTATTTACAAGCAACTCAGGCTTTTTTTTTAGATTTTTATATCTAAAATAAGATCTTAATCCAGACATGTCAGGAAATTGTAGATTAGAATAAGTCCAGTAAGATTATTTTATCTTTAAATTGGACAAATACTCTCACCTAGACCTGAGTTTTTTCAGCGTTAGGGCAAGGTGGGAGCATGTGGAGCCAGCGGGGGAGTGCACCGCGGCCATGTCGCACTGTGAAATGGCTCCAGTATCACAGCATCACCAGATCGATCTGAATGTCTCAAAGCTGTTTCATTCTGGCGCTTCTGCAGGGATACGCTGTGAACAGAGCTTCAGTGGACATTTGAGCAAAATCTGAAGAAAGTCCTTCAAAGCCGTCTCACAAGGTCAACTTCTAAAATCCTGAAGCTCCCGGTCCTGTCCTGGCTCTGCAGGTGTGATGTAAAGGTGAAAAGAGAGATCCAAGCACTTTGATTCTAAAGGAACACAGTGTCTCACTTATTCATGCCTGTGCGGTATATTTGTGTTATTTTATTCATACCTGGACGGCCATTAAAAAGACATTTTCCCGCTCACGTGTCAGAGCGGAGGGAGATCATCAAACATCTTTGTAGGGAACAATAACCGTCAGGCGTCTCGCTGAATATCTGCGTTTCTGCTGTCATGTGTTTACCCGTCCAAGATCAATCCCCGTCTCTCCGGAGCTTCTCTTTCTCCTCCGAAGCTCCAAACATTTGATGAGCGGCGGCGGCGGCGGCGGTCCGAACAGGGACGGAGAGCTGTCAGGGCGTCTGCTGGAGATCAGCTCAACGAGAGGATCGGGGAGTCATTAAGTTCTCAACAGCTCTGAATTCTGCATTAAAGGGAGAGGATTAAAGGGAAAGTTTGGTTCAGAAGTTTGTCAGAAATATTGAGGATATGATAAAAATATGATCCTGTCATAACGCCGCTCTATAATGCATGGACGGTGTGATTAAGCACATGATGCAGAGCGATGACAGTGAATTAATGATGGAGGGAGATCAGGCCGGCTTCACTCATTCATGATTTAATCAACCAGTGATTTCACATTTCAGGAACTTTAGCATTATTAATGAAACCGTCAACACGCACTTTTAAAGTCAGAGCTCCTGCTTCTAAAGATTGATGCTAATTAGTCTGACTTCATGTCCTCTTTGGCGGCCATTTTCTGACTGAGACAATCACTTGGCTGCTCCCTGGGTGTCATGTCAGTGATTGTATAACCTTTTCTGGGGGCAGATGGGGTTGTTTTACTGAAGCTTATTTAAAATTAAAGACCCAGAGGAAATCAAAAGAGCTCCAGCTACACATGTAGTTCAGTTAAGTTTATCAGACTGACGTGGTTCAGCCTGTGGCCTTCACGTAGACTGTTAGACAACTGGACGAAGCCATGTGACAGCCGCCGTCTGAGTATAGGATATAAAACATTTACCCCCTCACAGTGAGAGCACATGGTTTTACACTGAAGCTGTTTTTTTTAATCAGGCCGTAAGGATGTTTCTCAAGGCCGTAAAAGCATCTTTCCCCCTGCATACAATCACCAAGGTGTCAGGTTTCTGCAGCCAGCCTCATGTGGACACTTGAGGTACTGCAGGTTTTGGTACTTCCTCGTGGGCCTCCATTTCCACCTCTGAAGTTGCTGCCTAGGCTGTGTTAATTTTGTTGACTAATGATTTTTGTCATAGTTTTTGTCAACAACCTTTTTTCCCCTGATGAAAACTAGACAGTAACTCATAAAAACAAGTGCACATGGACAAAAACTCAAACTGAATAAACTGACATTTTCATCAACAAATAAAAACTAGACTAAAATGTTTGACAGAGACTTAATCCAATCAGACCTAATTTGGTCATGTAGAAAGTAGAGACAAGTTAGGAATATATCCAATCACAGCTACTTTGGTTGAGTGGAAAGGTTGGATGAGTTAAGAGGGACATCCAATCACAGCTGCTTTCTGTTCATTTATACATTCAGACTTTACTAGCATTCAATAAAGGGTTATTAGATGTTTGATTTTATCCAAGTGTAAAACATGACTTCAGAAATTCAAGGAAACATAAAAATGTCTTACCCTTTACACTTCATATTTTAGTCGACTAAATTTACAGCAGATTTCATCGACTAAAATGTTGTGAAATTTCATCAACTAAAACTAGACTAACATTGAAGCAATTTAGATGAGAAAATTATGACTAAAACTAAAAGATATTTTAGGTAAAAGACTATAGCTGAAACTAAATTAACACTGCGACCTTGGACCCTGATGAAGGCCACAAGCCAAAACGCTCGGTCTAATAAAGTCGTTTCCTGAACTACATGTTGCTGGAGCTCCTTTGATTTCTTAAGACTCTTCTTTTCTCCAAGCACCTTGAAAGTTGGTGACATTTCACCAGAACATCTGACCTTTTTTTAACTTACTAGAGACAAGGGCTGCCACTTTGTTAAAAAATCAGTCTGTTTTCAAACGTTAAGGCTAATTAGCAAAGATACAAGCAAGTTTCAGGGTGTATTTGCGCCATTGGAGGCGAGGGTAGAAGTCCGACAAATGGATGTGGATTTGTTGTTGTAGGCCAGCTGCTTTGCAAATAATCGACGCACAGTGGAGCCCAAGTGCCTCCACTTGGTGCTTCTCATATGTGTTAGGGTTGTTATCATCGGCTCACCGTGGCTTTGCCGGTCCTCCATTTCCTCGTGTCTTCTTCTTCTCTTGGTTTCTGGCAGATGAAATGCAGCTGTCATCAACCAGCTGTTTATTTAATACTTGAATGTTTGTTTGCATTTCCAGTACGGATTCTTACCCCAATACTCCAACAGATATTCAGATCTCGAGTATGAGGTGACAGCTCTACTAGAGACCCAGGAAAGTATCCGAGAACACCTGAACCCAAAGTCCAGTTCGTGATATCAGTGTAAAAGCAAGCATACTGGACTGGGCACACTGCACTCGAGGATGGCACGAAGGAGATGTGAATTTATTCCAGGTACGTCTGCACATACAAGGAATTTGAAAATCAGCATATAGTTAGAATAAGAATAAAGATTCAGGAGGAATAAAATAAATATAAAAATAGGTAGAATTAAAATTGACATTGGTAAAATATACAATAGGAACAAAAAAGAACAAAAACACAACCCAACAACAGTCATTGGATGATCAGCCCTGGTCACTGGCATGGTTGCCAGGTCTGCTTATTATAAGCGACTTTGGGCATTTTTTTTTTTTACGTTGCTTGTCAATATTGGAAGTTACGGATTGCATTTTTTGGACTTGTAAATTTTTCTGTTTAAAGAGGGGAAAAAATGATGTTTCCACCAAAAAGAAACCCTTACAGCCAGAATTAAATTTCTATTTCTAATGTAGTTATCACTGTTTTCACCATAAGAAAGCTGTAGAGAATCAACATTAAACTAGATAAAAGCCTGACTATGTCTGTTTGGTTACAAAAATCAAGGTTAGACAGACTGTTTAGTGGTAACAGAGTTATAAATAACAGTAGCCCTCACTTCACTTCTGTATAAAGAAAATGATTTTGAAGAAGTAAATTAAGAGACAAATAAGAAAACATGTCACTGTGAAGCTGAAATGTAATGGAGATGAAAATTAAAACATGCTTTTTGTAGATTTCTCTTTAAAAAAAAAAAAAAGTAATTGATCATGTTGGAAACAAAATGGCTGGAGGTTGCTTGTTTTGGGCTTGTTTTTAACGGTACGGTTGTTTATTTCAGTAGAAAATCTGGCAACACTGGTCACTGGTAGTGCACTATTTAGTGGAGTCGGCATGAGTCCAACACATGAGTGCTCTTATTGTATCGTCAGGTTCAGGTTCAGAGATCATGGATGAAGCTAACAGCCGTAAGGGGAAGCATCTGAAGTATATCCTTAGCTTGTTTGGACCTGCCATATAAAATCAGTTTATCTCTGCATTCAGGCATCAAATGAGTCATTTTTTTATAATTAATAAAAAGCCAATTAGCAGTGATGTTCTGCATTTAAAGCTAATTTGTGCTCTGTTAATGCAGAATACAAACAACACGAATACATCAGGATGGACTTCCGCTCTGGCAGAAAGCTCACATTTAGCTTTGAATGACGCGAGCGCTTTAATCCCCGCGCTGCACGTTAAATTAACTTGTCGTCCCCGTCCTCATGGACATCAAATGGATCTGGAAAAAAATGAAGGAGAGAGAGAGAGAGAAACACAGAGGGGAGCTGGAAAGGAGGAAAAAAACTGGGAAGGAATGAATTAATAATGAGCCACTTTTATACCGGATCCAGCGATTATACAAATGGGGGAAACGGCCAAAAAATATTCTGTATGGCATATGGCACTTCAGCTGCCATATGTGCCAGTTTTCACAAAAATTGGCAGTGACGTCCATGATGGTCAGTAGTAACTGCCAAAAACACAGCGAGGCCTGAACAGAGGGAGAGAGAGAGAGACGGAGGGAGAGAGTGATGGAGAGGGAGAGCGAGGGGGGAGGAAAGCTTCAATAGCTTTGTTGGCTGGCGAGGACTCTTCACTGCACAGCTTCTGCCGCTCGCACTACAAAGAGACGGAGAGAGACGAGGACAAAGAGAAAGTGAGATCAAGAAACATTTGCCTCCTCTGTTCGGTCTGTTCGGTCGAGTGTTAGCGATCCCGCTCGCCTCCGCAGCCTCGGAGTGGGCGGGCTGATGAACGGGTTTGACTGACAGCTGATCTGTTGGGGGCTGAGAGCCATGATTGTCCCTCTCCGTCCAGAGGATGTGGGTGCTGACGAACCACAAGGACTTAATTAATGCTAAAGAAATCAACTGATGTATGAAGTCCACCAATCTGGCTTTATTGAGAGGTGTGACTGCATCATCTGCATAGAGGGGTGCTTAATTATGAAGAGGATCGGTCCACTTCAGCCAGTACACCACCTCAAGGACACCTGCATACTTTAGGTTCCTACAAAACAAAGGAGCAAAGACAACGTGGAGGAACTTTTGGGAACCATTAATCTTAAGTAGAGGAACTGTTTATGGAAAACCTGGCATGAAAGTATTAAAAACTTGTGGTGGCACCATGTTGGAGTTAGAGGCTGTTGTAATCAATAGGGGTGTAATGATCCAATCAAATCGATGGAAGCTCAAAACATCGATCCACATCGTTGTCTTTAATATACGCCTTTATTTTGAAATTCCAACTGGATATCCGTTTCACAGTTCCCGCCCAATCGCGCCTCGTTCGGAAGTTTCCAGGGCTCTCAAGTCTCACGCATTCAGCGTGTGAGACACGCATTTGAACCTTTTCGCTCTCTCACACGCCACATCTGGTGTTTCTCCCACTTTAAAATTTATTATGTCGCGCCCACCGAGTTACACCGCTATATGTGCTTTGGAACGTGTAGCAACACGCTCAGAGCATCAAAGCGCTCAACGGGAGCTTGATATATCAGCCAATCAGAAAATAGCACTGCGGTGTCCGGGTAAGATACGGTCGATCTGACCGCAGAGGATGCATACTGCACACACACGACCGGAGTGCCTAATGACACGAGGACAGTAAGTTATCTCATCATTTGATTTTGTAGTGCACTGATTAATCGAAGTACTTATTATACAAAAGGAAACACTGACACACAAACTGTGGTCACCAGGCATCACACTAAAACAAAATCATCAATGTTGAGTTAGTTAATAGTTCTACTTTGAACATGAGAAATGTTTGGCTTTAATTAAAATAAAAACTGCACATTTTAGTTTGATAGAGCATGGTCAAATGTTGGAGGTCAATAATAATAAAAATAAAATCATAATTCAACAATTTGTATTATTATTTTGCATCATTACTTCATATAATATACTAATATATAATATATATATATATATATATATATATAATATAACATCACAATGTAACAATAAGACCCATAAGATAACTGTGGGGGCAAAAAAAACACCTGACTACTAATTAACCCAATTTTAATTTTAAACATGATTGGATCATACAGATATATATATATCTAATCCTCTATAAACTATCATACCCAAAGGTCAGCACAAATCAGCAAAATTGTCAAAACTTAGAAATTGCTTTTAATTTCTTTCTTGCTTTAGGTGAAATGCAGCTGATTGTGTTCAATGAGTACATAATATCGTCTTAAATCGATCAACGGCCCCTGAATCGAATCAAATCAAAATCGAATATGGCAGACTTTGTGATATCGGCAAATATCGTATCGTTGTCCAAAGAATCAATATCGTATCATATCGTCATGAAACTGGTGATTTACAGCCCTAGTAATCAGTCACATAAACCATCCAGGAGATCAGAGCCTATTCTGAGTTCTCCTGAAGGTGTGGGGACGTGGAGCTCAGACCGATGAAGCGTTCAGACGTGGTCATGTGATCGCTGCTGCGAACAGACCAAATGTCACAGGAGCCGATGTCCCTCCTCTGTTTGAAATCTCTCTGCAGCATGGTGGAGGTTTTGATGTGGCAGAGTGAAGCATGAGAGATGGAGATGACAAATGATGTGGAATACCTCCAGGAGGGGCTGTCAGCAGCGCCAGCGCCCTCAAACACCCCCAAACCTGCAGAGGCCGCGGTCTGCTGCAGGACCGCCGCGCAAACTGCAAATCAAAGCCGGCAGCAGCGGCAGCAAACGCACCGCCTGCTCCCAGCAGGCCCGTGAGTGTGTGCAGCCTCCTTTAAAGCAGATGGGGGGGGTTTGGGGGTGTGTGGCCCCTCTCAGGCTCCCTGCTCGGGGACGATGCAGCCATCCATAAGTGCATCAAAGTTTCAGCTCAAAGAGACAAAAACACACCCAGAGGATCGGGGGGGTAGAATAAAGGCTTCTGCAGATTCTGGATCAGGACTCTGGAACAAGCTCTTATTTCTGATCTGGGCCTCTTCAAATCTAGACTGAAAATTATTTATTTAGGATGGCTTTTAACTTTTACTTTATTATATTATATTTTATTGTATTTTATTGCTTTTACTGTTTTTATTTATTCCTTTTTATTTATTTATCTATTGTAAAGCACTTTGGTTCCCTGAAATGGTTGTTGTAAAGCTGTATAAAGAACATTTACATGTCTTTTCAAAAGCACTCCGCGTTCACACGGAGAGGATGCGAAAACGATGTTCATTCACACGGATCCACGAAAATGACTGAAAACGCCATAGCATGCATGCCAGGCCAGTAGTTGGCGATGTAAGTTTGTAGTGAAACAGCGGTGATATCTTGGCCGCCCGTGATGTGCAGCAGGTTGAAGGAGACTTGTACCCCTTTCAGACTGGCCAAAACACCCGTTTAAACCCGGGTACAATCGCCTCCTGTTGGCAGTTTGAAAGGGTCTAATCGGCATTTCGACGCGGGCGACTGACCCTGCAAGTGACACGGGTTTTTATTAGCTCGCCTCCGATCGGCTTCAGTGGGAACATCACACCCGGGTCAACCTGCTAATTTATGGATGACGTCGGCGTTACGTGCCCACGGCATAACATCGCGCCGTCCCCTCCGTCTGTAACTTACGTGACTATTTGCCATCTCAGCAACAAATTCCATCCACCTTCGTATCATCAGCACAGAGTTTGTACATTTTTAAAGAGGGACAAAAGTACAAAGTACAGAAAACCGTGTCCACGGCGTCCATGCTCCTTTCCATTGTTTACGTGATCGTGTTTCGTCGCGCTGATGATGTCATCAATGTGATGACATCAGCTTGATGTGCCAAAGGAAAAAAACAGCCACGCAGCTTGTCTACTGCCCGGGTAGACCCGGGTCTGCTGGCAGTGGGAAAGGAGTCACTTGCCGATTATCAGCAGGTTAATCTGCATTGAAAAAACCCACGTTGACCCGCTAATTTTAGTGTGAAAGCGGTATCGGTGACACAGGCTTGCTTGCAGAATAATATGTCTATGATGTCAGACTTCAGTTTGACCTTTGAGCTTATATCGGATCAGGAGTTGTTTACTTGTTACACACAACTTCTCATAGCATCTGGACGACAGCAGAACTAGCGTCTGGCTGTGCTAATTAAAGGCACCAACTGTCACTTGTACCACGTATTACTTACAGAGGTTAAAAGGGTCATCTTCATTTCTCACATGAGCGTATCCCTAAGGAAGCATACCTTTTAGCATTCATGGTTTCACATCAGATACTTCAAGCGTCTGCGCACTAACGCTTTCTGGTGAAGACAAACTTCTCACAAACAACAAAGACGAATACGTCTCTGCTGGTCAGAGTATTGATGCAGCAGATCCACATTTCGTTGGAGGAGCGGTAACAAACCAATAGCAGCACACGTGTTACTCAGTAGTCGGCCATAGCTGTTGTTGTTGTTGTTCCCAGGTTCACACGCAATCTTTATCTGAAAGAGTACTGCACCTTCGCCATGCGTCATCGTTTGCCCTGAAAACGGTGATTCCTGTTTAGACGTGGTGTGGAAATTTCTATAGAGAGTCAAAAAACAATACAGGATAGGTTGAAATGCACCAAGTCTTTATTCACGTGACAGTGGACCAATGCACAGAACCACACGGCAGCAAGCGGTTCCCTGAACAAATGCTTGACTTCCTTCTTATACCGTCTGAACATGCCCCTGGCCCTGTGAAAAACTACAGAGCTTCCTTACCAGATGTGTTCTTCAGTTGGGGTACAATAAAACAGACGGACACTCACCTGAGGGATTTACAACTAGGTATAATCTCCTGTGTGCCCAGAGGGTGATTTTAAAGAAGGGTTCACCAGGTCAAAATACAAAGCATGCAAAAATTCCATCACAGACGGAGACAAAAACATGTTCAAAACTTTTCCCTCTGGACCCTGGTTTCAAAGTTTGTGGATTCAGGCACTCTGGGCACCGTTCTCGTGTAAACGAAAGGAGCAAACGTAACAAAAACTCTCTGTGTACGCCATTTTCGTTGTTGTGTAAACAGGGCCTCAGTTATGAGGGACACAGTAAAGTGATCTTCCAAGACTTAAACATGGACGTTATACTGTCGCCCCGACTGGTCTGCAGCCAAACAGTCTCATACCATCAGACTGATGCTCTATCAGGACCGGCTTGTCTGTTGGATCAGACCACAGGGGCCAGCCTTCGCTCCCTCCTCGGCCCCCCAAGACCCTGTCCCCGGTTCAGCCCTGTCCCCACTAGAGCTGCAGCTTTGGAGAAGCTCTGACCCAGTCGTCCAGCCATCACACTTTGGCCCTCGTCAGACTCAATGTAGGTTGTGTGAACCGAGACTGACGTTATTTGGTGGAGAGCTGATGTGAGGCTCCACACCGGACCAAATGGACTGAACTTTCCAAAAAGGTGTTCCCAGGCCGGCTGAGAGACATAGTCCCTCCAGTGTGTCCTGGGTCTTCCCCGAGGTCTCCCACCTGTTCACTTAACAAGTCCAGATAAATATCTTACCACAAGGAACAAAAGGCGAAAAAAGGCATTGAACTGCTTGTAATGATAATAAAATATCTGCCAATGAAACAAGCAAGTTTGACTCAGTGAGGGTCTAAAATTCAGGTTTAAAATCTGCTCTGGATAAAAATAAAATCATTTTAAGACACCCTTTAAGTTAAATTTTTCTTGTCTTATTGGCAGATTATTTTACTTGTTACAGGAAAACTCAGGCTTTATTTTTAGTTTTTATATCTTCAAATAAGATCGTAATCCAGACATATGAGGAAATTGTGGGTTAGAAGAAGTTCATTGAGTTTTTTTACTTGAAATTGGACAAATACTCTCTCCTGGATCTGAGTTTTTGCAGTGTACACCCTGAGGCTCCCTTCAGCTTCTGCAGCACTTCACCAGGAAGTCAGCCTGCATGTCCTCAGCTACCAAACCAACTTCTAAGTATGGTTCGATCCGGACCTGAAAAACCACCTTCTCGTCACGAGCCCAGGCACTTACGGACTGAGCTTACGGTCCTCTCTGGCTGTTCAGACTCTACAGGTCATCATCAGATCACTTTTTGTCAATGTAACCACACAAAAATGCTTTAAAGTATTTTTTTAATTGCACAAACATCTGCTTTCTGTTTAGGATCAAGGTGAAAATTCCTGCACGAAGGCGACAAGCTCCTCTTTAAGCTCCATTTATTATTCCCAATTGTTTCTGACCTAGTGATGTAACTTTGTTTTTAACTAAAGCTAAATTAATTTTAAGATCTACCTGACCATGCCGTTATAATAAAGGCATTTTAATAGTATGAAGAGAGTGCCTTGGAGCACTGTTAATTCTGACAGCACTTTTTAATTTCGTTTTAGTCTTTTGCCTAAAATATATTTTAGTTTTAGTCATAATTAAGGCCTCTAAACTGTTTTAGTTTAGTCTAATTTTAGTTGATGAAATCTACTGTAACTTTAGTCCACTAAAATATGAAGTGTAAAGACAGGGCTGTATGTTAACTTCTTTTGTCCATAGCAGTGGTGCTACAGGGGTTGACAATCTTGTAGCATAAGACAAAAACTTGTAGCGCAGTATATAAACCTAAAGAAACAGTTGTATGACTTCCCAGGAGGTCTCCAGCAAAAAGGGGAGTCATTTATTGTCACTATAATTCCATCCATAAATAACACAGTAACAGAGTGTTTGACCATGTTGGTCATGGGATTCACACACTTTTTTGTAATAAAACATCTAAAAGAAAAAAATCTTAAAAGACGGGGATCTGTGCTCTAATTTGTGTCACTTTAGGGTCCTTGACATGAAAGTTTGAGAACCTCTGCTCTAAATGTTATTGTCTCTCTCTCCTCAATGTCTTTGATTAAGATGATGAATATTTAAAATGCAATATTTTATATGTCAAGCTATACTAGCCTATTATTTTGCAGTTCATCTTTTTAGTTGTATTTCGTTTTATTGGATATATAGTCTAATAAAAGTTGTGACAAATGCCTGTAGGCCTAATAAATATTCTTAGACATGATAACTGAATTATAGTACGAATCATCTTCTAGAGTTCACTGAATCTAAATCTCTTGTGATTTCCACAAAATATAATTATAGCTGGATAATATTACGCATGTGCTCGTCTTTATCTAAATGCAGATGATAAGACTGTTCCTATTCACTGAGGCCAGAGGAGAGCAAATCATGGCATTCAGTGCACTGGATGGAAGATCGTGAGTTGACAGCAGTCGATATCATTTCCCCACATCTGACGTGGTTGTCTTATGAGGGGGAATATTTGCTCCATTTTTTAGCAGAGAGTAATTAGAGATCCAGACGTGATAGGGAGCTCCTCTTTAGCTCTCAAATAGGCTGTGTTCATTTTGCTTTGGCCTCTTGGTTCTGTAGTGAGTGCAGCAAAGTGCAGCTCGGTCAGGCTGCTGTTTGACTAAAAACGCGTCTCTTGTAAGAAGATGACAGGAGGTGCTGTGTTTTTGTGACGTTATCTTTTTTAAATATATTCCTGCCCTGCACATATGGATTTTTCGTTCTGATACTTCCCGGTGTGTCCCTGCACCACTTACAGAACAACAGCTGCTCGTTAGCTTTGAGCACTAGCCAAAGGAAATCTGCTTTCCACGCAGCGCTGTGTTTGTACCGTTTTCCTTTCTTCACTGTCAGACCTGGAAGTATCGTTTCAATCTCATCTCACGATTCGCGCGTCTGACTTGCAGGAAGTGACGTAACAGTGAAGGAATTATGGGAATTGGTGTGCGATATGTAGTCTTTAGCCAGGCAAAGCACATAATAATAAACTACAACTATCATAATGCATTTGAGGAGGAGCTACTGATGAAAATAGCGCTCACACACACACAAACGTATACAGCGACTCTTTGGCTCTCATTACATCGGTGCTATGAGACAAAAAAAATCGTAGCACAGGATGATTTTCTACATGTACAGCCCTGAAAGGGTAAGGCATTTTTATGTTTCCTTGAATTTCTGAAGTCATGTTTTACACTTGGATAAAAATCAAACATCTAATAACCCTTTATTGAATGATGGTAAAGTCTGAATGTATAAATGAACAGAAAGCAGCTGTGATTGGATGTCCCTCTTAACTCATCCAACCTTTCCACACAACCAAAGCAGCTGTGATTGGATGTCCCTCTTAACTCATCCAACCTTTCCACACAACCAAAGCAGCTGTGATTGGATGTCCCTCTTAACTCATCCAACCTTTCCACACAACCAAAGTAGCTGTGATTGGATATATTCCTAACTTGTCCCTACTTTCTACATGACCAAATTAGGTCTGATTGGATTAAGTCTCTGTCAAACATTTTAGTCTAGTTTTTATTTGTTGATGAAAATGTCAGTTAATTTAGTTTGAGTTTTCGTCCATGTGCTCTTGTTTTTATGAGTTACTGTCTATTTTTCGTCAGGGGAAAAAAGGTTGTTGATGAAAACTATGAGGAAAATAATCAGTCGACCAAATGAACGCTGCCTTGGAGTCTTTTCTTTTGTGAATCCCATTCCAACGAGCACCTCAAACAAACTGTCTTATTTGAGTCCAGGTGGCACTCCTTTTTAAGCTAAATCAGTTTTAAAAACATAAATCTGTTTCAAAAAGGCACCAAACGCTATGTGAAAGTTCGAGGTTGATTTGGGGTGGAGGTTTATGCAGTTTGAACGGCGTCAGTAATTCTTAACTGAACATATTTGATAACTCTCATTTCCACCTCCTGATATTAACTTCAGTAAAAAGTTTGATGTAAAGTAAAAGCCAGACTCAGATGTGTGCCGTAGAGAGCGAAGCCTCGCGCTCTTGATGACCTTGTGGGTTCGTGCAGCAGCATATGGCTCTGAGGGTGTGAGCGGTGGGGTTGATAAAATAGAAATAAATCCCTCTGGACCCCAGGATGCCTCACAGCGGGGGGGGGAGACACCATCCTGGGACACGCCGCAGTCACCAGGGATCCTTTAACTTCTGACCCTGCCTGACACGGATAGCCCTGTCTGACCATAATCGCTATGAAGCCCCCCCTCCTCTCCTCAAGACATTTAGAGCCCCCCCCCCTCGCCCTAATGAGTGACCCCTGGTTTTAACGAAGCCCTCCGGCACCTTCCTGTTCTGGACTCACCGCGGGGTCGTGCACCCGGGTTCAGCGACCTCGTTCTTGTCACGTCAGGGCCGAGCAGACGGCGTGGCGCTGCAGCGATGGTTTCACAGCAGATTTACCTCACGGAGCGGCCCGCTCTCTGGGGAATCCCCCTCCCCGCCGCGCTCTCCTTTGTCTTTGTTGTTGCTCGCCTGATTCTGGCACGCACCCCGCCGCCGCCACCAGCCCCCGTTTGTCTTCTGTGGTTTTTGGGGAGCGGGGCGGGGAGCGCCAGGCTTACTGGAGCAGAGAATGTGCAACGTGTTATCAGGACGGCTGCCAGGAGAGGCGATGGAGCCGGCCCGGGCCTTAATTGGTCTCATATTCTTGGCCTCATGTGCAGAGATTCAAAGGGGAGTGTGCCGGCTTAAACGGGACGAGCGGGGAGGGGGACGTGACACAAATCAAATTGAATCTTAATTGTTTTAGAAGAGGAATTTGTTTGGCACAAAGTGGAATCAAGACCAGCAAATTACAAGATAAAGAAGATCAGAGCGATGTGAGCAGGAAAGATGAACCTCAGGTCTCATCGGCTCCCCGGGACGATCCTGTTTTAGAGAATAAGGTCATCAAACATTTGATCTTATTTCATTCTTTTAAACAACTATGAGTCCTATTGCCCTGAGTATATACAAAATAATTACACTGATCCCATTAAAAATGTCAAGTTTAAATATTTACAGCCGTCAAGTCAGGATTTTTTTATTAAAATATTAGGGCATCATTTTCTCAAACATACATGTGAAGGTCTAATTCTGGAACTTTTTCTTATTCATCAACACCACTGTAGTTGATGAAACTATCTGATGCAGTGAAAACAGGAAAAAATACCGATATACTGAATCTTAGGGCAGTTTTCTGGTGCCTCCATCACTGGGGCCTAAATAAATGTTCATGATGCAGACAATAAATCAAACAAAATGCACCACATCTTATTTTGTGATGGACACCGACATGTCCCAGGCTGTGTTGATTAAAAAAAGGTTCATTAAAGTTAAGAAATATATTCTTTTTTTTTGTTTTAAATATAGGTTAAATGTCGACACACCATGTATTTAAAACAGAACATAAAGGGTTAAAAGTTCCGAAAAACCATATTTTTTCTACTTTATTAACAGAGGCTGAAGTTGGTGGAAATATTGATGGACCAAAAGTATAAAATAAAACGTGCATTTTATATATGGCAACTTTCAAGTTTGTTTTGGACATAATGGACAAATAAAAATAAGATAGAAAAGTTTTATTAAAATGATTTAAGGTGGTATACAAAATATTATATATTTAATGCAGTCAAAGTGGAAAATTATACTGATAGTCATGGATTCAATTTTATTGATTTTATTTGTCAATTCTTTGTACGTGCATGACATACAGAGAAATTGAAATTGCGTTTCTCACTTCTTCCAATACTATGTTATATAAAACAATAATTCTATAATGAGTACACTTTATGGTCTTAATAACTGTGACTTTCTTTTGAATCTGGCATCATGTAAAAAATGAAGATGTACAAAATTAATTTGTTGATAATCACTGCCATAAAGCAGACTGTTAATCGAAAAAAAAGATCTCCTTATTACATTTTTTATAAGTTAAATAATTTTATTTTTGTTTTTTAATTAAACATGTCGGCCAGTTGTGTATTTAAATGCCATATGAAGTGTTCAACTTGTTAAAGTATATTTTTAACTTATGAATAGAAATGAAGGTGATGGAATTTTAAAATAATATTAGTACAGTGATATTTCTACTGCACTCGGTGCGTCCCTGTCAGGACCTAATGTGCTGAGTGTAACTTTTTTACAGAGCCATGAGGGTTAATGTTGTACATGCACAGACGCTCCCTGGTTCCACCTTCATGTTCTTCACGTGTCGTGGTCTGAAGTTTCAGACCTCCACCCTCTCCTGAGAGAGTCAAACCGCCCCAGGGAGTCCAGACTTTGTGAAGCAGCAAATGTTCCTCTCCACAGTGAAGTATGTGACCCGTTCAAGTGTTTGGCCTCAGCTGGAGCCTCAGCTTCTACTGCAGCGTCACCCCCCGCCTCCCCACCCCCCTCGCTCTTGAGTGGCGTTTGGCGTTAAGCTAACATGACTGGAGGCCCGTTCGCTGCGGCTCAACGTCCGGCTAAATATTGCAGAGATTGGCCCGAGTTTACTGGTACTGTAAGGGCGCTGGTCTGATCCCGCAGCCCCTCTCATTACTGTCACAGCCTTTAATCTGAGATTAGTGACCCTCTGAAACCAGAGCCCAGCGGACCGAGGACCAGGACCGACCGCCAGGAGGGACGTGCACGGGGATCTGCCCAGCGTCCATCCACGGCTCTTATGGTGGCTCGGGGAAAACGGACGCCGTGGCCTGGGCTCATGTCAGCCTGCGTGTCCGGTAATCGCATTAAAAGTTCACACAGTGGAGGGAGACGGGAAAACTGTCCGTCCTCAGAGGGGTCCCATGTGAGGAGGGCGACCGGACATGACTGCAGGCCGGGAGCGAGCTCGTTAGCTGATGGTTCTGTGGACGCTCGCTGTGATGAGACTCCAACATACAGACGCTCCAGTGGAGACTTTCTGACCACTTAAAAGTTTAAAGAGGGGCTTCACTTCCTCACAGAGGTTTTACAAAGATGCAAACTTAAAAACATGGACAACGAAAGCTCTGCTCGTGTGTTTAAACCAACACACAAACTGGTGTTAAAAACTGAAGCCAGTGCCGAAGTGTTAATGATGCAGTTCCTCACGTGTCCACTAGAGGCTGTGTCTGAAACAGCAGAAGTCCCATCCACCCTCCATGTTAACCTTTACAGCAGAAAATTAACATCTTTACAGCAGAATTAAACATGTTTACAGCCGAAAAATTACATATTTACAAGAGAAAAATGAAACATTGCCGCATCTTCATCCCTGAACCAAACCGAGTCTCTCTAACTTCGGGTGCTGGAGTGACCTAAGGCCTGGACCACACGAATATGGATATATTCCTAAACGCACATTTTTCTGTCCAATTGGGCCTCTCAACCACATGAACACGGTGATTTCACCACATAAACGGAGATTTTTTAAAACTGATAAAAAAGTGAAGAAATAAAAAAATATCAGTTGAGTGGATCTGTGTAGGGTGTTAAACGGAGCTGGTGTTGACCGATGACTGCAACGCACCAAGCAACAAGTCACTGTAGCAACGGTTGCCGACAACAAGCACCTGATGGCCGACATTTACCGTGCTATTTCTGTGTTCTTTGCGCTTTTTGCCCTCATTACAGCTCTACAAATGAATGAATGTTTGTTGCATCGAAGGCACTCCATCGCTGGGCAACCGTCGGCAGTCTGCTGCATGCCAGTATTATTAGATTGTCCCAAGTGTCCACGATTTAAATGCCACAAGAAACGCCGGTCTTGGGCCTTTTTGTTTTTGTAATCCAATGTTACATGAAGTAACAAGTCCACCTCATCGTCTGTCCACACAAATGACCCAATTTTATTTTTTTTTTTCGCCATCTCCTTACTCCGTTGACTGCTTCTTCTTCCTGTTTTTGACTGCGCATGCTCATAACGTTCTTCTTCTATGGTTTTCACATTTTGCTAACCTGCCACTTATCAGGCCAGGCATGGCATTGCAGGCTTCAGAGGCGATCTTTTACAGTTTTGCCTCTTCGTATGGACAGAGATATTTCTGTGGTGTGGACAGTTTTTTTTTAAACGAAGACGAAGCCATCCTTTATTTATATAGCACAATTTAAAAAAAAAAAAAACAAGGTTGCTAAAGTGCTGCACAATAATAAATCAAATAAATACAATCAAACAAACAGGGACCACAAAAAGCTTAGGATGGACAGAAAAGAGCTGCGGCTCCCTGGAGGTCTGATTGTCTGGATCGTGCCAAAGCTTAAAGTAAATTCATCAAAAATGAAAAACACTCTGAAAGAGGTGATGAGTTGGTCCCCGTGGTCCTGCCCTCTCCTCAGATGAACTCTGTGGGTGAGGAAACTTCTCTGTTTGTTTTTCAGTTTTCTTGGTTACTCACTTTGGCATGTGATGTGTGACGATGTGTTTGTTCTGCTCCAAACAATGAGCGGACTAAATCCATCTGAATTCAGTTAGGACTCCCATGATCCTTCATGATCTGACCGGAGAACATGTGTTTCCTCTCACTGAGGCCTGGCGAGGCCTTCAGGTGCTGGTTTATTGATTATAGGCCGCAGGCAGCAGAACGAGGTGCTGACTCAGCTGAAATGAAGAGTGACTCTGCTGATAAACAGCGTCTCTGTCAGATGCAGAGTTGCTCCACATCAGAGTTGCCAGGTTGGTTTTTTATAAGCCACTTCAGGCTTCTTTTTTTTAAAGTTGCTTGTAAATATTGGCAGTTGCAGGTTGTGTTCATTTGGGCTTGTGCCCTCAAACCCAGGAGCGATCTGATGGTCACTCTGACACCAATATAAACTACATTCAGAAGTTTCACAAACTATTTTGTCCCACTCCAAACACAAATGTAAATTTGACTGTAAAAAGAGGCAAAAATGATGTTTCCACCAAAAAGAAATCCTTACAGCCAGAATGACTGTTCTCACCATAATAAAGCTGCAGAGGACCTTTGATAAAAAGCCTGACTGTGTCTGCTTGGTTACAAAAATCCGGGTTAGACAGACTGTTTAGTGATAACAGAGTTATGAATAACAGCAGCCCCTCCCTTCACTTCTGTATAAAGAAAATAATGATGAATAAGTAAATTAAGAGACAAATAAGAACAAATGTCACTGTGAAATTGAAATGTAATGTAGATGAAAATCAAAATAAGCATTATCTAGATTTTCTTTTTAAAAATGTAGTATTTCACTTGTTTTGGGCTCATTTTTATCGACCTGGTTGTTTATTTCAGTGGAAAAATCTGGCAGCACTGCTCCACATTCTTGGCTTGGTGTTTTAGTTTGGAGTCGGAGGAAAGGAAACAAAAATGTCAGTGAGGGTTTTCATGAATCATTCAGCGGTCAGACTCCATGACCCTTTTGTCTCAGTCAGAGGTCACTGTGTCAGAAAACACTGTCGTAAATACGTTTGTGACTGAAAGACGTGACCGATGACTCGATGGTGCTGGACCAATCATGGTGGCTGAAGGGATGATTTTAAAGGAAGAGGGTGGGTCTACTCTGTGTGCCTAATGCAACACCATGTAGAATAGAATGTTAGCATGATGCTAATGCTAATGTCAGTTACTCTGCATGTTTCCAGAGGCCATCTGCTCGCTCAGATGCAAGGATGATGATTTTGAAGGTCGTAGAACAAAGGTCAAGGCCATGCAGTCTTACTGCCACCATTTACTTTTGGTCACGGATCAAAAGGTCAACTCACAGACTGTCTTGATGATGCTTTGCTTTTAAATGCCAATTTTTGAAAATCAATCAAATTTGTCTCGGGATTTCCTTCAAACTTTGCACAGACAACCAACAAAAAGTGCAAAAATGCCCACTTTGACTGAAAAACCACTAATAAATGGAAATACCTATCCAGCCAATCACATGACAGAAAATCAGTGCATTCAGGCTGAATGCAGATGACCTGCTGAAGTCCAAACCAGGCATCAGGATGGAGAAGAAAGACAATTTAAAGGTCCCATATTATACAAAAAACACTTTTTTTTAAGGCTTTTGAACATATTTTTGGGTCTTTGTCCTCCCAGCCCACACATGTGACAGTAGACAACAGAACCTGTATTTATCAGGCTGCATGAATGTAAACTCATGGTATTCAGTGAGCTGTTGAGTCTGTGGATACACTGTTACGTAACAGTATATTTTTGATTTGCATACCTAACCTGATTGGTCTACCTTCGTATCTCTCCCCCCCGCTGCAGAGATTCCTCTGTGAAGAGCAGCCATGTTGTTTATATTCTCAGTGAGAGATCTGTGTTCAGCATGTTTGAGCTCAGAAACTGTCTCTGCTCGGTTGTTGGCTGTAAACAGCCACATATATCTTCACATATAGGCTACCAGCCTCGGAGGACCAAAGGGCCCAGTGGATTAATTTTATTTTGAAGGGAATGAGCAGCTACAGTCGGCTAAAACCTGTATGTGTGTGCCAGTCACTTCACGTCCGACTGCTTCTTCAACTTCAGTCAGTTCAACACAGGACTGGGAACTAGACTTTTCCTGAATCCAGGCTCAGTACCAACAATCCATCACCAAACCTGATGACGGAAATGTGAGTATTTTAATGATGTGTAGTATTTATTTTGCTCATTGCTGCGAGCTAATGCTAACAGCAGGGTGAAGTGAACGTGAGGTAACTGCACAACATGTTCGTGAATGTTCACGTCACTTGTTGAAAGTCTGAAGGATAAACTTCAGTGTATGAGCATTCTTACATTGGTCAAGAGGAGTTTAACAGCTGGCTGAACATAATCAGTCCCACTGCGGTGACTAGGCCGAGGTTAGCATGTTGTGTGTTAGCCTGTGATGTTTTGGGGAAAAGAGCTTCGCTGTTGTATCCATGTGTTTGGTAACTGGTGTGGGACAGATCTGGTACTTACACCGGCATGAATTAAGGGTTTGTGTGTGTTCAGGACTGAAGCAGCGTGCGGCTGGAGCAGCAGTGCGCTTCGCTTCGCTGGAGTTACGCTGCTCTATCGTGAATCGCTGTATGTTCTGCTCTGGCTTATTAGCATATGAAGGCGACCGCCCAAATCCGGCCGTTCTGAACAGAGGGGTTATGTGAGCGTGGAAAGAATGCAGCTGTGCTTTAATCACAGGCTTTTTGGACCAAAGCCTGTTACTAACATTTCATGAAGACATCAAGGATCCATGTTAAACTACAGAAAAGGAGCAACGTATGGGACCTTTAAGAGACTTTGAATGTGGCATGGTCTGTCAGTACACTGCCTCACCTTTAGTATGAAATAAGTACACTCGTAGTACACTTGAATAAACTACTTTTTGCTAAGGGAAGCCAAAATGTTTTGTTATTGCCAAAGGTCAGAGAATGGTCATGGAAGAGGAACAGGAACTGAAATGGAGAGGACCATTTCTGAGCACACAACACCTCCAATCATGAAGCAGATGGTCCACAGCAGCAGGAGACCACACCAGGGTCCACTCCTGTCAGCTGAGAACAGAAACTGAGGGTCTGACTCTTCAGAACTGGACCACAGAAGACTGTAAAAGTGTCCATGTCTCAGAGCTCAGATCATCTCACACTGGTTTCTTCTCTGTACTCCAGTGGCCTCCACAGTCACCACATCTCAGTCCAGTAGAGCACTTTCGAGATGTGTTGGAGCAGGAGATTCTCTGTGTGATGCTGTCATGGAGATCTGGACCAACATCTCTGAGGGCCGTTTCAGCTCCTTGAAGAATGAAGGGGGTCAAACCTGGGACTTGGAGAGGTGTACCTAATGAAGTGGCTGTATGTGCATTAAAGTCTCAGTGACTCTTCTGGCGTGATAACTGTTGGCTAAGGCTTCCCCCTGACCAGCTGTGAGAAGCACCGTTGTGTTTGCAGTGTGACAGAGCAATCACACAGCACAAACCCAGTGCTCCTGTTCTGCAGTGATCATCGTGCAGCATCTTCGTGCATCAGGATGAACATGCTCTCCCTCTAAACCTCATTTCTCCTACAAACTTCAGGATGTTTCCTCCTCAGTCCTCCGTCACTCGGGGTCGGGTGGAGGCCTGCTGGCCTTCAAACTCGCGGCGTTAATATTTTGCGACATGGTGGCGACTCCCTGCGCCGTCTCCGATCTGTGCTCTGAAACTGCGGGCGGGAAAAGGCGGAGAGAGGAAGTTGATGTGGACTTGGCAGTCGGCTGGTTACCGGGGCGAGGCACGGTACTGAAAATGGCAGCTGTCAAGAGATGTGATGCTGAGGCCCCCCCTCCTCCTCGCCCACCGCCGCCGCCCGGGCCCGTCTGAGGACTTTGTCACACGCGTTGGAGACTCCTGGTCGTCAGAGTAAATGCAGAGAGGCAAGCTTGTCAAGTTGAGTGAGGAGGTATGTCCGTGTGTGAACTGGAGTGTGACTGCTTAGGTAAATCCATTAAACTGAGAGAGCGGGGGGGCTCATTCATTCAGATGAGGCCGGGGGGGCAGAGGATCTGAGGGTCCCATCAGAGGAAACATCAACATGCATCCAAGTGTTTGTGAACATCAAAACCTAAAATAAAGGTGTAAGAGAATCATTTAACGGAGGGTATCTGAGGCAGAGGGATCAGCTAATGTGCTCCAGTGACTTCACAACATGGAGGAGGTACAGAAAATGGAAACAGTCCAAAACAATTCAGTATTATACTGAGCTGTGTGTGGAAGATGTTAAACTCCTAAAAAACAGTTTGGAAATGTTATTATTCCTCCCCTTTAATAACACCAGTGGGTATTTTATTTTGTATATTTGTAAACCCTGATTAGTCGCCTTTACAATGAGAGACAACTTGTAGAGCGGGGTCCGCACGTCAGGATTTTCTAAATCTGCAGAGATGTTTTATCTGTTAGAGCCCACACATGAAGACAAAAATCAGGCGTTGAACAGTTTGGATCGTTCTGTGTGTGGTGTGCTCCGATAATCTGAACACGGCTCACCACACACAGAACCATTCTGTCCCACCATCGATCTAGAATCTAGTCCTCCAAGACAGAAATCTGATCAAACCTGATCAAACAAAAACCAAGAAGAAGAAACAGAAACAACCGGAAAACACAACATGGAAGAGGACATATGAGGAGAGGGAATAATGGAGGTCTTGGGACTATTTTTGAACTAATAAAAGAAAAGACTGGAAAAAATCCTGGAGCTGGTCCTCCATTTCTGAGCTCCACCCAACTTCATGTTAAAATACTAGACATAAATGAAGTTTAGCTATACTAGCTGGTGTAGTATATTATATCGTTGTAAATCCTGATTAGTCGCCTTTACAACAAGGTTCAGCTTATAAGGACTGAGCGTTTATGGAGTGAGCAACAAAGCTAAATGTGTGGACAGCTCCCCCTTCATAAAATGTCCCAAAATCCCCTGTCTCCCCTGATGAAAGCCCACAGTTCCTCAGTGAAGCAAGAGTGAGGACCCGATTTCTCGGGGTGACATCCACTTCACGGTCTGTCTTTGACCTCAGCAGTCTCAAGGTCATTAAGTTTGGAGGTGGGACCAGGGCTGACACCAAATAATCCTGCAGCTCTGAGCACCAGAACACCAGCCTCCAGTTGGGGGGATTATGACACAGTTTTGGTGGGTGCTACCTGCACGTTGAGCTGAGCTCACTTCGTGAATGCATGATCCCTACAGGCTGAACCTCGTTGTAAAAGTGACTGATCAGACTCTCCAGTGATATAAGACACCAGTTTGATCATTAAAGTGGAGAAATGATCGACTGGAATAACGTTTCCAAACTGTTTTTTGAGTAGTTTCTGTCAGCCTGTTAAATCCAAGCCCAGATCTGCCTCTGATTAAACACTCTGTCTCAAAATAAAGCGATACAAGCTGCAGATGTTTTTTTAATCCGCCTAAGTGTAGAAGGTAATAATAAGAATGTTCATGAATGCCCTGAAAGCAGGAGGAAGTCTTGAGGAAACTTCTGGAGCAGAACCAAGCACTGTTCACTTGTTTCTTGGCAAACAGTCGAACATTCAGACAAACTTAACAAAAATCTGTTATTCTTCTCCTGCTGCTGCCAAACAAACATGGAAATGAAAATATAATCTCTCTGCAAAGATGGATAACGTTCTTACATTCATCATTTAGCTGACTTCAAAACAGAAGATCATGGCTGTGACAGAGGAGATAAATCACAGATAAGTCCATATATGTCAGGCCTGGTGAAAACCTTCAAATGCTCCAGAGATGGCCTGCAAACATAAATCTAAACTATAACAGCAGTTAAACAGGATTATTCACGTGCTCTAATGTCATGTGTGAGTAAACCTGCTTCATTCTTGTCTGTGTGGGGAGATGCTCCCACTCAGGAGCTACTGCACTACACAGAGGTTAACTGATCCTGTTCCAGACATTCAGACCGAGTCCGGTCCTTTGCCTTGACACATGGTCCAGACAGAGCAATAACCAGACAGGGGACACCGGCAGAAAAAAAAAAAAAAAACACTTAAAGGGATAGTTCAGGATTTTTCATTTTCATTCATTACATTAGCCAGAACATTAGCCACAAGCCTTGGTTCTGAACTGGTGCAAAAATTTTGGAAGCTAGAGCTTTACATCACTGAAACCAGTGCCACCACAATGGGTGTAAACAAGGCGCAAAAACAGCAAAGGATGATTACACACTGGAAAGAGTTGATTTACAGCAACTTACTTTCCCTCTGCCAGTGCGTAGGGGCATATATGTATCGAAATTAAGTATTTTATATATAGGCGAAATATTATGGGTTCATTTGTCCATAAGTAGCTTATATTACAGTCAATGTTTTATAGAGACCATTGGTTCCTGAATAGATGGTGAATGTTGTAAATATCATAAATATGGAGAAATTAAAAACTTGTACTTCTTTATTCTGTCCATAGATGCAGTCTCTCCTGTACACCAATACTAAAGGTTGAAGATCATACAGCAGGCCGCCCCCTACTGCATTCACAGGAGCACCTGACCCCCCTCGGCAGTGTTAATTTTGACAGCACTTTTTAATTTAGTTTAGTTATAGTCTTTTGCCTTTTAGTTTTAGTCATGATTTAGTCATCAGAACTGTTTTTTGTCTAGTTTAAGTTGATGTAATTTCACAGCATTTTAGTCGATGAAATCTGCTGTAAATGTAGTCGACTAAAATATGAAGTGTAAAGGGTAAGGCATTTTTATGTTTCCTTGAATTTCTGAAGTCATGTTTTACTCTTGGATAAAATCAAACATCTAATAACCCTTTATTGAATGCTAGTAAAGTCTGAATGTCTAAATGAACAGAAACAAATTGAACTTTTGTGTGAAATGCAGTCACCTTTATTTAGGCTACCTGGCAGAGCATCTCAGTTACAATACCAGAACTGACAACAAACAGTGAACCTGCTCTACATGAATATATCAATTCATAAAGAGAGGAGCTCTGATTGGATCGCTCCACAACTTATCCCACCACCACCAAGCTAAGGCAGCTGTGATTGGATATATTCCTAACTTGTCTCTACTTTCTACATGACCAAATTAGGTCTGATTGGATTAAGTCTCTGTCAAACATTTTAGTCTAGTTTTTATTTGTTGATGAAAATGTCAGTTAATTTAGTTTGAGTTTTTGTCCATGTGCACTTGTTTTTATTAGTTACTGTCTAGTTTTCGTCAGGGGAAAAAAGGTTGTTGACAGAAACTATGAGGAAAATAATAAGTCAACAAAATTAACCCTGAACCTGAAAGGTCACATGAGGTCAAACTCTCCCCTGAGACAACAGAAAACAACAATGTGCCTCCAAGTTTTCCTCTGACGCTGGAAAAGTGCAGACTCCCATGACAGGCTGGAGAAAACATCGGCAAGATGAACTGCGAGCACGGCGATTGTTCCTCGCTGTCGTGCTGGGAGCGCCTGAGGCGGTTTGAACCGGGGGCTGGTGGAGCGAGGAGGGGCAGCAGAGGATTGTGGGTCGTGCAGGAGGTGATGAGGTTGGACGGATTATTTGCTGCCAATTTAAGCGACAGCACGGCTCGTGGACTTCCTTCTTCTTTAGAAAGTGTTGGTTTGCCCGAGGGGACAGGGCAAACTGTGGGACGATCATTACGCTGTAACGGGGCGGCCTTCACCAATCAGCCGCCATCAGAGATCAGCCACGCCGCAGCCTGACATGTGAGGAAACGTTTAATGGAGGGACTGGTCCTCCTCTCTGTGTTCCCCTCACTGTTTCTTCTGCACTCATTCAGTCAGTGATGTAACCACGGCCTGATCCTCCTCACCAGCTCCCACCAGTTTGGGCTGAAATCTGCTCCTGAAGGGGAGGAGGAGGAAGAGGAAGAGTGTGGACTCTGACTTTGACGAAGCTCTGATGGTTCTCTCCTGTGGGCCATGAAACTTCTGGTGCTCCTGAGACTGGAGGTGCTGGAGGACAGGAGGATGGAGAGCTGAGTATAAAACTGATACAACCGGTTCAGCTCCTCTCGTACTCAGATTTGGAGTGCATGGACTCAGTTTTGGCGCACTAGTGCACAGGTAGACTTCACCAGTGAAGCAAAGTCATCTGCTACTGGACAATTTGTGTGTAGTACCTTTACCAGTACCACTGGTAAAGCTCATTTCTAAGTGCTCTTTCTAAATCAGAATTTAAAAATCATGATAAACCACGATTCTACTGGATGATTATGACATTGTTTTAATTTCTTAACCTTTATTTAACCAGGTTAGTCCCATTAAGATCAGCAGATCTCTTCCAAGAGACACCTGACCAAGAATGGCAGCAAAACACAGTTTCAACGAACAGTCACACAGACTCAATACGTTACAGCCAACTACAGAATATACGAAGAATGAGAGGGCGTCATCATCAAGACTCACAGCCATCTACCACAGATAATCTTAGAAATGATGAAATGTCGAGTTGAGTAACTTGAAGTTCTGCTGAAGAGTGTTTTTGGTTTATTTTCCCATCATAACCCAGAATACTGTTGATGCTGTAATGAAGGAGGAAGTTCATCCGCTGTCATCAGATCAGTGCTGTGGTCAGATTAGGACATTTCTGCTTTGGGGAATTTCACCAACATCATGAACGTTATGTGAGGAAATCTGTCAAATGTCAGCTGGAGGTCCTCTTTCTCCACAGTACGAACGTGGATTTATAGACGTCTGGGCTTTTGGACTGGAGGTGGTCCCCATCTAGACTGGGTTTGTGAACTGGTGGACCACACTGTAACTGATTTTTGTAAACTTAGCAGGACTATACCGTAATATCTACAGCTCCCTACAGTAAAAATATATGCAGTAAATTACCATAAACGGTAAAAGATTGTGGGAAAACATACAGATTTCTGTAAAATTAACAGCATTTTAGTATAAAATCAGCAGTTTTCTCCTGTAAAATGTCTATTCAATTAGTTACTGTGAAGGGAAGTTGATCATGAGAAAATTCAATTTTGGGCAGGAAAACTGACAAAAAGCAAGATCTCTTTGAGTAAATGTTTCACATTTTTGAGTTTGAGTAAATGTGTTTTATCAGATAAAAAATTGATGTGTGAGTTGTTTTTGTACAAAATTATACCTTGCTAATAAGTGATCAGCAAAAATAGTTAACGATATAGTAATTTAAAATAAAATACAGCAAATTTACTGTACCTTAAAATGCATTAAATACATTGTAAAATAAAATACAGTAATGATACTGTAAATAAAAAGGGAACAGTATGGATAATGTGTTTGAAAATTCAGTAATTTAGTGGTTAATTGAAAGACAGTAATGACACCTTAAAAAAATACAATAGTAAATACAGCAATGATAAATTAAAGTAGAATGAAGCTATTGTAAAGACATTCACAGTAACTTACTGTAAAATACTCAACAACCTTTTTACAGTGCAGTATAGACTGAAATCCTGATGTGATGTAGTAGATAGTTGAAGCCTGTCACAGATCTCATGCAGCTCAGCTCCAAAACAAGAGCCAGTCTTTCATCACTCTAACAGCTGAACATTTGTGCAAAGCTTAAGAGGAAGTTTCCAAGGATTTCAAGATCATTTTCGCAAAAGCAAAGGATGACCAAGGGGCTCTGTGACCTTGAACTCTTGACCTCTGGCTCCAGACTCTAATACGTCCTCCACATTGTGTTTTAATGGTTGTCCCTCCTGATGATCCTCTCCAGGAGCTCCACCTGAGCACAGAGGTCTGATATCTGAGTCTGTTCAGCAGGAGCCGTCAGTCATTGTGAAATGTCTTTGAGCAGTATCTTACACACTCCTGTAAAGAACTACAAACTGCTCACCGTGATGAAATGTGGAGCTTTCTCCAGAACAAGCTGGCCCCGGGACGCAGAGCTGAGCTGATGTCTGGATGGACACTCGGTCAGCCCGGGGAGACACTCCACCAGAGCAGAGTCAGAGAGGGAAACACAGCCGAGGCGCCTTTTGATGGACGGAGCTGCCGGCGTGAAGGAAGGCGGCCTGTCAGCCCCGTAAATAAAACAGAGGAGTGATCAGATCTGATGGTTTGTTTTTACAGACCAGCGGCAGAGTCCAGACCGAGAGGAAACAAGAGCAGGAGTCTCAGGTTTAGTGAAACAGGTTGAAAATAAAGTGTGGAGGACAATAATCCATCTGTCCTCCATTAATAAATGAAAACAGCCTCCTCCTCAGAGCGGATAAATCAGGCCTCTTCAGAGGAGGCTCGGGTTCGAGGTGGGCTGCTGCCCCTCCACAGTGAGGGAGTCCCGGCCTCTGGTTAGGATGCTCCTGGTCCCTGGAGTTCCCACCGCTCTGGTCTTAGCTGAAGCCTGTGGGATGGTTCACTGTATCCTGGATCACTGCTGATCAGAAGCTCATCGTTAACATTTGTTGGCGCAGATACCCAAACCATGCATTTATATTTTATTCACATTTAAATATTTACATGTTTATGAAACACAGTTGTTTTTCTTTCATGCTGTCACTTTGTTATTTCTTCACGAGGCCGCCTGCTCTTCAGAAGAATTGAAGATGAAGTGATTTATTGTGTTGAGACAACAGGAGACCTGAAGCTCTCAGTGAACCATCAAGCAGCTGAAAGGAGCTTCAATCAGACCAACATCCAAGGGGAAATTTAAGAGACATTCTGGCCATAGAAAACGTTTGTGATTCAGACAATCACATGGCAGCAACTCAGTGCGTTCAGGCATGTAGATAAATATGTCAACTACAAACTGAGCATCAGAATGGAGAAGAAAGGTGATCTAAGTATCAAGTGAGCAGCAGTTTTCTGGACCAAAATGCCATTATGGTGCTCCTAAACCTGTATGAACCTTTCAGCATTAATGGAGCCTTCACAGATGTGCAGGTTACCCATGCCATGGGCACTAACACCCCCCCATACCATCACTGATGCTGTCTTTTGACCTTTGCTCTGATAACAGTCTGGATGGTCCTTTTCCTCTTTAGCCTGGAGGACACCACGTCCATGATGTCCAAAAACAGTCTGAAATGTGGACTCAGACCACAGCAGACTTTTCCACTTTGCCTCAGTCCATCTCAGATGAGCTCGGTCCAGAGAAGCCGGCGGTGTTTCTGGGTGTTGTTGATATTTGTCTTTGTCTTTGCATGGTAGAGTTTGACCTTGACCTTGTAGATGTAAAGATGAACTGTGTTAACTGACAATGGTTTTCTGAAGTGTTCCTGAGCCCACGTGCTGATATCCTTTACAGAATGATGCTGCTTTATAATGCAGTGCTGCCTGAGGGATCAGAGGTCACAGGCATTCAGTGTTGGTTTTGGGCCTTGCTGCTCACATGCAGAGACTTCTCTGATTCTCTGAATGTTTTGATGATATTATGAACTGTAGATGATCAAATCAGTTGTATGTTGAGAAGCATTCTTCACCTGTTGGACTATTTGTTTCCGATGAACCTGTTCACCTGTGGATGTTCCAAACAGGTGTTTTTGAACATTCCTCAGTTTTCCCAGTCTTTCATTGCCCTTGTCCCAGCTTTTTTGGTACGTGTTGAAGGCTGAACATTAAATATGAGGTCCTTGCAGTGTATTCAGTTGAATATAGATCAAAACGATTTCAGATCATTGTCTTCTGCTTTGATTTTTGTTTCCACAACGTCCCAACTTCATTGGCACTGGGGTTTGTGTATCCTGGTTTGAACCCTTGTTGCTCATTTTAAAGAGCTGCAGCTTCACCGGAGGCCTGCAAATGTTGCTCCTCAGGGTTCAAATGTTGATGTGGACTGATAGAATAAAATCTGGATGTATCTCGATGATGTTAAAATTAGACGTGCTCCTCCATAAACGGAAGAACTTCTCTAACGAGTTCAGCCTCGACCTCTGCTGAACATGGCGAAGCCGCTGAACGTTCTCCGTCTGACATTAATCGTTTCAGCCTCATGTTTCATGAAATTAATCCACACGTTCTCACGCAAGCTTCCACTCCCTCCCATGATACTCCACGCCAAAGAGATCCCTGACGTCTCCTGGCGGCGGTGAGCGAAGCTGAAAGGGTAATACTCTGAAACGACTTCATCACCTGTTTCCCCCTCATCCAGCCTCCCCACGCCCCGTCTGCGGCCGCTTTCATCCCAGTTTCACTCTAATCCAATTAAACGTGGAGGCAGAGGCGCTGTCAGTGCCAAACATGTTCCTGAGCGAGCCAACGGAAAAAAAGCCTCAAGACAGATTAAGGCGAAGGAGATCCTTAATTTGTTAATCAGCGAGCTCCGCTGTCAGCGCACGAGCGAGCACGTCTTCATACAGGCCCTGATGTGGGGGGGGAGTGAAGCGTGAAACACAAAGGAGGAATCAGGAACGATTACAGGGAGACCAGAAGGATCACACGTGGATTCATTTCATTATGTGGACCAACGTCTGCCTGACCGTGAGCAGGAGGACCAGGCAAACATCAGCAGAGAGGACGGGCCCTCTTTGGTTCATATGATGCTAAATCAAACATGGACGTCCAGCTTTAGGGCCTGATTTATGTCAGACTGAGGAGCTTTGGGGAGTTTAAGACCTGCGAACTAATCAGAAAAAGGGAATCACACTCAGAGGAAGAGCTATGGAGCGCCGTGTGAGCATAAAATTCAGATCAGTGACGTCAACCCTAGTTCAGCTCTAGAACTCAGTTTTGGTCAACTAGTGCTCGCATAGACTTGACTAGTGAGGCGAAAAGTGTCACTAGTACTACTAGTACACTTCAAAATGTTCCCTGGTACTACTAGTAAGCCTTGTGTTACTAGTAGTTCTGGTTGGGTTGATTACTGTCTGATCTTCCATGGGTTTGAATGTGAGTGTCTGTCTCTGTATATCAGCCTTGTAATTGGCTGGCCACCAGGCCTGTGCACAAAATATCGATTCTGCAAAATATCGTCATGCAGTCTTTGCGATATGTTTATCGATACAGATCAGCTCAGCTCAGCTCAAAGCTGAAGCCAAACTTCATGATTGAAGCACGTGTTCAACATTTGAACTGAGGTCGAAACTCTTTGAGGACCTACATTTCAGTGCTTTGAGTTGTAGAACAATCGTTTTCTTGTTGCAATGAAAAAACAAATGGAAATTTGTCAGGAATTCTGATGAAGGCGTAATAAACGTCCATAATTTAGGCTTATCAGGATACATATGGTATCGTGAGGTTGCTGGCAGCCCTGCTGACCACCTGTCCAGAGGGTGCCCTCTCAGGCTGAGGCCTGGCCCACTTCAGACGGGCCAGGCCTCAGCCTCCTGTGACCTGACAGGGTTAAGGTGGCATGGATTCACTCATCAGGTGATAGACTTTGCTGATCGTCTTCCCAGACCGATAATTAATGGACATGTGTCCTCCATGTCCGAGCTGATGGTCTGCAGCTGCTGCACATGCAGAGGGACTGGTCCGGACCCGGAGAGCGCCGGTCCGTGTTTAATTCAGGTTTCCTCATCAGCTGGAGGAGCTGCCCCCCCGCCCGGGCGGGACTCCGGCCCGTGCTCATGATTGATAGATGCTGTTTATCTGCAGGCAAGCTGCTCAATTTCAACTTAGGCTGCCGTCAGTGACAAAGAGAGCTTTCTCAGAGGACGCAAACAAACTAAAACAACAGTTATTAAGCTAATCATGAGTTATTGGAGCCATTAGCCTGCCCTGGAGACACCTCACACACTCATACCTGCTGAGGTGTGTTGGTGATCCTCTGGACCACCAGGTGTGGCCTTCGTTATCAAACCGTTTAATTATGCAGCAAATCAAAACTTAGACCAGAAACTGAGGTCAAGACTGCCTGTTTATCCAACTTTAAGAAGAACAGAGTCCTCCTGACCAAACTAAACTCAGCCCTGTTTTTATTTTATTGATGAGTTTTATCGTGAGAATGAGAAGAAATATTTTTTTTCTATGGCTCGTGCTTCACATCAGATTATATGTGTTTATTTAGTAAATAATCGTTAATTTGGATAGATTTTAGGTAGTAAAAGATGTAAGTCAAACACATTTTGATGAGGATAAATAGACTACTTATTATTCTAAATTCAAAATGTCTTCATTTTTGCACTTTCAGAAGATGGAAGTCATTTGGTTGTTTTTTTATATGAGTGGCATGTTTGGACGTGGGCACATTCTTCTTCGGTGGAACAGGACAGGAATCGGATCTTAATCACAGAAGCTTAAAACAAAATCAATTAACTCAAAATAAAAACAAGGGACAGTCACTTTGTCTTAATGTTCAGGGAATTAAACAGGCTGCAAGATCCAGTCATTATTTATAAAGTAACATTAATGATTTTTACTGATTAATGAGGTTTCTAATTCATATTTTGATTGATAAAAATTCTTTGTAAGTAATGTTCCTAAACTAGTAAAATGTCCTCCATTGTTTGAATGACATTGTTCCACAATAACGGCATTCTTACACATGACCAAAAGATATGGAGTGACTGGGGTCTACATGTCCACACCCCCTCCAACATCTCTGTTGTAGATGTTGTTGTTTAGCCTTAATGTGTGGGCTGATAAAAGAGCGTTACAGATTTTTCCACCGTGAATTTCTGCCTTTACAGTTTCGATCCAGTCTTTGAAGGGATTCCTTCATATGCAGCAGTCAGAAGGACAATCATCTCATTAATCCCCGTGTGTGCAAAAGTTTGATAGAAATCCTTTCAAGGCACAACCGCAACACAATATGACCTTGACCTTTGACCTATGACCCCCAAAATCTACAAAGTCAATCTTTGGATCAGGAGATCAGGATGGACATGTGGTCAAAGTTTGAAGAAAATCCTTTGAGACCTTTGGAGACGTTGCTTTCTCCTGTCCGTGACATCCAGACAGATGGTCGACCTGAAGACTCTATGCTCCGCCCTCACCTGATGTTGCCGCCGCTGCCGCTGCCGCTGCCGCTGCCACCGAGGGATAAAAAGTCTGAATTTAGGAGCCGTTAAGTGTAATGAAGCTATGAAATATAAAAGTCTATCTTTGAATCACTTCTATGTTTTAGAGGAAGCCAACATTCCCTCAAACACTCAGACTGGATGATTGTTCTGTCAGACCAGCTGGAGTCGATCAATCCTGCGGTGGTTCGTCTCTCTAAGGATGAAGACGTTTCTCCTGATATCTTAATTAAAAGGCAGAGGTCAAATGTTAATCAGCTGTCAGGCCCTCACCGAGCTCCTCTGGTTGATGAGGGTTAACCTGTGCCAGAGCCGACGCCTCGTCCTGAACCACTAAATGTTTGTTTGTCTCTCCCGTCATGCTTTTATTTGTTAATTACCTCCAACACTTCACTGCTTCTATAAATGACTATTGTTGTTTAAGCTCTCACTCCTGATTCCCCCGCCGCAGTGTGACAAATCCACCAACGACGGTGATTTTCTCGAGCCGCTGCGTCTTCATAAACACATAAATTCATCCACGGCGGCGCCGGCATGCCTGTTTTTCTTTGTTTAACGCCGACGTGGATCAGGATACAACACGTTAGGAAGCGAACAGTGGACCCAGTCAGCGTGTAAAAGAATTAACATTCTAATTAAAACCTCATTAGACTCTGATTTGGCAGATAATTATACCCGTGTGTGGCTGCTCTCGCCACCGTTCGGATTTGATGAGGTGTGTTAGTGATAATTAGCTCGCTGATGTGGAGTCATGTGACAGCGCCGCCGCACACCGTGAAAAGGAAGAGTTTGGACTTCATTCTTTTGTTTCAGACTGAATCAGAGTGAATGAACCGGAGGTAGATCTATTCAAGCAGACAGGAATCTAAAGACAGAGAGGCCTGGTCCATCGCTCTGTGTTTCCTGTAGACCACCGTAGCTGCACCCAAAGAGAGCTGGGCACCTACAAGAAGACACTCTGAGCCACAGCTGTGCAAAGAAACTCCAGCTTTAGTGCTTTTCGTGGACTTAATCAAGATAGAAACAGACTTCAACACATTCTTGTGCATAAATCTTTGAAGAAAGTACTCTGTTATTGTGTTTTTACTGTGCTCGATGGGAACGCCTACTTTGGTCAGAGTGTCCCACAGGGACGTCAGGTTTATTTATCAACAGAAATAACTCATAGTACCTGAAACGGGCGAAAAACAGCTGCAACGTTTAGTTTCAGAAACTGACGCCTCTCTGTTAACCCTCATGCTCTAACCTTGACAATAACAGAAGCAATGACTGAACACAGCGTCTCCTTCATAAAAATATTGACATTTTTATGTGAACGCCGTACATATTGTTCCTTAACACAGTTTATTTTTCATCTATTTTCGCTCAAGGCACATCATATTTCTATCCATGTAAAATAACCCCTTTAAAACATGTTAGAGTGTCTTTTAGACATTTTATTTTATTGACGAAAGCTCAACAAAATATTAAAAACAACAGTTTAACCAATGAAATATCTATAAGCAAAGTAATGCAACATTTATTCAGGTAATTTAAAAAATCATTCATTGGTTATTGTTTAGTTGTTTTAATATCTTCTGGTTTTAAGGCCCATCTGTGTGCCTGGACCCACCTTTTGAGAACCCCTGCCCTCTTCTGTGCTGAGTAAGTAGCCAGTGTTGCCAGATTTTCTACTGAAACAAGCAACCAGGTCGTTAAAAACAAGCCCGAAACAAGCAACCTCCAGCTATTTTTTTTAATGTGATAAATCACTTTTTAAAAAGAGAAATCTACATAAATTGGTTTTGATTTTCATCATTTTCATTCAAATTTCACAGTGACATTTACTCTTATTTGTCTTATAATTAAATTGACCTATTCAACATCCTTTAGTTTGGAGGTGAAACATCCTTTTCTTTATACACAAGTGAAGGGCGGGCCTACTGTTGTTTATAACTCTGTTATCACTGAACAGTCTGTCTAACCTGGATTTTTGTAACCAAACAGACATAGTCAGGCTTTTAACTATGTTTAATGTTGATCCTCTGCAGCTTTATTATGGTGAAATCAGTAACAGCTACATTAGAAATAAACTTAATTCTGGCTGTAAGGATTTGTTTTTGGTGGAAACATCATTGTCGCCTATTTTTACAGTAATATTTACATTTGTTTTTGGAGTGGGACAAATAGTTTGTGAAACTTATGAATGTAGTTTATATTGGTAGTAGAGTGAGCATCAGATCCCTCCTGGGTTTGGAGTACAACAAGCCCAAATGAACGCAACCTGCAACTGCCAGTATTTACAAGCAACTTTTAAAAAGAGAGGCCCAACGTCGCTTATAAAAAGCAGACCTGGCAACCCTGGCAGCAGGTTTCAGGGTGTACAGGTGGGCCCAGCAGCTCTGAGTGTGTCAGTGATTTCAGGTAAATCCACAGCCTGAAGACACTTCCTCTGACTCACACTCACACCCTGTTGTTCAAACAGCAGCTCCAGGTAAACCAAAGCTGGTGCTTCCTGTTGTGTAACACACCTGTGGACTCTGTCGTCACCTGCAGGTACGCCTGTGGACTCCTGAGAGAGTCGTGAGTCACAGAGGGAGCATTTCATCATCCTGAAGGCTGAAGGGTTTGGGCCACGGCTCAGGATGTGAGTAAATCATGACCTAAAGGGATTTTGATCTGATGAACTATAATTAAAGTAAATTATTGATCCAGAGGGAGATTCAGGCACACTTTCAGGCGGCTTCAGTGTCTTTTTCTAAGTTTTTATTGTGTTGAAACTTTAAATTTTGCTCTGGACTTGAACATCTTTATTGAATCTTCAAATAACTGAGGACAGGAGCTGCTGCTTTGTTGTTTTTCTGTTTTTAAGAAAGAAGAGTCTATTTGATAATAAAGCAGTCTTAAAGTGCTTTACTAACTCTTATATAACAATATCAACAGATATAAAAAGGTGAACACCAGAGGAAACATACACACGCATGCATGCATATATACACACATAACAAATGCTCTTTGAATGTGGTTGAAGTTTTTTCAGGGCAAAGCATCATGCTGGTTTTTAATCTGACCTGAGGACAACAAGCAGGTCCTGATCAGGAGACCTGAGGCCTGGTCCATAAATAAAGATTAGAAAATCTTTTTTTCTATAAACGTCATTTGAAAATTTTCAGATCTTTTTCAGAAACAACAGAAGAAGAAAAGAAAAAACAAAAAGGAGTCCATGTCAGACCAAACGATGTCCAGAGGTTAGGGACCTGGGATATGAGTCCTAAAGGCCGGCACCAGATGAGGTCAAAGACATCGTGATGACACGTTAAACAACACAACACAAAAATCAATAGTTTGATGCTAGAAAGCATTGAGAAGGAAAATAAGAAAATAAAGTATAGGTCTGCTCTGTCCTGTCTCAGGCTTTCAACAGATCCTGAAGTCACTTCCTTTTCCTTAAAGGAAACATGGCACTTAATGTCCTGATGAGTTAACATCTGAAATATGCAGACATGTAAGAGAATATTCTGTTGGATATGGAAAGCAGTGACATCAACTGCAGTTCAGCTCTACTAGTACTCAGATTTGGTCAACTAGTGTATGAGTAGACTTTACTAGTGAAGCAAAAAGTGTCACTAGTACTACTAGTAGATTGAAAAATATCTCACTAGTAGTATTAGTAGACTGTTTTTAGTCTACTAGTGGTACTAGTACAAGTAGGAGGGATTATAACCAAATCCAGCACCCTGATTGGTTGTTATATTTTCGAAAGTCAATGGGAAGCCTGAATTTGCTTTTCTCTGCCCACTTATTAGCATGTAAGGATTACTAGTAGTACTAGTGAACAGTTTTCAACCTACGAGTAGTATTAGTGACGCTTTTTGCTTCACCAGTGAAGTCTACTCGAGCACTAGTCGACTAAAACTGAGTACATGTACTCCAAATTTGAGCACTAGTAGAGCTGAACTATGGTTGATATCACTGATATTAGTTATAATCCCCAAACAGCGCTCCATAGTTGGATCAAAACAAGAAACAAACCTGTTGTAGTTTTAGAAACATGTAATTGAAATCAGCTTTATCACCACCCTGAAGGAAATTAGGTTTGCAACATGCACCAGTGCACAATAAGTCCATGAGAAAACATAAAACATGCATGCTAAAGGAAAATCCTGAGCACAGTGAAAGCAAAGGGACTTAAACCTCGAAGAGAAAGGCTGAGGGATCAGACAACAGCTCATGAGGAGCATTCAGTCATAAGAATAAAGAAATAATCAAGAATGAGTTTAATCCACAGTATACATAAAACACACACAAGAAAGCAGCTCAGGCTCACGAATAAAGATTTTCAGCAGGGTTACAAGAAGTTCTGGGACACCTTATTTTTGGTTTGAGGGATTCTGTATGATCAGCGAGAAGGAGGAAGACCAAACTTAACAATCCCATCCCCTTTTCACTACTTTGACTAGCTTTACAAGTCTGTTTTTAACAATTAAGAACCAAGCAACCAATCAGCATGTCTGAACACTTCTATAAGACTGTGTTAATTTTGTTGACTAATTATTTTCCTCATAGTTTTCATCAACAACCTTTTTTCCCCTGACGAAAACTAGACAGTAACTCATAAAAACAAGTGCACATGGACAAAAACTCAAACTAAATTAACTGACATTTTCATCAACAAATAAAAACTAGACTAAAATGTTTGACAGAGACTTAATCCAATCAGACCTAATGTGGTCATGTAGGAAGTAGGGACAAGTTAGGAATATATCCAATCACAGCTACTTTGGTTGTGTGGAAAGGTTGGATGAGTTCAGAGGGACATCCAATCACAGCTGCCTTAGCTTGGTGGTGGTGGGATAAGTTGTGGAGCGATCCAATCAGAGCTCCTCTCTTTATGAATTGATATATTCATGTAGAGCAGGTTCACTGTTTGTTGTCAGTTCTGGTATTGTAGCTGAGATGCTCTGCCAGGTAGCCTAAATAAAGGTGACTGCATTTCACACAAAAGTTCAATTTGTTTCTGTTCATTTATACATTCAGACTTTACTAGCATTCAGTAAAGGGTTATTAGATGTTTGATTTTATCCAAGTGTAAAACATGACTTCAGAAATTCAGGGAAACAGAAAAAATGTCTTACCCTTTACACTTCATATTTTAGTATAGAGTAAAATTAAAACAATTTAGAGACTAAATTATGACTAAAACTAAAGATATTTTAGGCAAAAGACTAAAACTAAATTAAAAGTGCTTTCAGAATGAACACTGCTAGAATCAAAGCTACGCTGAACCGGACAGTAAAAATGTTGGATGTGTTCTCCATGTGCGTGCTCTGGACTCTGTTTCTGTTGTATGTTTGTGCAGCAGAGGCCAACGTGAACCCACATGAAGGTTTTTGACTTGTTCTGCTCCTCTGAGACGTGAAAACGTCCAGAGGAGAAGTAAAGAGTCCTGAGAGCATGCTTCATCTCCTAACTTCAGATCTGTCCTCATCTGATGTCTTTGATTTCAGTCTCACATCTGCAGGCTCTTCCTGCACTTCGACACCCTCCAGATCTTTCAGCTTCCTGTGAGGAGATTCTCAGTATCCACCAGAGTGTTTCAGTGTCTGCTTTGTTCGCCACGTGTCCATGTTGGTTTGATCAATCCTGCTGCAGATGGAGAGGAAGTCAAGCTGGGGACGTCTTCTCAGCCCTGATTCATCCTAGACTATACCAGGGTGGTCTACCCAGAAAAGTCCCTGATGGTCTAGTTCACACCTGGTCCTCATGTCAGGTAATGCAGGAGGGGAAGGAGACATACCAGGGTAAATTCAGGGTTTTTCTGCAGGTGTGGACGCCCCAGAGATTATTAAGAAAGTTAATTTATGAATAATAAATTTATATTCAACAAATAAAGATTGGAGAAAGCACTGATTGAGATTGAAGAAAGTAAAAATATTTATATGCACAAGCAACTTTGAGGCTCCTCCAAATTTCGATCAGTGAAAATAGCTTCAACTAGAAATCACTCAGAGAGCACAAACCTCCACCAAGGTAGCTCACATGTTGCTGTTACATCTATGAGAAATAGTTCTATGATCAAGTTTCCATCATAATATGATTCATGACCCTGAAAACCCACACCTAGCACTCAGAATCATGTTGATATCATTATTAGTTAGACAGTTATTGAGCAAAAACAACCATTCACTAATGGAGGTTATCTGGACCACCACCAAATCTCATCATTTTTAAGTTGGGCCATTACCAACATCTCCTGAAAATTTCAGCAAAATCCGTCCAGTAGTTTTTGAGGAATCTTGCTGACAAACAAACAAACAGACAAACATATGTGCACAAAAAAACACAACCTCCTTGGCGGAGGTCATAAGCCATCAATTATCTCTCTTTCTCCATACATATATAAATATATATATATATTTATATATACATGTATATATATATATATATATATATATATATATATATATATATATATATATATGTATATATGTATAGTAAAGCCTAATGATTCACTACTTTTGGCTAGGACACCTAATGCCAAATCCAGCACCCTGATTGGTTGTTATATTTTTTAAAGCCAATGGGAAGCCTGAATTTGCTTTTCTCTGCCCCCATGTTAGCATGTAAGGATTACTAGATTACTAGTAGTACTAGTGATATTTTTTGCTTTACTATTAAAGTCTACCTGTGCACTAGTTGACCATAATTGAGTACATGTTCTCCAAATTTGAGTACTAGTAGAGCTGAACTACAGCTGATATATTAATTTGTGACATCAGTTTTCTGCCCAAACAGCTGTCCACATGTTTGTTCATTCAGCTGTCTCATTAGCGGCCCACTACCTTTCCTGTACCATGGGCTGATTTCTAAACCAACACAAAGGGATGGGTTTGAGGACTCGCTGTGTTTTCATCAACTGATTAACAATGATGTTTAGGACAATGTCAGCTGAGTTACCCTTTGAGGTAGGACGCCTGACCAATAGAGACACAGCGTGGGTTTGTATCCATGTCAGTCACGTCCCTGATTATCCAAACCAGACATCCTTCATGAATAAAAGCAGGCCTGATATAATAAATTCAGCTCGTACAGTGAGAGCCTTTAGAGATATGAGACATTCAGACTGAACCAGGCTGTAAAACCATCTGATCTCCACAATCATTGAGATACAGGGTTTCTGCACACAGCCTCTAGTGGACTCTGGAGGAACTGCAGCTTTTTTAATAATCAAAAGATTGTTTATTAAATTGTATTTGCTCTTTCCTTGAAGATAGAAAATGAAGCCTTAAATCCTGCCCGAGAATGATAGATGTACTTTTTAATGAGTTAGTATTTTTTTATTTTTATGATCTTAACTCTCAGTAGAACAAAATGACAGAGCGGTGAAGCTCCAGTTACCACCAGGACTGTTGCCTAACTGTGACACACTTTAATCCACACAAACTGAAGGACAGAATAAATCAGAGTTTGGTCTGTCAGCTCTGACCTCAGCCCTGCTGGTTTATGTAACTTTATGCAGCAATCTTGTATTTTGAAGATGACACAGATGTTGTTGGGTGTGTTCTGTTGGACCTCCAGCTCTGCAGAGGAGCAGCAGCTGCTCTCTGCTCGGACCTGCGCACTGAAGTAACACCGTGATGCGTTTAGGTGCCGCGGGTCTGTGGGAATAAGAGGGAGAACAAGTCTGTTGTGAAATTTTAGTGCTGAATGAAGAGACGAGGATTTTAAAGTACAGTTTTGCTAATGGTGCAGCTTTTGTTTTTGTTTTACTTGACCATATCAACTGTCTGTAAGGCCGTCCGTCTGTCCATCAAACTGTCTATCCATCTATCAGTCTGCCTATCTATCTATCATCTATCTATCCATCTATCTATGCTCATTCCCTCCAGTACTGGTCTGTTATATTATGCAGGACCTTAAAGGTACAGTACGATATTTAGCTCGTTATTTTTAATATAAACTGTGCAGGTGGACAGTAACTCTGCTTCACCTGCAGGTTTGTTGCGGTCCTGCAGCTCTGTATTATCTTATTAATTCATAGTCACTGTCATCGCTTTAATATACTAAACTTTGCCTCCACAGTGTTTCCCTCCTCTCACATGTGCATCATCGATGGATAGTTGAAATTTAAATTAATATTTCAGATTAAATCAATCAAAACCGCTGTTTTGCAGTTGAGTAAAGCCGCAGTCACTCATCTGGGATGTCTATTAAATATAAGTTCATCTACATAAGACAGGCCTCTCAGCTCTGGGCGGGCCTTCAGTCCTCAGATGTCCGGGCTCTCCTGCAGCCCTTAACGCCTCTGAACTTTCTGGGAAGTTCTTCAGGCTGAAGTTTGCACATAACGGAGTGTTTCAGTGATCAGTGAGTGATTATCTGAGGAAGAGTGCGATCGGTGACTCAGGACGATGAAGGATCGTGACGTATGGTGACGTCACGCGGCGATTTCCTGTACGTGCAGTTGTTTTTCAGGAGGAACTTTGACATGAAGCTGCTCACTGTAGGAGCTGTGCATCAGCTGGCCCGCACCCCGTGAGCTCCACGACTCTGATCCGTCCTCTCCTTCGAGCCCCGCCGCCCTCACCTTCAGTCCGCGGATAAAATGCTGCGGAGGCCGTCCTGCCCCGGGGGCACTCGGTGGAGCTCGGCCGTGTTCGCGGTGCTCCTGCTCGGCGCGTTGGCTTCGGTCTGCCGGGCTGAGGAGGCGTCCTGCCACGGAGCCTACGACCTGTACTTCGTTTTAGACAAGTGAGTACGAGAGTAAAGCTGAGTGTGTGTGGGTGTGTGGGGAGGAAAAGTTTAACAGAGGACCCTGAAGAGGCCATGGAGTCCTGACTCTGTGTTAGTCTGTCAGATAACTTCACCCATCCTGAGACTGAGGCTCAGAACAATGAAAACAGGGCATGTGCTGAAGAGCTGTCTTCAGGGCCGGGGGGATGAAGGTGGTGGCCTCGGGCCCTTGTCGTGTGTGTGTGGACCTGCTGTTTGCAGCCACCATTTTCTTGATGCAAAGATGTTTCCTGTCCTGACAGCAGATGGACTGTCCCACGTCTCCATGGGGTGGACTTCATGTCCATCAGAGCAACATCCATTAGAGAGTGATCAGGAGGAGCAGAGCCTTAACAAACTCATTTATCATCTGTCACTTCGTTCAGGCCAATCAGAGGCCTCCGCTGACTCCACAGCCTCTTAAAGAGGTCAAAGAGGTCAGATATGTCCAGTATTCCTGAGAGGATTGTTGTAAACCAGGGGTGGCCAACTTTGATTACCAAGATATGCATTTGTTTCAGTGCCTGAGGGCCACACTATTACGCATATTCGGGCCCTCTCATAGAGGAAAAATATTTAATAAACAAAAATATCAAATAAAAAGCTTTAAAAATCATAATACCAACATAAATATATATGAACTCAATCAGACATTCATAACTAAATGACACATCACTAAAACCAATTACAGCTTCTTTTTAATGCAGTAAAAGAATGAATGTGTACCAGTTTTTAAAGCACAAATACATGACCTCTGCTGTTGTTTCCAAATATAGTTTTTACAGACACTGTACATTATGTTTTAATGCCTCAGGAAAGATGCTTAGAGACAGAATCCTACCAAAGTACGTTCTTTAATGACTTGCAAGAAACATGCACCAGCAGCCTCTGCCTATCCTAATTTGTGCATTATGTATTTCTGCTAACTCATGATGAATCATATTTAACAGCTGTTAATCGTTCTTCATTTTAACACTTTAATTTACCTAAAGAGAGAGAGAGGAGGTGCTGTTTGGGTTGGACAAAAGTGTTTGAGCTGGTGATGGATGGAGGAAACTCTGCTCATCAGGTTAATCCACTTTTCCAAACGTTAACACATTTTTGTGCAGTTTAGGCTGCAGGCTGGGGGTGTCCAAATGATCTGTTATCAGTGCATGGATGCAGAGACAGTATGAAAGATTTAACGTTGCAGAGGCTGCTCCTACGCTGTTGCATCAACTTAGTTTCTGAAGAAGAAAAAATAAGTTTATACAGATGAGACCTGTGAAATGTATTTATTTTTGCGTGCCATGAAAACATTTCTAAAAAAGTCACCTGGTGCAGTGATGTGGAAAATCTGGATTTCTGCTCTAACAGCCTCCTGCCACTAGTTGGGGCTGCAGCTGTGGTCTTTGTCTTTCTGTAGTTTCACCACGACACAGACATACACAATCAGCTTCAAGTCATGTTTTTATTCAGCTCGAAGCAGCTCTGCAGGATGAAGTTTAAGTGTTCGGGCTGCTCAGGGGAGAATGTCATATGTACTGGACAGCTTTGTAACCACGTGTCAATGGACTCGTAGGTCTTAACTGGAGGTTGAGGGTGCGAGCAATGCACTTTCTGCTCCATACTGTCAGCGAGCGTGTTTTTGTATTCTTCCAAATTCAAGCCACGCTGCCCTGCTGTTTGCTTTGTTCGGCCCTTTATTCTGTGTCTGGTTCAGTCTGTGTGATCCATAATCACCTGAGCTTTCAGCAAAGTGATGCAGAGCTCGATTCATCCAGCTCAGGACTGACGTAGAGCTCCTGCCCAGTTAAGGCTCTGTTGTCAACAGCTCTGCATTCATCCCAACCTCTGTGCTCTGCAGTGGGGTCAAACAGTCCATGAATCGGTGCTGCTGAGGAGGCGGGTCACTTATTCAGAGTCTTGTAATTTCAGTCGAACCTCTGATACTGTCTGATGGAGGGGTGGAGGAGTGGGCGGAGCCTGTGAGGTGTTTACTTCGCTCCTCGCCACCTTCAGCCTCTGGTCCAAACATTTCAAACATGTTTGTTTAGTTCAGACACAGATTTTTCTTCCTCTTTTGGTTAAAACATGACTGAAGATAAAATTTCTTTAAATGTCCTCATGTTGAGTAAGTTATTAATAAATAGATCCTCTGGGCCCAACGAAGGGCCTCATGTTGGCCTCTGGACCACGAAGAGGCCCTGGTTGATGCTTCTTGTCAGATGTGACACTCTGTTCTGTGACCCAGATTTTCAGGGTCACTTCCTGTTTCTGTAAAGATGTTGTCATCTTAGTCGTTGGTTCACAATCTGGACAGAAGTGTGTGGACACTTCCTTCACATGTGGGAGCCATGTGGACTCACGGGCCAAAGGAAGTCTGGATGGAGACCCTGGTCCGGTCTGTGCTGGTTCCTCTTTGTCACGTCACAGAGACGAGGATGATGAAGTCCTGGGTCTCACTGTTCACTCTCAGAGTAACTCCTGAATCCTCCTGCTACAAACATCGGCTTCGTTTACACGTGTGGAGCTCTGCACTCTCATTGGTCCACATCTCTGACATCACAGAGGAGGGGAGGAGACTTTGGATCACTCTAATTTTTTAAAGATATTTTTTAACTCTGCCCAGCACACAAATTTGATTTAGTTTAAAGCCAAATTTGGATTTGATAAATCAGAATTATTTCGTTAGTCCAAGTAAATAAAAAAGACCTTTATAGAAAGCAAAAGTATCACTGGTTAGAAGGAACAATATTACTTCCTTTCAAATAACTTTTCACTTTGAAAAAAGTAATATTTATGATTAAATGTTTATAAAGATTTTACTTTGAGCCAGAAAAAATAAAATACTTTTAAATTCCGTCAAATTAAATTTGTGAAATTTTCTTTTAAGGTTCATCTTACTTATGTTCTTCAGCCATGGGCCAAAATCTAACTGGATTGAGTTCAGAAAGCTGTGATTTACATTATAAACTCTACCATACACATTTGCATCCCAAACATGAACATAAGATTTTAACTACATTTAATTAGAGCCAACTAAAGTTATCAGTTATAAATAATGACAAGAGTTTTCTCTACAGGCAGAAACATTTATTAGAACTTCTTAAACATGAATGAAACACCATAGCTATAATAAAACTTGGAATAACTCACTGCGTTAACTAGAGGTGGCATTACTTTACATGAGCCCTTCAGAGAGGAAAAAGGCCACAATAAGGCTCAGAGGTGGATTAATTTCTATATTTTAAATCTTAGGTAAACTAAGTAGTAGCAGTAGCCAGCCTGTAGCCATATTTTTATTTTTTGATTTTTATTTATATTTATATTTATTTTTGACAAACTGATGCAAAAACAGTCAACATAAAGTTAGAATGAAAATAAAGAGTCAGGAGGAATGAAGAAAGTATAAAATAGGTAGAAATAGAAAAATATACTATAAGCACAAAAAAAAAAAAAACACAACCCAAAGGTTCATACAGAGGATGTATACAATAGAGAAAACATGTAAAAACTCATTAAAAAGCTATGTTGATTTGGTAAATTGGTTCAAAAACAGTCAACAATGTTAGAATAAAAATAAAGAGTCCAAAGGGATCAATTTAAGTCAAAGAACAAATAGAAAATAGAGCAAATTAAATTAGGTAGATATACAAAATATACAATAAGCACAGTAGAAGAAGAAAAACACAACCCAGAAGGTCATACAGAAGATAAAGATCATAGAGAAAAAATGTTAAACTCACTAACAAACAAATAAAACAGTGGATAAATTGTAAAATTGAAAACTGAAAGCCTACTTAGAAAGTTAGAACCACATAAAGCAAACCAGCAGGTGAGGGGAGGATGTTCTGATGCTCGGTCTGCAGGTCCTCTTGACCATGTCTACATCCCTACATGCTTCAAGGTGCTGCCATGTGATTGGCCGATCAGCTTTTTGCATTCATGAGCAGTTGAACAGGTGTACCTAATAAAGTGTCAGTCGAGTGGGCCTGAAATGGTTTCAGCATCAGAAAAGTGATTTGTAACTTCTCGATAAATCATCACTGTTGCTGGCCGACCGCAGGGCGAGCTCAGAGTCCGCGGTCGACCTCGACACCTTCACCTGAGACCAGACCAGGACACCTGAGGACCTGCTGGTCCCCCTGTGGGCCGGTTCAGCTCTGACCCTGTAGATCCAGATCCTCAGATTCAGTGCTTTCAGCTGAGCTGCACTGAGCTGCAGTGCATTGTGGGAGTTCCCCTGACAGCGGCTGTTTATCATCCTCCCCCTTGTTTGGAGACGTGCCCTCCTGCTCCCCTGACCCACTTCCACCCACCACACCCCCTCATAATGACTAAATGACAGGATGATGACAGAGATTGCTGCAGAGCGCTGGAGCCTGCTCTGATTGGACGAGCAGGTTAGGGGTTTGTGTGGGACCTGCAGCCAGGGTCCGAGTTACAGAGTGGAGTTCCTCTGGTAGAAAAAGCTTGTTTGTGTTGTTAGCAGATAAAAATCCCCTCGGCCAGACTTCCTGATGTTGATTCCTCTGAGGTCAGCTTGAGCTCCAGCTGATCCTCCCCGTGGTCCTGCTCTCCATCATCTTCATGCTGTCCTGCACACCAGACTCTGATCACTGATGGACACACCTGTTTGATTATCAATCAGAGATCTGTCATTGAAGCCCTCAAATCAGTCTTCACAGGAGAAACAGAGACGAGGAGTGGAAAGCAAAGATTATTCCATCATCATTCCAGTCCCTGATATCATCTTCAGAGAGACAAACTAAACTAAATCCATGGTAGTTCCTGCAGACAGCACACATATATCAGTGTGACCTTGACAAACAGCACACATATATCAGTGTGACCTTGACAAACAGCACACATATGTCGGTGTGACCTTGACAAACGATCTTGATGACCTGCTCCACTCCATGAGCTCTATCCTGCATCAACATCAACAGAAACATCATTTGACATAATTTCATACTTTTAGACCAGTTAAACCATTTTAATGGCAGTTCAGCTACATGTTGATATATTAATCAACACCATTCCCCTCCAGATTATATTCATTATAGATATTAATGTTAACATTAGACTGATCACTCTGTCCATGGTTGCATTGATTATTCATCCACAGTAACTATCTTTACAACCACAGAGACATGAGGACCCTCTCAAGGGGCTTACCTTTAATACATTTATATTCAACAAATATGGTGTTATATAAATAAAGATTGATTGATTAAGTCCATATTCAGTGGAGACAGATGTGTTTTTAGTCCCTTTGTCTGCCTGGATGGATGGATGTGTATAAACAAATATATTTATTATATGTATATATGTGTATCTATAGATGAAGACTTTGTCTTCAGCCTGCTCTGTTGTGAAGTGCCCTGAGATAACACTTGTTATGATCTGGAGCTATGCAGATAAAGACTGATTAATTGATTGCTCTTATGATATTTCTAAATTCAGGGGTAAGAAGGTCAAAGACAGACAGGACTTATGGGAGACAAAGCCAAACAAATATTAAACAAAAGTAGAAGAAGAGAGATGGAGGTGAACTTCTGTCCTAACTGTGCTCTCCTGTTTCCTCCCCGATGCCCGGCCCTATTTTCATATCTATGATCTGGACCTGGATGAGGTTGTCCTGGTTTTCTTTGGCTTCTCTCTCTCACCAGAGCTTTAACTTTTTAGCAGAGCAGAGACACTATGGGAAAAATATTTTACTTTCACTTTTAACTCCAAGTTACGAACTTCATTCAGCTCCCAGAGAAACTTTTATTAATGATCGTTGAGTCAGTCACTCGTCAAAGCACGAGCCGACTGAGGCATCCTGACCAATAGCAGCGCTGCATGAACATCTCTGTGTCAGTCATGTCCCTAATTTCCTGCCCCAGAATCGTCTTTGAATAAAAACAGGAGTGATATAATAAGTCACCCCGTACAGAGAGAGGCTACAGAGACATATGAAGCATTCAGACTGAAGCTGTTTGATCAAACAGGCCGTAAAACCTCCTGATCTCCACAGTCATGGACATAAACGGTTTCTGCAGACAGACTCTGGTGGACACTGGAGGAACTGCAGCTTTTGGGACTTGAACCCAAAAGTAAGCTTTAGATTAACTCGGTTTCAGCTGCACTTACTAAAGTACTAAGTACTTATTCCACTGTTTTTACACAGTTTTAGGTCACAAACCAATTTTGATTTTTTTTTTAAAATTTATCTCAGACATGTATACAAAGAAATAAAAATAGAAAAAATAACATTCACATACAAATATAAAAAATAAATGAAGTATTTATACACGTTGAAAAGGAGTAGAAAGAAGTAAATCCCTTTTGAATTCCTACCAGTTATTACTGTTTCTCATGGGCCGAATAAAAACAGATTCTGCTTTAACATCTATGCAAATATTTCATACATATGTACACTACAAAACATACAATCCACGTCGATATGTTTATACAAATATACTCTACAGAATATATAATAACTACATCTATTTATATATATATATATAAATATATATATGTGTGTGTGTATGTATGTATGTATGTGTATATAACTATATATAAATATATATATATAAATAAATATATATATATATATTTATTTATTTATATATATATATAAATATATATATATATAAATAAATATATATATATATATATATATATTATATATCCATATAAATATATCTGTATCTAACATCTACCGTATATAGCAAATACTACTCAGTTTCAACATGGTAATTTTTATGATTAGTTTCTTTATTTCCCATCACTCTGATAAACCAGAGGTATGTTTTCACTTCTTTAAGTTCATCTGAAGGTTTAATTTGTGTTTTAATCATCAGATATTTATTCTGAGGAGGCTCCCTCCATCCTCTCATCCACATTTGTTTCTGTGGTCACATATTTATTTCTTATTTGATTTTTGTTTGTGTTCAGCAGTATCTGTCAGCAGGGGCGGCTCGTTTATTTGTATTCTGTACTTTCTTGTCTTTTCAGGCGTAAATATGTAGAAACATGAGAGCCTCATCTCCCACAGAGAAGACACTGAATGATATCATTATTATTTCCCAGACAGAAACACGACCAGGTATCAGGAGGAGCTCGGTCGATGCTCCACTTTGACTGTCTTTCAATAAAAAAATCAGCCTTTCCTCACTTTAACCCTGGCACATGCCAGCCCTGTGATTGGCTGGTGACCAGTCCAGGGTGGATCTGACCTCTGACGGCCGGGCCGGGCTGTAGAGACTGGCTGAATGAGATGAACCGTGCTTGGACGCCCACTGCGTCCATGGTATAAAGTAACTTTTGGTATGTTTGGAGGATTTGACTTTCTTCTTCTTCTTCTTGTAAATAAACTTTTCTCCTGCAGCCAAAGAGCGATTAGTGTGGAGCCGGAGCTGGTGTGAACATTTGAGCTTTCTAACAGCTTTAATGGCTGCTATAGATCACAGATTCTCAGCTCGATTATCCAGCATGTGGCTGGTGTTAATGTCCAACTGTGGCTGTGTTACAAAGCACACACGCTGTACGCTCAGTGTTTTACTCCCCAGCACACAATCTGCTGCCGCTGACGAGCTGTTGTTTCGTCCCCCAGGTCCGGAAGCGTGGCCACGGACTGGTTCGAGATCTTCTCCTTTGTCAAGAACCTGACCGACAGATTCGTCAGGTGAGTGCCGACTGTGTCGAAGCACTTTCTGCTTTGAGACCTAACAGGAAACAGGAAATAAGAGGAAATGACAGTCACAGGAAGTAAAGGTGAAGAAGAGTTTACTCAGTAACAAGTCAGTAATATTTAAACAAACCCTGACTCCAATGAAGTTGGGACATTATGTAAAACATCGATAAAAACAGAAGACAATGATCTGCAAATCCTGCTCCACCTAAACACGACTGAATACACCACAAAGACAAGATATTTAATGCTGATTCAGACTTTATGATTTTCAAATATTCTCTTATTTTGAATGTTGTGCCTGCAACACTTTCCATAAAATTTAGGACAAGGGCAACAGCAGAATGGGTGAGCGGATGAATGCTCAAAAACACCTGTTTGGAATATTCCACAGGTGAACAGGTTAACTGGAAACAGGTGAATAAAAGGAGCAGCTCTGACAGGATGGGCGAGGTTCACCACTTTGTAAACAAAGACTTTAAGAATGATTCTCAATGTAAAATGTAGAAAAACATTTGGATTTGATCATCTACAGTCCATAATATCACCAAAAGATCCAGAGAATCGTGGGCTCAGGAGCACTTCAGAAAACCATCATCAGTTAACACAGGTCATCTCTACATCTACAAGGTCAAGGTCAAACTCTACCATGCAAGGTCAAAGCCAAATATTAACAACACCCAGAAACACCGCCGGCTTCTCTGGGCCGAGCTCATCTGAGATGGACTGAGGCAAAGTGGAAAAGTCTGCTGTGGTCTGAGTCCACATTTCAGACTGTTTTTGGACATCATGGACGTGGTGTCCTCCGGGCTAAAGAGGAAAAGGACCATCCAGACTGTTATCAGGGCAAAGGTCAAAAGACAGCATCAGTGATGGTATGGGGGGGTGTTAGTGCCCATGGCATGGGTAACCTGCACATCTGTGAAGGCTCCATTAATGCTGAAAGGTACATACAGGTTTAGGAGCAACAGGGACGTCCCTGCTTATTTCAGAGACAATGAAGACACATTCTGCTCAAGTTACAACAGCAGGGACTAGACTGACCTGCTGCAGTCCACACCTGTCTCCACTGAACAGGTGAGGAGTGTTATGAAGACAAAATAAAGTGACCGGCTGAAATCAAACATCCAGAAGAATGAGAAAGAGTTCACCTGCAGAGCTTCAGCCGTTAGTCTCAGTTCACTTCCTGGTGTTAAAGGGAAGGTGATGTCAGAGAGGTAAACTTGCTCCTGTCTCAGCTTTTTCTGTGACATGTTACAGGCAACGACTTCAAAATGAGTGAGTATTTAAGAAAAAACAAGGATGTCAGTTTAAGTGCACAGTTTCCTAAAGCAAGAGTGAGACCAGAGGGAAATGTCAATATCAGGACATCATGATATTGTAGTATAATTTCTTCTGTCATATTCTGTGATTTTTTTTGAGGAAATTCTCCAGATAAAAGCAAAGGATCATTTTTAAGTGCAGCTATTTGAGCTGAAGCTTTCACTTGTTTTCTGTCCGCCCACCCGCTCCTCCACTGCAGCCCTCAGACGGGGACTGTGAGACGGACACAGAGGAGGGAGAGTCGACATGTCTCTCTACAAATAAACTCCTGGTTTGTGACTGAGTTACTCTAAGCCCACGTTGTTCACCATCACTGCCTGTTAGCACTGCGCTCTCCTGTAGTTTTACCGTGCCGTGCTGAGCCTGGTTGTTGCAGTGAAGACTGTTTTTGAGGACGAGTGTCCTAAACGATGTCCCTCATGGGGCTTTTTCTTTTGTGGTGTCTGCTCAGCTTGACTTGACTCAAAGGCCATAGAGCTGCCACCCCTTTGTGGCTTTTGGTCACAGTCAGGAGATGAGATTTGGTCCAAAGACAATAATCAGTTTAATCAGAGGAGAGTTTGGGAAGTCAAACAGCATCCCAGAGCCGACAACAGGGGGCGATACCTCTGACTTGGTCAGAGGTCAGCAGTGCCTCCACGCCACATTCGGTCTCACTAAGGATGGAAACTGCAAACCAGTTTCGACTGAGAATCGATAACAACTCCTCACACGCTTGTCTTTTTGCAAATCAGTTCCCTCCATTTTGTTCCTCGTCCTTTGCAAATCATTCACATCCCACTGTCATCAGAGGCAGGCAGCAGAGTGGTCCAAACTCTGTCTGATTCAGGACGTTAACTGCTGAAATTTCAGTGGAAACACCAGAAACTTGGAGAGGCAAAGAAAATCAGCAGGAATCGATAAAGAAACAAATCGATTCGCAGAATCGTTAATGGAATTGGTGTCAATAAAATCATTTCGATTCCCATCCCAATCTGAAACTGAGACATGATCCCTGATGGAAACCAAAACCACAGAGTAAAGTCGAGCTGAAACCTCATCAGATGATGGAGAGATATTTAATGAGTACTTTCATATTCAGAATCAGAGTTGTTTTTTATTGCAATTTATGGGACACAAACAAGGAATTTGGCTCTGGCAGTTGTTTTCTCCAGTACAAGGCAGTAAAAAAATAAAAATAGAGAATAAAATTAAAATGAAATATAAATGAAAATAACTTTGTGTATATACAGAAACTATGTCAGAAACTCAGACAAACATCTGTGAATGTTTACAGCTGATGGGAGGAGAAGACTAAAGAAAGACAACAAACCAGCCCAAGGTCTCCATCTAACTCAGTCTCATTTTGAACCATAACACCGCTGTATCTGCTCCTCGCGCGACAGTCTGTTTTGGAGCGAGCCGGTGGGCGGTGATTTCAGACTTTACTAAATGATACCAGAACATCAGCCATCCTGAGAGAGGACTGAGACCTGGACACCTGTCCTGGGTTGTGCTGCACGTGCACGTGCTGCAGATGTGACGTAGAGATGATCTGTAGTTTGGCCTTAATCGCCTCCTCGTGGACTTGGCCCAGGACGCTCCAGAAGAGTCTCTGAGGAATGATTTAGGAAAATCTGAGGAGAAATTGCTGAATGAAGTCTGTCGTTTCTCCGGAGAAGATGTGCGTTTAACCTCAAAAATACACCCACACTGACACATAACTGATGGCAGAGAGACTGGAGGAATACTTGAATAGTTTGGACTAAATTAAATTAAATTCCTGCTTTTTGGAGTTCATTAAAATCCTCTGACGTTGGTTTCGTCCTGCTCAGCCTGAAGTTCTTCACACCTGGTTTACAAATGACCAAACTGTAAAAGCGTCCACATCCTTTTTTTTGCACATATTTCATTTCAAGCGTCTTGAGCGTGGAGCTTGCATAACGTTTGAGTCAAGTGTTTCCTGCCAGCACAGGACAGACGGCGGCGACCCAGCCAGAATGGAGTGGATGGTTGAAGAAAATAGCAAAGGCACCAGGTGGGAGTGGGTGGCAGAGAGGAGCAGTCTTCTGGGCTGTGAGAACGGCCATTTGCACCGGGGGGGTGGAGTGGGGGGGTCCGGCTCCACACGTCGCCGTCCCCCCCGCCCCTCCCCTCCTGCTCGGAGCGGCCGGCGTGCAGACAATGTACAGTAAGAGAGCGCGAACACTGGAAGGAGACGAGGACAATCTGCTAAACAATGCTCGCTCACCAAGAGCTCTTCTGTTCCGCCATGTGGACACAACCAGACCCCCCCTCTACTTCGATATGTCCCTGGCAGCTTCGCTCCTCTTTCTGCAGAATTCATGAGGAACAAGAAAAACTCAACACTTTCAAAGCCTCTGAACCACCAGAGAGGACGCCGAGTGGAAGCTCGTGGAGCAGACATGAGTTTTTCTCACATGTCGGATGTTGAGTCTTTATCTTCTGGTAGAAGATGAAGTTTGGAGTTTAACTGGAGGCCTTTCAAAGTTTATTTCTGCAAAGTGCTGCAACAAGCCTCACGCTGCATCCTAACACCTTCAGACTGACTCCACCAGAGCTGTGGGGGAGCACAGGAGAGCACGTCACAGCACCAGCCTGACTTACACAAGGCTGCTCCACCTGCTGGCTCCACATGCTCCAGCTCTGAATTATTTACAGCCTCCTGGACCGACACAGAGGGGGAATCGTCAGGTCAGGTTTGGGAGCACATGCCAGTCATCAGTCCTTTACCCTACTTCATTCTGTCTGATGAAGTTTAAGGGTGCAAACCCCCTCCAGCTGTGTTACCAACTGTCCTAACCAGCTGCAGGGCCCCAGGAGGTCAGCTTGCATCTCCAAACCAACCTCCAGGCATGGCTCAGTGGGACTTGAACCAACCACCCTCTGGTCCCAAGGCCTTACAGACTGAGCAGATTGACCCCGCTCACTGAGTTAGGCCTCTGCAGTGTTCACAGTGACGGAGTCAGTGATCCCTCAGAGAGACAGGACGGTGTTGGAGATCAGGGAGAGAGTGGACTAGGGCTGAACGATTTCAGGAAAAGATCTGATTGTGATTTTTCTGGCAGGTATCAAGATTTCAATTGGATTCACAATTTTCTTCAAATCAAGCTTCAGTGCAATATTCACTGTGTTTACAGTATAGACAACAGTAAGGAAATCAGTGATCAAAAGCACATAAAACATTATTCATCATCTAATGTTGATGATCAATAATCTGTTTTCATGATTTAAGGGATACTCCAACTTCTGCTCCTAAACAGAGGCTTTGTGTTGTTGACCTGCTCACCAGCTCTTCTGTAAATGTGTAAAATAGTTGACACAACAGATCCTGGGTCAGTCACGAGCGCTGCAAAAAATTTCAACTCTGGCGATCACATGATCACGTTGTCGTAAATTTTGATCCGAAAACGCTAAATCTTTCAGTGGCATGAAGAAAAGGAGCCACAGGCTGCATAACAGCTAAAGCCACCTTCATGTTTAAGCAGGTGTGCAGCAGCCTGCAAACTACAGGTCATATGAAGGTCATGTGGTGGCTGGTGATGTTGGCTAACTTTATAAATCAAACCAGATCTACCTCACGGTGGTTTTGTGCCTCATCAGGTCATCGTCAAGTTAAAGAGGACATTTGAGCCAAGTTTGACAGAAGTCCCTCAGAGAGGTCTTCACAGAAGTTCACCAACATGAGATGATCCTGAGGACGTCTGACCTCCAGATTTGTCCTTGAGTCAAAGTGGATGTTTCTGCAAAGTTAAGAGAAAATCCTTGAAAGAGTTTTGGAGATGCGATCACTAGCAGGAGGGGACATGAGGCTTAGTAACTTTTAACCTCTGACCTCCAAAATCTAATCAGGCCTCTCTCAGCGTGAGATGATTGATGTCCAAAGTTTGACTAAAAGAAGTGACACCATCACAAACAGTGACCATGATGCTCTGTGACCTCAACTTTAACCTATGACTTTCACCTATTGGTACAAATTTTGAAAGTAAATTAGTCAAAGCATTACTGTGATTTTGGATCTACTAAATAGTATTCATGATCAATGAGTAATCATGAGGCCTGACTTTGACCTTTGACCTGTGACCTTCACAATCTGACCAGTGAACCCTTAAGTTTGAGTAGATATCAGTGAAAAGTTTGATTTAAAATCTCCTGAAGCGTTCTTTGAGTATTGTTTTCACAAGTAAAGGACCACCATTGGACACCATGACCTTGACCCATGACCTCCAAAACCTAACCAGGTCATCCTTGGATCCATGTGGTCTTGTGGTTAAAGTTTAAAGAAAATCGCCATCTCTGATGGACGCCACATTGATCCTGACTCAACGTGTCCTCCATCTCGAGCGCCCACGTTTTTCTCCTCCAGCTCCGGCGTGGCGAGCGCTCCCTCAAGTTTATCTCCGAGTTTCTCGTCCACATATGACTGCAGACAGGATGTATGCGGCTGCTCCCTGCCAGCGCGGCCCGTGTGGCGGTAAAGATGGCGGCGTGTTTGCGGGGGAGGACGGCGACGGTGTCATGTGGGTGAGAAATATCAGCACCTCTCCTTATGCTGCCACGGCTTCAGACCGGCGAAGGAAACACCAACGACTGAGAGCCGCGCTCTCTCTAACAGAAGACTTTAAAAGTTGTTTTAGTTCTTTTATGATCAAACTTTTATTAAAGTTTTAAAGATTCAGTTTATTTCTGTGTATCCGGAGGCTCGTCTTCGGTCTGTGAGTGAGGGTTTAAAGAGTCCAGAATCAGATCAGAGTGATGATCCTTCACTCCCAAAACCAAGTAGATTCTCCACAAAGACTCGAATGTGATGATATTTAATATTCAAACGGATAAACTTTATTGTTCCTTTAACAACAGTGAACTGAGACTCTAACTGTTGAAGCTCTGCAGGTCAATTCTCTCTCTTTCTTCTTTCTGTATGAATTCAGTTTTTGTTGTTTTATTTCATCTTCATAACACTCCTCACCTGTTCAGTGGAGACAGGTGTGACTGCAGCAGGTCAGTCTAGTACCTGTATGAACCTTTCAGCATTAATGGAGCCTTCACAGATGTGCAGGTTACCCATGCCATGGGCACTAACACCCCCCCATACCATCACAGATGCTGTCTTTTGACCTTTGCCCTGATAACAGTCTGGATGGTCCTTTTCCTCTTTAGCCCGGAGGACACCACGTCCATGATGTCCAAAAACAGTCTGAAATGTGGACTCAGACCACAGCAGACTTTTCCACTTTGCCTCAGTCCATCTCAGATGAGCTCGGCCCAGAGAAGCCGGAGGTGTTTCTGGGTGTTGTTGATATTTGGCTTTGACCTTGCATGGTAGAGTTTGACCTTGACCTTGTAGATGTAGAGATGAACTGTGTTAACTGACAATGGTTTTCTGAAGTGTTCCTGAGCCCACGTGCTGATATCCTTTACAGAATGATGCTGCTTTATAATGCAGGGCTGCCTGAGGGATCACAGGTCACAGGCATTCAGTGTTGCCTGCAGAGATTTCTCTGGACTCTCTGAATCTTTGTATATTATGGACTGTAGACGATGAAATCCCTTTTTTTTTTTTTAGAGATATTGAATCAAATAATCATTAGTAAAATTCCTCACAAAGATTAAAATAAAAGATAAAATAAAAGTTAAATTGTTCTTGTTTTTAGAAAACATGCGAGCCTCTCTGTGTCTTGGGACCTCCTGAGGGGTCCAGACCCCCAATTAGGTTCCACTGGTGTAGCTTATGGATGCACGAATCCTTCAGGACAAATAATAATTTACACAACTTTTATCTTGTAAATAAATAGCAAGACATTTATCTCAAGTATCTAAAACCTCCCAGATTTCCCTCTTTTTCATCCAGTTTCTGGTCCCAGGTTTCCTAAAATCATATTTAAAAACATATTTCTTAGTTTTCTTGCCTAAAATCCACTCAGATATTTTATTTTTGAACGCCTATAAACCCTTCTGTTTCAGCCCTGCTCAGAACAGGCTGTTTTAGGGTGAGTCCTCATGACTGGTGTCTGACCACACCCCTCTCAGGAAGTGGGTGTGGCTTTAATTTTCCAGAGCGCTGTGCTCTAATGTTTACTGAGGCCTAGGTGTGTTCCTTGCACTGGAGCTGGCTGTGGGCAGAACAGACTCAGGGCTCCATCAGGGGAGGGGAAACTCTCCCAGTGACATCATCAGGGGACAGTCTGAGCTCACCTGTTCAGGTGTTTCTGTCTGACAGCAGCTGTTTTAGATTTACAGTCATATGTATGTTAAATATAAAACTGCTGAGTCCTCCTTCAGTCAGCTGTGCTCTAATATTAAATGATATTTAATAATATGAATGTCTCTCTGTTGAGGAGCCTTTGTATTTCACAGAAGCTGATTTCTATAAAAACTTCATTACCTCTCTTTAAATAAATGTATTTTAATAATAAATTTATTTCTGCTCCTTCAGCCCGAGGATGAGAGTGTCCTTCATCGTCTTCTCGGCTAAAGCCACCGTCCTGCTGCCTCTGACCGGAGACAGGTGACGACATTAACCCTTAAAACAAGAAAATCACTGCACTCATCAAGAATGTAAATCCACCTTTAATTAGTCTAACCATGCACAAAAATGACTACTTAAGAAATAAATCCGTAGATTGGTCTTTTAATTTCAAGATGTTTTATTGAATTAAATTTCCATCAAGCAGCCGCAGAGCAGAACAAACTGACACACGGTCAGGACTTCTCTTTGCAAAAGCTGCAGAAGTAAAGGAAAGACAGCCCGCATTTTAAACTGGAAAAATAATAATAATACGGATGTTGATAATAATAATGACATTAAGTGAGATTCAATAACAACAACAATAGTGTATATACATGGATATAATAATGAGTGCACCAAAACTGGAGACAAAATTTGTACACATCGTACAAAAAAAAAAATACATATATAACTTAAAAATAAATAATATAATAAAATTAAACAAAATAAAAAAGGAATGAATCAAAACAATAGTAATAAACACATACTTAAAACTGTATGAAAAGAATCAAATGAGGGATATAGGAAAGGAAATTAAAGTGAATAAATGAAACAATAATATAATTGTCCATATATACGTGGAAAAATTGTATAAATTGTTATAGATGACCCATCAGCCGCAGTGGTATCTTTTTCTAAGCGGACACAAAAAATAAATATACATGAATATAAAATAAGAATAAATAAATAAAACTATAACATTAAAGTTTAAAAAATAGAATTTTGTCAAATTAAAAAGAATTCATTATAATAATAAATATTAATAACAGAGAAATAAGACAAGGAAAAAAAGAAAAGTAAAATAAATAATTGAAACGATAAATAAATATATATACATTCAAAAATAGAAGTACAAATTGTAATAGATTACCTAAAAGCATTGTTGGCATGTCTTATCCATGATAACAATAATAATAAAAAGTATTATTGCTATGATAATAATATATATAGTAGTAATTAACCCATTGGCATTATTTGCCTGTCTTATCATTACTAATATACTGCCTGTGAGGAGTTCACATTTTCAGACGTTTATTTCTAAATTCATGTCTCCATCTGTTCCAGTGGCAGAGAAATAAAATGAAAAATAAAGATTTAAGTAAACGTTAAAAATCTGTGCAGTTTTAAAGTCTAACAATATTTCCCAAACCACTGAACTGTCCAGTGTTCTCGCACAAATCCACATCAAACAGGAATAAATTAATTTTCTCTCAGGTTGAAGTAAAACTGTTCAGTCTGAAGTCGAGTTTCTCTGATTTAAAAAAAATAAGATTATTATCAGAAGGTAATTATTAACCATCCTGACCAGCTGGTTAAGGTCAAAGAGGTCTAGTTAAGGTCAGAAATGCTTATTTAATTATATTTTTATTTAATGATAAGATTATGATCAAACAGAACTTCTTATTTAACATACCATGTTACTGTAAACGTATGTACGTATAGCAGAAGCTGTTTCCTCTGCTGGGGCATTGTCGCTCTCCTCAGAGCGCAGATGAACTCATAATGAACTGGTTTTTGTGATCATAGGTATGAAATCGAAGAAGGACTGAGGAGGCTACGGGACGTCCAACCAGCAGGAGAGACGTACATGCACGAGGGGATCAAAGAGGTCTGTGAGCTCCGATATTCTGATTTAATGTTATATAATATTGTATTATATAAGTATATTATATTCTGATTGAATGTTCTTATTAAAGTGGTTTTACAGCTGATATTTAAGTGAAGTGTCCTGTCTTTGACCTCAGGCCTCCCTGCAGATTCAGGCTCAGGGCGTCAAATCCTCGAGCATCATCCTGGCTCTGACGGACGGGAAGCTGGAGGTCTACGTGCACGAGCTCACCGTGAAGGAGGTGACCTCTCCGTCCTCGAAAAACTGGATTTATTAGGATTTATTCTGCATTTGTCTGCTGAGTTTAACTTTATTTTAGGGATTTTCTGTTGAAATACTTTGATTGTCATTTATAGATTTATTGAATGACTACAGAGAGAATCACAGTCAGGGTTTAAATCTCATTTGCTTTAATTAAAAAGTCAAAATATCGATATTTGGTATTATCAGGCATTGAGGGCACATGACAAACCCTGAAGATCCATTTCTCTTCAACATTTTGCAGAGGCATTCCTAAAATCAAACTAAAACTAGAAAGATCACCATGTTTATTCGTTCATTTCCTTAAAAAGCAGCTTGTTAAATGTGTTTCAGGATTTTAATTTGTTGTTGACTAATTCACAATAAAATATGACAAACGGCATTTCTCATAAATTCAACAAAAAACATTATATGCTCAAGAAAAATTATTGAGTCATTTTTTCCTTTTATTTTAAACAAATTTTTGGATGTCTTGATCTTTCTTTTTAATTTTCTGAATGTTGAATCATTTTTTAAATATTTTTTTATATGTATATTTTTACATTTTTCCTTCAAACATTGTGGATGACTTGATTTTTAATAGCGGCATTTCAACTGTTCTTGTTTTTTTTAATTTCCTGAATCTTGAGTCAGCATTTTTTTATTTCTTTTTTATTTTATTTTTTTCACTTTTGTCTTAGACGAACTTGCGGACAACTTGTGTTTTTTTTTTTTTTCTAATTTCATAATTTAAAATCAGCCTTTTTTGTTATTTCATCAACATTCAACCTTTTTCTCGGTATTCCCACTGCATTCATGAAAGTGATATTTCAGCTGCATCTCGGCTGTATTCTTGTCATCTCAGCATTTAACAATTTAACCATTTATGCTTTATTAATTACATTTTATATTCATATTATTTCACATTCTAACGTCATTCTTCTTATTTAATTTTTTTTCAGAACTTAAACATTGTACTCAATTCTTTCTCTTTATTAATAACAATAATGCCTTTTGGGGATTTTATTTTTTATATTTTGACTTTACTGTTGACATTTCTAATTTATTCTCAGAAGGCAAAAGCATTTTTTAAATTTGACTTTTTTGTCATTTGTACTTGATATTAATAATTGTATTCAACATTTTTCTCCTTGCTTTAACTTAATTTCCTTTAATCTGAATTAAAATCCCTCCTCCTCTCTTTTCTTGGTCATGCTGGATTTTTCTCTTCCTCCGACATATTTCCTGTTTTATTATTTTCTGTAAGGCCTGTGTATTCTTCCTGTTGTGAGGTTTCCCTCCCTCCACACCGTGAACACATGTTTTTCTCTCCCGCTGCAGGCGGAGGCGGCGAGGCGGTACGGCGCCCGTGTTTACTGTGTGGGAATCAAAGACTTTGACGAGCAGCAGGTAAGAGATCCACGGTCTTAATGTGAACACAGATCGTCTGTCGTCAACGTATGTTTGAATATTTATCTCTAAAAAAGAAGCACGCACGACTACGACGATGACGCCACGCCGGAGGAGAGGCAGGAAAGGTAAACACGTGTAATTTAAAAGCTGTTACCTGTGCAGGAAATCCAGGTCTTAAAGGGATATTACACCAAAAAACCCTGTGTGCAGCTGGCTGTTTAAAGTCAGTCAGTAAGACTCAAGTTTTTATTTAATTTAAAAGACGGAGCAGAATCTTCAGCAGATGGACGACAGAAGATTTTTTTATTGTTACATTTAAAAAGCAGAAATCTCCACCAGCTGATTCAAAGTCAGTCTAGTTATTTATAATGTAGTGACTTTACATCCTGATTATCTCACATACTGCAAAGAAGTTCCAGCAACAACAATAAAATCAAAAATACAGTAAAGACAGGGTGTTTCAGTGCAGAGGCAGACATAAGGACAAAGCATCAGTGTCAAACTAAGCAATAAAATAAAAAAAATCAGAGGTGCACTGAGAAAACCAGCCGGGACTGGAAGGAAGTGATTTTGTTATCTGCACAGTCATTAATAAAATCAATCCTTAACACTGAGCACCAGCGATGTTGTTCACACAGGAAGTTATTAGTCCAAATAAATTTGGACGAAGGAAGCACACATCAGTGAAAGTGTGACAGAGCCTCAGTGTGAGAGGCTGCAGGCAAAGTGAACAGGAGTATTATGGACAATTATTAATTTTTAATGGATATTGCACACAATAAAATGAGATGCCACAACTCAAGGGGGTCCTTTAATACAGTTATATCCAACAAATATGGTGCTGGATAAATAAAGGCTGATTAATGAAGTTTATATTCAGCAGAGACAAATGTGACCTTCGTCACTTTGTCTCTGCCTGGATGGATCCATCTCTGGATGTTTGTATGTGTATATACAGATATTTTTATTATATCCATTTGTATATATGCACATATTTGTATCTATAAATGAAGAGTTTGTCTTCAGCCTGCTCTGTTGTAAAGTGTCTTTACAGATAAAGACTGCTTGATTGATTGAATAAAAAACTCTTAAGAGCACAGAGGGCACACTTTGTTGATTTTCCAACTTTAAATATAACACCTATTTTCATTTAATAAAGAATCAGATCTGTTTTACTGACAATTAGTCAATGATTAAGTAACATGTAAAGATGCTCTGATAAATCAGAATCAGGGTTTTCCCGAGAACTTTTTAACAGAAATGTAAGTTTTTTTGGTATTTCCATGTGAAACAAAGACAGAAGTCACACAGCAGGAGACCTGGTGTGAGAGGGACTTAATAAGAATAAGGAAGTGAATAAATGAATAAAAATAAAAAAGGGGACTGCACATCTGAGAAATAACACCAACATCGCTCTGCTTTATTTGGCTCATATCACAGTAAACTAATGCTTTCATGTTGGGGCACAGGGCCTCAGTGTGGGCATTTTAATAAGAATATGATATAAAGCAAAATAAGGTGCAGATATTACAACAGGAGAGAAGCTTGGTGCCTCCACAGTGGTTCAGAATACTCATGAGCTTTGGAGAGTGGATTATTCTGCAGGAATCAGAGGGCTCATCTGTGCATTTCAGTATATTTTTATGACTTTTGTGTTTTTAAATGAGTCCCTCTCACTTTTTCATGATAGTAATCAGCAGATAAATCCTGAAATCATCTTCTGGTGTCTCTGAAGTTAACAGTCCTCTGCTGGTGCAGCCTGTCCGCTCGAAGTGTTAAATCCTCTCTGCTCCAGTCAAAAACAAAGGAAACATTGCCTCCAGTTTTTTTTGATGGTTGAGCAAAGTGTTTGCCACAGTCATGCCATCTGCTGCGTCTCCTCCTCGCGCCCGTCAATGAAAGAAAGAAAACAGGAGACAAACGAGGCTCAGTCGGAGAGAGAAACAGAAGAAAGCACCAATAAACCAGCTCCAAGCTCCAGACTGAGTCTAAACTCTCTCTGTCCTCAGCTCGCCGACATCGCCGACACCAGGGACCAGGTGTTTCCTGTCAAAGATGGCTTCCACGCTCTCAAAGGCATCGTCAACTCTGTAAGTCTGCTTCATTTCACTCGTGTCAACTTCTGAGCTCAGTCCCCCTCTGAGCTCTGCTCTGTTATCCTGAGAGCTGGGGAGGAGGCTGTGGGGTCACCTGAGCCACTCACCTGATTCAGAGACTGGATATTTAATTATCAAGTCTTTAAGTCACGAGCGAGCGCGGTCTGAGTGATCAACAGTTATTATTTAATTATTAAGTCTTTAAGTCACGAGCGAGCGCGGTCTGAGTGATCAACAGTTATTATTTAATTATTAAGTCTTTAAGTCACGAGCGAGCGCGGTCTGAGTGATCAACAGTTATTATTTAATTATTAAGTCTTTAAGTCACGAGCGAGCGCGGTCTGAGTGATCAACAGTTATTATTTAATTATTAAGTCTTTAAGTCACGAGCGAGCGCGGTCTGAGTGATCAACAGTTATTATTTAATTATTAAGTCTTTAAGTCACGAGCGAGCGCGGTCTGAGTGATCAACAGTTATTATTTAATTATTAAGTCTTTAAGTCACGAGCGAGCGCGGTCTGAGTGATCAACAGTTATTATTTAATTATTAAGTCTTTAAGTCACGAGCGAGCGCGGTCTGAGTGATCAACAGTTATTATTTAATTATTAAGTCATTAAGTCACGAGCGAGCGCGGTCTGAGTGATCAACAGTTATTATTTAATTATTAAGTCTTTAAGTCACGAGCGAGCGCGGTCTGAGTGATCAACAGTTATTATTTAATTATTAAGTCTTTAAGTCACGAGCGAGCGCGGTCTGAGTGATCAACAACAGTTATTATTTAATTATTAAGTCTTTAAGTCACGAGCGAGCGCGGTCTGAGTGATCAACAGTTATTATTTAATTATCAAGTCTTTAAGTCACGAGCGAGCGCGGTCTGAGTGATCAACAGTTATTATTTAATTATCAAGTCTTTAAGTCACGAGCGAGCGCGGTCTGAGTGATCAACAGTTATTATTTAATTATTAAGTCTTTAAGTCACGAGCGAGCGCGGTCTGAGTGATCAACAGTTATTATTTAATAATTAAGTCTTTAAGTCACGAGCGAGCGCGGTCTGAGTGATCAACAGTTATTATTTAATTATTAAGTCTTTAAGTCACGAGCGAGCGCGGTCTGAGTGATCAACAGTTTTTATTTAATTATTAAGTCTTTAAGTCACGAGCGAGCGCGGTCTGAGTGATCAACAACAGTTTTTATTTAATTATTAAGTCTTTAAGTCACGAGCGAGCGCGGTCTGAGTGATCAACAGTTATTATTTAATTATTAAGTCTTTAAGTCACGAGCGAGCGCGGTCTGAGTGATCAACAGTTATTATTTAATTATTAAGTCTTTAAGTCACGAGCGAGCGCGGTCTGAGTGATCAACAGTTATTATTTAATTATTAAGTCTTTAAGTCACGAGCGAGCGCGGTCTAAGTGATCAACAGTTATTATTTAATTATTAAGTCTTTAAGTCACGAGCGAGCGCGGTCTGAGTGATCAACAACAGTTATTATTTAATTATTAAGTCTTTAAGTCACGAGCGAGCGCGGTCTGAGTGATCAACAACAGTTTTTATTTAATTATTAAGTCTTTAAGTCACGAGCGAGCGCGGTCTGAGTGATCAACAACAGTTATTATTTAATTATTAAGTCTTTAAGTCACGAGCGAGCGCGGTCTGAGTGATCAACAACAGTTATTATTTAATTATTAAGTCTTTAAGTCACGAGCGAGCGCGGTCTGAGTGATCAACAACAGTTATTATTTAATTATTAAGTCTTTAAGTCACGAGCGAGCGGTCTGAGTGATCAACAACAGTTTTTATTTAATTATTAAGTCTTTAAGTCACGAGCGAGCGCGGTCTGAGTGATCATCAACAGTTATTATTTAATTATTAAGTCTTTAAGTCACGAGCGAGCGCGGTCTGAGTGATCAACAACAGTTATTATTTAATTATTAAGTCTTTAAGTCACGAGCGAGCGCGGTCTGAGTGATCAACAGTTATTATTTAATTATTAAGTCTTTAAGTCACGAGCGAGCGCGGTCTGAGTGATCAGCAGTTATTATTTAATTATTAAGTCTTTAAGTCACGAGCGAGCGCGGTCTGAGTGATAAACAACAGTTATTATTTAATTATTAAGTCTTTAAGTCACGAGCGAGCGCGGTCTGAGTGATCATCAACAGTTATTATTTAATTATTAAGTCTTTAAGTCACGAGCGAGCGCGGTCTGAGTGATCAACAACAGTTATTATTTAATTATTAAGTCTTTAAGTCACGAGCGAGCGCGGTCTGAGTGATCAACAGTTATTATTTAATTATTAAGTCTTTAAGTCACGAGCGAGCGCGGTCTGAGTGATCATCAACAGTTATTATTTAATTATTAAGTCTTTAAGTCACGAGCGAGCGCGGTCTGAGTGATCATCAACAGTTATTATTTAATTATTAAGTCTTTAAGTCACGAGCGAGCGCGGTCTGAGTGATCAACAACAGTTATTATTTAATTATTAAGTCTTTAAGTCACGAGCGAGCGCGGTCTGAGTGATCATCAACAGTTATTTAATTATGAAGTCTTACGGTCTTTGAAGGTGCAGGGCTCTGGAGGGAGGGCTGTCAGATTTATTGGATAAATATAAACACAAAGTTTTGGCTGGATGTGCACTCTTATCCTTAATTTATTTATCTAATTTGTTTTTATGTCACTATTTATCGCACTTTTTCCCATAGCGTGCAGGCCTTCACAACCTTTCTGTCCTAAAGGGCCAGTTCAGGTTTTTGAGGTGGGCTCAGCTGAGGTCCATGGCTCTGTAAATGTGAGTGCCAAAGGAACTAAGGAGCTTTGTCCCTGGGGGGAGATATTCAGGGCCGGACAGTATATAGCAGCACATGGTGCCAACTGAAGTCTGGTAATTTACCCACTTTTAGGTTCAAACTACTCCAAAAACTACTTATAGTAATGTGTGGCTTCAGCAGTAGGGATGGGAATTGAAAAGTTTTTTTTATACCATTGCCTTTAACGATTCTGCTAATCGATCTGATTCGTTAACGATTCCCTTCATGACTCCTGCTGATTTTCTCTGCACAGGTTGGTCAGAATGAAGGACAGTTTTGACCTCTTCCCCCTTCTGACTTGATTTATGACCTCTGTCTGCCTCTGACGACAGTCTGACGTCCTTCAATGGAAGAAGGAAGAGGAAGGAGTTGATAAGAGAATTGTTTAGCAAAAGGCTGATGATGTCGATCCTTTTAGGGAGTTGTTATTGATTCTCAACTGGAATCGATTTTTGATTCCCATCCCAGTCCCACAGTCTTGTGCTCTGAGCTCAAATGTGTGCATCGTGCACGTAATGGAGTAATAACCCATGCACCAGTTCCAGCTGAGAATCAATACCATCTCCCTAAAAGAATCAATATCTTTAGTCTTTTTGCAAAACAGTCTCTTTGTCAACTCCTTCCATTTTGTTCTGCATGCTTTGCCGTCACGCTCTCAGCAGAGACAACAGCCGTGACAAACAGCAGCTTCAGGCGTCTCATGTGTTTGACACTGTTGTCACTGGACCGACCTTTGTCCTCACAGGAAATCAGAAGGAGTCAATAAGACTCACATCGATTGGCAGAATCATTAATGGCATTGGTATCAGTAAAATCTTAATTCACATCCTGAATGAAATCTGATTATTTTAGTCAAGATTAGGCTGAAATGTGTTTTAATCTGTATTTAATCAGAATCAGAAATACTTGATTAACCCCTAAGGGGACATTCAGCAGCAGGAATATCAGATAAAGACTTTAAAATAAAGCGTCTGCTGAATGACAGTGTGAAAGAGATAAGAGTATAATAGAGATTAAATAAGCAACAATTACAACCTGCAGACAACACAATTTTCCCTAATGAAGGAAAAAATGAATAAAATAAGTTAAAAAAAAATTTAAAATCACTGTTAAGGGCCAATTTTTTTATGTATATGATTACTATTATTCACACATAGAAACCAAATAATAATAAAAGAAGGGATACAATAACTACAGCATCAAATACAAATGACATAAAACAGACTGACAGGCAAAAAAAGTCTACAAACATTTTATCCCACATGCCCCGTGTCCTTCAAACCAGTCAAAAAAATAAATAATTAAAAAATCCATGCAGGGAAAACGTACATAGTATAGAAACACCACACAAATATGTCAGTCCTTCAGTAACTCATTTACAGTTCTCCAGATCAGCACACAGTGAAACAGAGTCCTTATTTTCATTCATGTGTGATCTGTTATAATCCATTTATTTTCTTTCTTTATTTTTTGAAAATTAGAGTGACATCAGGTTATTTTCTAGTGGAAGCCACAGGTCTTGGTTTTCTGCATCATTTTTGTCCAACCTTCAATTTAGTAAATTTTAGGTTTCAACTTTGAAAATTGCTCCAATCTTGCATCCCTACCTGATACCAGTGATGTATTGTAATGTTATCTCCTGTGTTATTATATTTATATTTTAATCTGGAGACATGTCTGTTACTTAAAAAAGCATCAGGGGCTGCAGACTTTGGCCTACATTTGGAGTGAATGCTCAAACTGTTTCCTCTCGGCTTCTTTAAAGTTTGTCAGAAATTAGAGCGAAGCCTCGATGAACTTCCTGCAGAGCAGCACGGAAAAAGTGTTTGGAAATAACGGCTCATGCTGCAGACACGCCGCCGTCCCCTCACACTGTGAGTCTCTCCTGCTGATGCACCTTAAACTGCTGCAGCGGCCGCGAGGATCCTGAAACAGCTTTTATTGAACTTTCCCTGCAGCCTCCTCCTCCTCTGCCAGCCAATTAGCCGTTCTTTCCATTAGCCGAGGCGAAGAGGGGGGCGGAGGCCGTTAGTGAGGCAACATTAGTCCACAAATGTGGGCCTGGCGGGAACTTCGTGCCCCGGGACGGCCAAAGGGAGGCTCCTGTGCGTGCCGGGGTGGATGAGAAGTGAAACAGGACTGATTCTGCTGCAACTGTCAGAGGGGCGGCCCCGAAACTGAAACTCTGACGACGTGCGGAGTGACGGGTCGTTCTTTAACCCTTTATAACCCAAAATCCACACCATCTGACATGTGGATGATCTGAGCTTCAAGCAGGACCTCGGACTGAGACTGAGTGTTCGGAGTGAGTCTTAGTCTGATCTGGGACGTCCCAAACAGCAGCACAGTCAAACCTCAGCCATGGCTAAGGATGGGAGTCAAAACCAGCTCCTGCTCCGTCAATAAGTCCCGCCCCCTCAGTGAATAAAAATTAATATTAAAGTGATACTACAGTAAGATCACTTCTTCAGTTTATTGCATCAGCATGTGTCGAAAAATAACCCCATTATGGATTTATCTAAATGTTTTTCTGTAATTATTTTCTGTCTAATCAAAGAAAATCCTGCATTTTTACGTATTTACCATATAAAGGTACAGCTATGGAGACTCTTTCAGGCTAAATCAGTGCAGAAACAGCAGATGTTTTCATGTCTGCAGGCTTTCAGTTGAATAAACTAATGAATGCTGGGTGAATAATTGAGTTTTGATTATGATACCAGCCTCTCAGGATCACAAAAACAGAGTAATCCTCATCACACGATCACAGCGCTGCATGCCGTGATCGCTCTGTCCTGTGGATAAAAACCCTCCCCCTCCTGTTCAGGTCGTTTTATTGATTAAATTGTTCATAAAGCAGGAAATAAATGTTTCATGCTCGTGTATGGCAGACCTCCATAGTAGGGCTGGGCCAAAAAATGTCCCTTATAAGTGCATATGATCTTATAGCCCCCCTCTGACGAGACTTTCAGAGGAGTAGCAGTGTCCTGATTTTCCATCAGTGTGGCGGTCAGAGCAGCGAAGTGGAGTCAGCTCCAGCCTTTCATGGCTGTAAACAGATCAGTGCGACCTTCCCCTGTCCTTGTGTCTATGGAGAGCTGTTTGGGCAGAAAGTTGATATCAGTGATATCAACCGCAGTACAGCTCTACTAGCACTCAAGTTTGGAGTACATGTACTCAATGTTGGTCAACTAGAGCATGAGTAGACTTTACTAGTGAAGCAAAAAGTGTCACTAGTACTACTAGCAAGCCTTATATGCTAATAAGGGGCCGGGAAAAGCAAAGTCAGGCTTCCCATTGGCTTTTGAAAATATAACAACCAATCAGGGTGCTGGATTTGGTTGTAATCCCTCCTGCTTCATTTGCATTAGGTCTACTAGTACTACTAGTGGATTAAAAACAGTCTTCTCGTACTACTAGTAAAGGATTTTAAGTTTACTTTGTACTAGTAAACAGAAATTTTGTATTTTAGTAAAGGTTTTTGGTGCACTAGTGCACAAGTAGACCTTACAAGTAACACAAAATCGCCTACTAGTAGACAAATTAGTGTTACAGGTAGTACTGGTAGACTTAAAAAATGTTCTAGTACATCTAGAAAAACACAGAGCTTACTTTACCAAAACACTGTACTAGTAGTACTAGTGAACATTTTTCGATCTACTTGTGGTACTAGTGACCCTTTTTGCTTCACTAGTAAAGTCTACTTGTGCAGTAGTTGAGTACTATTAGAGCTGAACTGCGGTTGATATCACTGATATCAGTTTATGCTCAAACAGCTCTCCGTATGTGCCTGTACTTATGCTGTGCTCATGCTTCAGTGGCTGTCTTACATCAGAGTAAATAAATAAATAAGTATTTATAAGTACATAACCTCAGAGGAGGTCCAGGACTTTAACGCTGGTTCCCTCCTAGGACCTTCTCCTCCTCCTCCTCCTCCTCCTGTCCCGCTGTAGCAGCTGCTTCACTTCCTGTTTATCTGAGAGTGACGAGGCCGACGCTCTGAAGTAAACAGCCTGTGAGCTTCAGTCCGGGCTCAGAACATCCTGCTGTTTAAGGCTTCACTGTGAACAGCCTCTGAAGCCTTAAATCATTGGGGGGGGCTGTCCTGACTGATCTGAGGCCACGCTGGGACAGGAGCCTGAACATGGGCTGAAGAGCTGAAGCATTTCTCTCTCATGAATCACTCTGGATCCTCTGGACCTGAGGGCTTCAGGTCAGCCGAGCAGCTTCTCTGCAGGATCCAGGAGGAGGCTGACGGAGCAGAGGCAGTATCTGCTCCGTCAGGACCCAGCTGTTGTGGTTTTGATGGGAAAACCCCAGATGACTCATTGTTAGCATCTTTAGCCTCGTCGCACAGCCAGCTTCTGATTTTTGGACTTATTCTGATGACGTCTGCGCTCCAGAGTCTGGCGCTGATGTTTCTCTCTGTGTTTCTGAGGCAGACGGACAGCAGAGGCTGTTTCTCCATCATGATCAGGGTCGTTTCAGAGAGCAGAGAAAAGCTCTCTGATCGTTCATGCAGAGTTACTTGTTGTCACATGTTTTTATTAGAGCAGCTTCAGGCATTATGCATTCACATAAAGTCAGTGTACAGCGAAGCAGTTTCAATAAGCTCTTCTTTTTGTAAAAAAACAGAAGAATAGACGGCAGACAATACAGCCAATAACTGTAAACATCCTCTGAACTGACAACACTGGAAGTAGACTGAAAAATAAAATAAAATTAAAAAAATTAAAAAGAAAATAATAAAAAAATAAATACATAAATAATGATAAATTAATAAATTAATAATAATAATAATGGAAAAGTAGATGAAAATACATAAAATAAATTCCTAAATCAATCCAAGGATAGATGAATAATGAAAACAGTGACAGAATAAGAGAGATTAGGGAAGAAGAAGGCCCCCATCCGCCCAGCCAACTGTCCCAGCTACTGTACGGTGAAATATTTGCAGAAAAGCTTCGACCTTCGTGTGAACGGCTGCAGCTCAAATGCAAAAAGCTGCAGTAAGAGCTCAGGTGTTCAAGTGGAGGTCCAGTCTTTTATTTCTAAAGCTGTGGGAAAAGAGCTGACTGAGCGTCTTAGAGGAATGTTTTCATTGTCCTCTTCTGCTTTTGTCCTCCAGCAGAGCTCACAGGCCTGTTTCTAAAGAGGAGACGGTGCTGCACCGTGATGCAGCAGGTCAGTCATGCTTGGGTTTCCTCCAGGTGCTCTGGTTTCCTCCTCGTTAGGTAAAATAGTGACTCTAAATGTCCCGTAGGTGTGAGCATTTTTGGATGGTTTACTACAGCCCTTCTGCACAGAAAGAGGCGGTGAGTTCTTTAACAGAGACAGAATCGGCCCCAGAAGTTTGAAGGTCAACTTTGTAGATCTTCAAGCATGAAAAATTACAAAACTACAAAACTCCTTAAACTGTGGTCGACATTTTTCTTAGCCAAATCAAGATTAAAAATTCATTGTTTATGTGACAAATATTGATGTCTTTTATGAGGCATATGTCTTGTGTCTTTCCCAGCATGGTTAAAATATCTATCATGTCAAACTAATTTTTAGTAATTGAATATATTTTGTATTTTCCTCCTGGTCATAACTGGATCTGGTTATAACGTCCATCACATCTGACCTTCTTGTTGTTTTGTATATTTAGTATTTTTCCCTCTTGTCCTCTGCTCCCAACCTGGTTAGATCATCCATCATATCTGACCGGGTTTTTAGTTATTATATATATTTTGTATTTTTCCTCCTTTTCTCCTGGTCATAACTGGATCTGGTTATAACGTCCATCCTGTCTGACCTTCTTCTTGTTGCTGTGCATATTTAGTTTGGTTAAAATATCCATCAGATCAAACTCATTTTTAGCTGTGGTATGTATTTTGCATTTTTCTCATTTTCTCTGATCCTGACATGGTTAAACTGTCCCTCATATCTGCCTCTGTTTCTTGTAGCTGTGTATATTTGGTACTTTCCCTCTCGTCCTCTGCTCACGGCCTGGTTAAATGTCTGCAGAGAGGAGCATCAGCAGATCTGGTCCCTCCAGCTGTCCCCGTCTCTCCTCTCCTCCTTAATGATTTCATATCAAACCATCAGCTGGAATAATCCCTCCATAAACACTTCCTCTTCCTCGGCTCAGATTGAAGTTTGTCCCAACATCAAATGAAAGCTTCAAGTGTCCCGTATCTGCGTTAATATGCTCCTCTTTACACTCTGTGTCGTGGGATTTGCATAGTTTGTCCTCCACTGATTTATTGGATGGCGGCGTCTCGTCGGCCGCGCTGACAGTGGGCTCGCCGCGGCCTCTTTATATGATAATGCGGCGTGGCGCGGCCTTTTAATAGAACTCAGGAATGTAATAGTCTTGCATAATTTTCCCATAAAGGCCGACACAGCTGCCGTTCCTCCCTCCTGATATTCGGCCGCTCTCCTTCAGCCGGCCGCGCCGCCTTCAGGAGCGAGACGTTTTTCAGGTGGTGCTCTCTAATCTGCTTTCCAAACTTGACAGAGTCGATAACGCCCGCCGTTTGATGTATTTATTCTCCCCCCAGAGCGATAATGTCCTCATTTCATTTTTTTCCTCTGCTCCTCTCAGATATTAAAGCGATCGTGCACAGAGATCCTGAGCGTGGAGCCGTCCAGCGTCTGCGTCAACGGTGAGTAAATCCAAGCCTGATGCATCATGGGAAATGCTCAATAACCACCCTTTATATTGACATTAACAGCCTTATTAATGACAGTACGCCCCTTTGGTCCCCTGTAAAGCTTCTGGTGATTCTGTGGCTGTATTTCCATCAATAATCAGAATCTCTCTGCAGTCACGTCAGTGATTGGACCATCAGAGGGGCAGCAGGTGAAGCTCTGAGTGAGAAACCCAGCTGCTGCAGCATGCTGCTCACTCGAGTGATTTCAGGAACATTTCAGGGTTTTCCTGAAACTGTGAGGGGTTTTACGCTCACAGAAGAACCCTGAAATCTTTCATCTTCCTGGAGTTATCCTGAAATTACACGTGAGCTGAAGCTGCAGGGAAACTTCCTGCTGTGAGGGCCAAGTGTGAACGAGAATATCAGGGAACATTCAGAGCAGGTGACACAGATGCTTTCTGGACCACATCAGGGCTGCAGCTCAACAAGTCCAGAAATTACCCCACTGTTTGCATTCACACCTGGGTAATTTTACAGGAATATCAGGGGTTTCCTGCAAGTGTGAAAGAGGCTATACACTTGTAGAAAAATCCTGAAATTACATGTGTGAGACACATGTGTGAATGCAAACAAGCAGGGCGTCTCATCCTGAAATGATCCTGAAATCCCCCCCCTCTTACCTGACATGCAGACTGCAGGGAAACTTCTTGCTGTAAGGGCCAGGTGTGAACAGGAAGGTCAGGGAATGACCCAGGTAGGTGACCCGGGTATGCTCCCGCTGTGAGGGCTGCTGGTGTGTTCCTCTCCGTCAGGAAGAGGGATTCTGTCACCAGGTCGGCGTGTTCCAGTTAAAGCTGCTAAAGTTGGGGAAGCTGAAGATCATCCGAATTCCATGCAGTAAATTACAACCAAAGGGGGCGTTCCCGTGGTGTTTCTGATTTGCATCATGCAGATTCTGAGGCCCTGTTTACACAGAGACGCTCTCACCTGAAGTGCAAAGGTCTTTCCTTTGCGTCTTCAAAAACGATCTGCGTTCAGACGGAGACTTGAGAACGACTGAAATCACTGTAGCGTGCATGCCAGTCTAGTAGATGCCGATGTAGGTTTGCAGAGAAACAGCGCTGTGACAACACACGTACGAAGAAGAAAAACTTCTCACAAACAACAATGGCGAGTGGACGCACGAAGACGCAGGAGCTTCTTGTCTGGACAACAAATCTGTCTGGATAGTTTTGTCAGGATAACAAACCGAGCACGGTAAGCAGCACACATGGCACTCGGTAGACGGCCAAAGCTGTTGAAAGAGTACTGCGCATGCGTAGACGTCAGCGTTTCCCCCTGAATCGATGAATCCTGTTTACATGAGACTGGGTGGCGATGCGTGTGTTCACACAGATCCACAAGAACGACTGAAAACGCTGTAGCGGGCATGCCAGGCCAGTAGTTGGCGATGTCGGTTTGTAGTGTCCTGGGTGAATATAACAAATGCGTGTCTGCTGGTCAGAGTGTTGATGCAGCAAATCCACGTTTTGTTGGAGGGACGATAACAAACCGAGCAGCACACAGGGCGCAACAGCCGTTGCTGTTGTTGTTGTTGATGTTGTTGTTGTTGTTCCTAGCTGTGTGTGCAACCTTTACACTGTAAAAACTCAGACCTAGGTGACAGTATTTGTCCAAATTCAAGTTAAAAAAAATCTCACTGGACTCATTCTAGATTAAAATCTGATTTGAAAGTTTATCTGGACTTGTGAAGTGAATGTGGATCAGAATAAGAGTTTAAATATATTCTGACCTGAAAATGGACAAACACACTTACTGAGATGGGAGTTGTTTGCAGTGTATCTGAAAGAGTACTGTGCTTGTGCTGCGTGTCCCCGTTTTCCCTGACAACGATGATTCCTGTTTACACGGAGACGAGAGAACGTTTTTAAAGCTTCTCACTCCGACCCTGGTTTCAAAAGTTTGTAGATCGATGCGCTCTCTGCACCGTTCTCATGTAAACGGAGGCACAAACGCAGTGAAAACTCTCAGTTTACGGCCGTTTTCTTTGGCCCTGATGTCAGAATAAAGTCTTGGTAATACCCAGCTGCTTGCCCTTATTCATATGGCCCACTCTGATTCAGTTAAATTCAGGGTTTCTGGCCTCCATGTTCTCCCCTCCCCCACCCTGACATGCAAACAGCAGTAATAAGCTGCTGCGAGGGCCAGGATCTGCTCGGTGGAAGTTGGTGAGGGTTGAAGGTAGAGATCAGCTGATTGGTGGTGCTGGCTCGCCTCAGAGACAGATCGAGGCGCGGGATGTGGAAACTGACTGATTGAGGAAGTAGCAGCAGACCGTGTCAGGGACCTCTGCATGAATAAAGCATAAATACCAACACTTCTCTTCTTCATGCTGATGTGGTGTGTTTACCCCACAGAGACCTTCGACATCGTCCTCAGAGGAAACGGCTTCTCGCTCGGACGCAGCAACGAAGGTGTCGTTTGCAGCTTCATCGTCAACCAGCAAACCTTCAGTGAGTGATGAAAACCACACATTCAGCAAAATATTCTTAGATTCATGTGTTCAGAGGGGCTTTGAGAGTGTGGGGTCGACATGCAGGTGAGGAGTCTGATGCTGGGTCTTCTCTGATCCCCATGCCCTCTGAGATCCAGTTAGGCTGAGAGGTGTGGGTGCTCCTTCCTCTGTGCCGTCCTGGCATGGTTGGAGAGGTTTGCTTCAGGCACCTTCAGTCCATACGGGGTAGTCTGCCCGTGGGAAAGACAGACAGCCAGGGGGTCCAGGGGTCAGGCTGATAAATTCACTATCAGACACGTTCAGCCCTCAGAACTGATTTTAGCTCTTGAGTCTGTTTTTGGAATAACACTTGTAGATCCTCTTCAGCCACAGGCAGGATGGATAAATCTCTCTCGTTCTTCTGACAGCCTATCAGAATATTTCTGCTGCACTGATGTCAGATTGATGTATGCAACGTTTTACAGCCTTGATGAAAAAACACAAAATCAAGACAGAGTTTTAATCAAATCTCACACAGAGCAATAATGAACATCTGAATATGTGTCCTATAATCCTCTGCTGTCAGTGTCAAAAAAACATATAGTAAAAATACTGAAGGATTTGCGCTCATTCCTTTCGATGTTTTTGCTCCAAATGGTCTCTTTGTCACTCTTGGGAGCAGTTCTGTCTCTAAAGTTACGAAAGACCAGGTTTCATGACTTCTGCTTCCTTTTTTATTGAACTGTCGCTTTCTATAAAGGTTAGAATAGAGATCTCATAACAAAGCTGCAACATTTTTGTCAAGTAAATGTGATTAAAAGTTTGAAATACAAATTTATCACCATGGACACATAAATACAACAATCCTAAAAAACACTTGATGGCTGGATTAAAACCCTTTCAAAGAGAAAAGCAGAATTTTTACCCTAAAGTTCAGTTGGATGTCTTAATATTGAGTTTGAAGGGACAGCCCTACACATGTTGAACACACCAAGGGGCAGAAAAAATCAGATGATGGGTTTTGAAACAGCCAGCTGGTATTTGATGTGTTTGCAGCATCAGTCTGCGCCCCAAACGCTCTGAAGTTTCATCTTTGAGCTTTAAACATGAACAGGGAGTCTCATCTCGGCCTCTGGTCTCGGTCTGCCTCTCCAGGTCTGTAGATCCGGGTGTTTTTCAGAGGAAGTGGACCTCCTGTCGGACTTGAATCTTCCTCTGATTCTGCAGATCTGCTGTGGGTCGGCCTGCTCCTCGGGGAGCTCTTTTTTTTTACTGAGCGTGCAGGATTTGGCACCCACAGCCGATCTTTTAAAGCTCTGATTTGGCGCGGCGATCTGCAGGATCGACGGCTGCCAATGACAACACTTCCCTGCTTGACGAGTTATTTTCGATGTCTTCCGCTCGGCTGAAGCGCCGGAGCATATTTATTTTATTCCTTTTTTAAAAAAGAACTTGAGAGCTCGGTGAGGACGTGGCCGTCAGCAGATGTCTTCCTGTTAGTCCTTTCTCAGTTCAGTCCGTCTCACATTCGCCCACTTGGGGCTATTTATTCCCTGATTGGCTGCTGCATGTGTTCGGCGAGGACCTTTGGAACAGAGGGGCCACGTTATAATTACGGACAGGCATCATGGAGACGGCTCGCCGCGCAGCACATATGCACAGCAGATGCTCCAGGCTGCAGGCGCACCACGGCAAAAATATCAATAATCAGAGCGAGGGACGACCAGGACGCCGTCGAACCTGATCACCACCACACAGACACACACAGGCTTAAGGAGAGAGAGAGACAGAGACACAAAGAGACAGAGAGACAGAGACACAAAGACACAGACACACACACGCTTAAGGAGAGAGAGAGAGAGAGAGAGACAAAGAGACAGACAGACAGACACAAAGAGACAGAGAGACAGAGACACAAAGACACACACACGCTTAAGGAGAGAGAGAGAGACACAAAGAGACAGACAGACAGACACAAAGAGACAGAGAGACAGAGACACAAAGACACACACACGCTTAAGGAGAGAGAGAGAGAGAGACACAAAGACACAGACAGACAGACACAAAGAGACAGAGAGACAGAGACACAAAGACACACACACGCTTAAGGAGAGAGAGAGAGAGACAGAAAGACAAAGACACAGAGAGACGAGACACAAAGACAGACACACATGCTTAAGGAGAGAGACAGAGACACAAAGAGACAGAGAGACAGACATAAAGACACAGAGAGACGATACACAAAGACACAGACACACAAATGCTTAAGGAGAGAGAAAGAGACACAAAGAGACATACACACAGGGACAAAGACACAGAGACACAGACACACACACACACTAAAAGAGAGAGAGAGACAGAGACACAAAGAGACAGAGAGACAGAAAGACAGAGACACAGACACATACGTTTAAGGAGAGAGAGACAGAGAATAAGAGACAAAGACACAGAGAGACAAAGAGACAAGGACAGAGAGACAAAGACATACAGACAAAGACACAGAGTGACACAGAGACAAAGAGACAAGGACACAGAGACAAAGACAGGGACACAGAGAGACAGAGACAAAGACACAGAGAGACAAGGACTAAGAGACATCAAGACACAGAGACACAATCCAATCTGCCGTCCTGCTTCGTTACGTAACCCTCAGTGATTAAACCACCGCTTTCATCAAACATTTGACCGTTTGCACAACTGTGGGCGAAGAAATGAAGAAAATAAGATTTAAAATCACAAAACAAACCAGTTGATCCCTCTGAAAGGTCACAGAGGTCACAGAGGTCAGATCAGGATTTAGCTCTTTATGGTCGTTAAAGAATAACAGTTCAGTTTATATGAAGTTATTCTGCTAATAATGTTATGTTATGAATGTACAGTTTCCTGTTTGATGTATTAATATTGGATGTAACAACCTTATAATGCCTGTTCGTCCGACCAGCCATCCATCCATCCATCCATTTATTAATACACCTGTCAAATCATTCATCCATCGATCAGTCTGTCCATCTGTCAATCCTTTTTTCTGTCCATCCATCCATCCATCTCTCCATCCATTCATCCGACCAGCCATCCATCCATCCATCCATTCATCCATCCATTTATTAATACACCTGTCATACCATTCATCCATCGATCAATCTGTCCATCTGTCAATCCTTTTTTCTGTCCATCCATCCATCCATTAATCCATCAATCCATCGATCCATCCATTCATCCATCCATCCATCCATTAATCCATCAATCCATCGATCCATCCATTCATCCATCCATCCATCCATCGAACCATCCATCCATCAATCCATCCATCCATCCATTCCTTCATCCATCCATCTATCCATCAATCCATCCATCCATCCTTCCATCCATCCATCCATCCATCCATCCATCCATTCATCTATTTTTCAGGCACAGATACTTGGATGTTCTCATTTGTTAAACAATATTATTCAGACCAAGTTAGTGGTCATGAAGGTTTTGGTTGTTGTTGTTATTCTCTTCATTTTACTTCCTTTTGTCAAAAATGCATTAAAAATATTTCATAAACGATCTTAAATGACACCACTATAGCAGATTAAGCCTGCTAATTTACTGTAAATAATAAAATGTAACCAGTATTTAGAGACTACTGTATTGTGTTTTTTTCATTTCCATGGAGTCACTGCGGTAAATCAGAGTAACACTTCATAAAGGTTTTCCATCTCTGAGTTTGTGATTAAAAATTGACTGGTGGGCTGAAGTTAGTGAGGTAGAGGGCCACATGTGCCTTAACGTTCAGTGACCAGAGTTACCTGGTAAAACCTGGTAAGAGTTTACGGTCTGAATCACAGAGAGACTTTAAGTCTTTGTCCTGTTGTGTCTCCACAGATCATAAACCCAGTGTGGTCCGTAATGACTACATGCTGTGTCCTGCTCCCAGACTCTACGAGGTCGGACAGTAAGTTCAGTGATTTAATCTTTCCCTCAAAGACCTGATGGACGAGTTTGATCAGTTTAAGAGCAGGTTTGATCGGTTTAAGAGCAGGTTTGATCGGTTTAAGAGCAGGTTTGATCAGTTTAAGAGCAGGTTTGATCGGTTTAAGAGCAGGTTTGATCGTTTTAAGAGAAGGTTTGATCGGTTTAAGAGCAGGTTTGATCAGTTCATGATATCAATTTTTGCCAATATCCGATATGCCGATATTCTTTAATCCATTATTGCCAATACTGACAATGATATTTCTGGTCAAGAGCACAAGCTCCATCCTTAACAAAAACAGACTGGTTTCTTTCAGTGTTAGTGTGTTTTTGTGAGGAACAGACATAAACAAGAAAAACAGCATTAAAGTCTTGCATCAATATTGTACATTTGTGTAATTTGCCGATATTCCAGCCGATATATGGCCGATTTATTGGCTGTAAATATATACACAGATTTCAGAATTGGCAGATACCGATATCAAACCGATATCATGCTTCCCTAATTATTGGTCCATTTTCCAGCCATACCTTTAGCATTTTTCATATTTATTTCACACCCTGCATAGAAAGTTGGGACTGTTAAATAAGTTTTATTTTGACCAAAATCATTTGGTATTAAGGATATTAAAACTGAGAATTTATGTTGAAATCAGAAGTTTGATCATTGCAGAAATCAGCAGAGTGAGTATTTCTTCTTCTGTTTAACACAAAAACGCTGAAACTTCCTTTTTTATGGAGCCAAACATCTCCATCCTGTAAAAAACATCTGGTTTCATGCTTGTCTCTGAGCCTCAGGCTGTTTTCCTCCCTCTTTATCTGTTTTTTGGTGTTCAAACTTCATTTTTGCTGATTATTTTATTTACCAGTCGCTGAAATCCTGTCAGTCTTGGTTTTCCCTGCTCTGATTTATACTTTGTGCTCGTCCTCGCTCTGCAGATAAACAATCCTAAGTCCATAAATGAGCTGTGAGTTAAACACTGTGTGTTAACAGTGTCTCCTGCAGGGCCAGGATTTCTCCGTATAGCCTAAAGCGGCAGTAAACACGGCAGAAGATGCTCCATACATCCAAACCCCGGAGATTTAAGTGGAAACAGAGCAAACATGCCTTTATTCCCCGTCTGCACGCTGATTGTTTGACTTTAACGTCATCTTTTTTTTTTAATCCCAAGTATAACAGATGATGGCTAAGGCCTTCTCGATGGTACAACAGATTTTAATGTCCCAGATATACGGCAATCCAATCAGAGATGTATGATGAGGAGCTCGGCTGCTCCAGAGTGGATTAGCTTCAGCGAGCAGGACGAGGCTGCAGATCAACGGGCTGCACCTCCCACTGTTTTTATTTTTGACGTCCACACGGATCAGCAGAACATGTTTATGGGGGGGTTAGGGATAATAAAACACAGAGTAAGAAGTTATTTAGTGTTTTATGATCTGCAGGGAGCAGCAGCATCAGACCACTCTGCTCAGGGAAACGCAGCAGTGAAGCACTCTGGGTAATTTCTGAACTTAAAGAGGCCATACAGACAAACTGGTCCTGCCTTTAAGGTCTAACTGAACAAATAAAGAAATGGAGGCTAACTGCAGAAAGCCCTGATACTGCAGTAACAGAATGAAAAAGACCTCTACAAGGTGACATTAATGTTCTTTTTTTAAGAAAACAAACTTCATGAGACAGATATGTGTTTTAATTTAAAGTATATTAACTACGTTTTAATTAATTGTTTTATTTTTCGTAATTTTGTTTAGTTTCATTATTCTAATCAGTATTTTAAATCAGTCCTTTGTAAGTGGAGCTGTTGGCCTGTAGGACTAAAGCTCTGATTGTTATTTATGACCTAATAATAA